>JARJHM010000108.1:0-583293 GCA_033356055.1 Carex pumila
TTTATTAGATGTTGCCAGTATTGACTTACTAGACATGAATGGTCGAACTTTTAGATAATTCCTTTTGCCTCAGATGTAATTAATTAGTTATGCCTGCTTCGTTGTTTGCATCTTTTTTTAATATATATGTTTCAATTATATTGCCACTGATCATATATTTGTTTGTTTTCTTTTCTTAGGCTCCTGATTATATGTGGGCGGTTAAAAGGGGGAAAAGAAATGTTTGGAGATCAAAGCTGCCACGTAACAGGGACGGTAATTATCAATATGCTTGTTTCGAAAATCTTCATTTGAGAGAGAATAGAGAAGAATTTGAGAAGTTGCTAAACAAAAAATGTACTCCTAAGAGGCAGAAAATAGGTAGCTAGAGATGCAAATCATGCTATCGAAAACAATACTAGAAATGTTTTTGTTCGGATTCATTTTTTTTTTAAACTGGATTTGAGTTCAAGCTTGCTTGCAAGTTAATATCAAATATGTTTATTATTTTAGCTCATTATTCCATTGGTTTTGTTCATTTAAGCTTTCTTTTTCCATTATGGTCGAATCTTATTAGTTTTTTCTACTTTAGAAATAATTATAGTGTGAGTTCAATTTCTGCAAACTTGATTTGTTGAAGTTCACTTTCGACTTTTTTAAAGAGGTTGGAATTTAAGAAAAAATGTGATGCGATATGCTGCACCTTTCCTTTAGTTTTGTGCATCTTTGTTATTCTTGTTTGACAAAAAGAAAAGATTTATTATTTTTTATATTGCCGGAGCATCTTAAATGAAAACATTAAATATTAGCGTTGTCCATACAATTATAAAATAAAAATAAAAAGTAGATAAACATGACATACCTTGAGCAAAATGATGACAATATTATGCTAAGGATATATTGTTCATGATGTGGTTTAGGTTTAGTTGTTTTATAGGTGAATAAAGAAATTCATTCTTTGAAATAAGCAACGTGGGACTAAGCAATTTGAGAAACGAATTGATAAATATCTGTATTTTAATTGACTAAATTTTATATATATATAAAACTCAAAGTTATAATGACATCTCCGCTCAAAATTATATTTTCTAAATTTTTATCACATACAGTTACATGCACCTTGTATACTATTCACTGCTTTTTTTTTTTTTTTTTTTTGCAGATCAGGAGATTCAAGGGTAAGAAAAAGACGGATAAGAAAATTCCATCTGCTATCATTCAATTTTATTAGTCTTTTAAGTAGGGCTGCACAAAATATTCGTAGTTCATGATTCGTTTCGAGTTTGATTCGAAAAAGTTCATAAAAAAACTCAATTCGAAATAGTTCAAAATTAATTCAAACTGGACCTAGTTCATTCAAATAGGTTCGCAAACTATTTTAGTTTGAAATTCAAAGTAACGTGAACTGTTAATTTCCGCTACTGACTTATGTTCACTAATGACTTAAAAGTTAAAACATAAGGCCGTCTAGCCATAAGTCATAACCCTCGCTCTCAGTTCTAAAACTCTAGATGACTTTCACATCTCGCTTTCGACAACTACAATCACTATTCCTTGTCATAAAAAAGTTTGTAAAAGATTCAAAATTGAGTTCGTAAAAAATTTGAGTCAAAATTAATTCAAATCAAATTTAGTTCAAAATTAATTCAAACTAAACTCAAACTGGAGTAAGTTCGATTCAGTTCGATTCGTTTGCAGCCCTACTTTTAAGCAACAATAGATCAAAATAATTTTGTTAGTCCGAAGTCCGAATGATCTAAATAATTTTGGAGGAAATTTGCGGCGTATCTTTTGTTACTTAATTTTAATCTTTATTTGTTTTTCTAATTAGTATATTTTGTTTTAGTATTCAAATTTTTTTTTTGTAGGACCAAGATATATCTTATTTGTTTTTTTTTTATTGTAAGGGACTATGGACTCTATTAAAATTCGGAACATTTAGTCAAAGAAGCAATATTAATTATTAAATTTATTCCAATAATTGACTCTATTTATACGGATAGCATCTTTTGTTATTTTCGAATTGTTCAATATAAAATGCTCATTTATTTGGAGTACATACAGAAAAAAAAAATTCTTTCTACTTAATTTGTTCAATTTTTTAATGTCGCAGATTAGTCAATAAAAAAGTTCAATTATTTGGAGTACATAGTATAACAATATCTTTTTACTATATTCCATATTATGACAATTTAAAAAAAATAATTTGGTGAAAATTTATGTTTGTGTGCATTTTTATTTAAATTTGTTGGTTATTTAATTGGCGAAATTATTAGTCCATACTTAATTATGAATTAAATAAACAATCGAGTTCATACAAGGAAAAAAATTGTACTTTTCAAAATGTACCTTTCAAATTCCGCCAATACGTCAATATAGTTGGATATAATATCTTGTAATTTTTGTCTCATAATAGATGAATATCCCTCTAGAAGATTAATTTGTTGAGTCATTTGTTTTTTTTTTTTTTCTTTTTTAAATATGATATTAGCTAGCAGTAAAAATTAAATTACATGCCACAAATGAACAACATAAACATGAAGTACAGAAATAACAAAATAATACCAACTATCAAAGTTTTCATCCCCTTTACAAAATTTAATTGACCCACAAGTCCTCTTACTCTTTAATAGTTCTACATGCAAGTTCTCTGTGAGATGAGTTTCTCTAAAAATTATTTAATTTCGTTGTCACCATAATAATCATGTCATGTAAAAAAAAACGTGTTGCCCATTCTTGTTTTATCATCAATTCAATATTACTAGCAACCTTCTAAAAATAATTTCATATTTATTGTCTCAAATCTTCCAGCAGTATTAAACGACACCCCAGTAACAAATCTTTTAAGTATATGAGCAACTAAACAGAAGGTGTCTCTTCCCAATCGCAGCGATCACATAATTGCCATCACATATCACAAATCATACCCCTCTTATCAATAACATAGTAGGGTAAAGAAACGCTCTCTGATTACCAAAAATTCAAAAAAAATTTAGCTTTCATTATTATAACTTTAAACCAAACCATTTTAATACTATATTTTGTAAGATTTTATCGTATTTTGATTTTCTCTAATATATTAATGAGAATTGATTGCAGAGATGAACATGTAGTATCAAAATATTAGAATTGATTTATTATAAACAAATTAAACATGTCGAAATTTGATCGTTCGATCAAGAGTGTGCAACATTTGTGCTTTTAAATAACAACATGCACACTAAATTACAAGTCATACATGTAGTGCTCCATCCTCATACTTTAATTATGAAGATCAATTACAGCACACATAATTTATCTTCAATATGAAAGATAAAAAATCTAAAATACAAAAAAGAATAATATCAGACAACACGGATTGTACTAGAAACATATTTTAAACGCCCTTCAGGCTGTAATATTCCAAAAAAGAAAAACCGCTTGAATTAATTTACCAAAGAATAAAAATCAAGGGCAGAATTAGAAAATTTAAATAGAGGGAAGCAAGACGACTAGCACATATTTGTTATGTAATGAGGGGAGCAAGACAATGTAAAAGTTAAAAAAAATTCAAAATTAAGTTTAATTAAATTTTAATATACATAATTAAGAATTTTCAAATTATAAGGTGACTTAACAGCCCCTGACTTATACGTAAATCCACACTAAATGCTTTGTTCATAAAAAATGTTTATGGAGAAAGGTCCGATGAGAATTAAGTTCTCCAGTTTTTTCAGAAACTAGTTCCATCTTAGTTGATGCACAATCTGAAGAGCACAGTTTTCTAATGTATTTAGTTTGAAGCGGTGATTAAGTTACTAATTAACGTTGATTCAAATAAAAACATAAAAAATTCTATCTCAAAAAAAAAAGTATATGTTTGCTTAATAAGTAACATGCATGATTTAGATTCAAGATTAGCATGCAGTGAGGGTTTTAATCCAGATATTATTTATTAACAAGAAACAACAATATAATGGGTAAAAAAATGGGTAATTATAATTTCCCCCACCTATCCCTCCCTCATTTCATCCCCCAACTAATTGTCTATTTTAACTATAACTATAACTACTATTTATAACAACATTTATTTCTTTCATCTTTCTTCCTTTCTCTTCCACCAATATTTTTCTCTTTTACCTCCATCTTCTTCTCTCACCTCACCTCCGCCTCCGTCTTCCTCTTTCACCTCTACCTCTCACACCTCTGCATCCCACACCTGACCTCACCTCCGCCTCTACCTCTCTCTCCCACCTCTGCATCCCACCTTCTCTTTTACCTCTGTTTTTCCATCCATATGCTCCCCTCCCTCTTCCACATCGAAATAATAAATACAATAAGCTCACTCCCTCTTACACTTTCGCCTCGATTTTTTTTCCCACTATGCATGCTGCTCCCGCTCCAGCGAACGTTCTGCCGGAGATCATTCATCACTCCATCCCAATCAAACATGCCTCTACCTGGAATGAATACTTCAACGTGTATGGATGAATACTTCAATGTGTATGAATGAATACTTGAGCACGTCTCTACCGGGTTAGATCCGTCACTGTCGATCGTATCAAAATAATTTTGTATATGTATATGCAATTAATCCCTTTCATGTTTATGTTCCATTCCTCATGAAATAGCGAGTTTTGCAAAGAACAAAATTTTATTAATGATGAATTAGGCCACTGCGTATTAAATAAATGACATAAAAGCAAATTTTGAAAAAAAAAATAAAGATATATGAATGAATACTTAATGTCTTAGATATGAATACTTAAATGTGCATAAATGAATACTTAATATCTTAGATATGAATACTTGCGTGACAAGATATTAATATTTGTACAATGGATAACTCGAAAGTATGTCATCGTGGATCTTATTTGAAAGATAAAATTGTGTAAAATACGTTCGTGATTTTATATTTGCAAAATTCTTCATAGATCGTCAGAAATATTAGTTAGATTGAACGGAGAAAAAAAAAACCACCTCTAAAAACATGTAAAAGATGGATGAGTGATGTGTCCAGTTTTTATATTTGCACTTACACAACGGGAATTAATACTTTCTCGATAAGAGATGAATACTTGTGCAATGAACAACTCGAAAGTATGTCATTATGAATCTTATTTGAAAGATAAAATTGTGTAGAAAACGTTCGTGGTTTTAGATTTAAAAAATTTCTCATAGATCATCAGAAATATTAGTTAGATTGAATGGAGAAAAAAAAATCACCTCCAAAAACGTGTTAAAGATGGATGAGTGATGTGTCTAGTTTTTATATTTGCACTTGCATGACGATAATGAATACTTTCTCGATAAGGATGAATACTTGTATAACGAACAACTCAAAAATATATCATTATGGATCTCATTTTAAAGATAAAATTATGTCAAAAACATTCGTGATTTTAGATTTATAAAATTCCTTACAGATCGTTAAAAATATTGATTAGATTGAATGAAAAAAAAAAATCTCACCTCTAAAAACGTGTCTAGTTTTTTCTTTTTAAATACTTGATATATTAAGTATGAATACTTGATGTGTTATAGATGAATACTTGATGCATTATAGATGAATACGTGAGCACGCCAGTTGTAAAATATTTTAAATATTATGTAGTATCCAAATAGTAAGTGGTTTCCTAAGTAGTTAGTAATTATTGAAGCAGTTAATGACTGAAGGGGTGAAATAGAGGATTGTTACAGGGAAATAGTTAGATGCTCCCAAAAAAAATACCGCAACCAAAACAATTTTGCATAACTTCTCGACATGTACAAAACAAATTAGTGACCTTGTAAGCATATGAGGAACTAACAATTTCGCCAATTATATAACCAACAAATTTGAAAAAACAAGGCACGTAAACATAAATTTTCACCAAACTTAACTTTTTGGATATGTACTTCATATAAATAAACTATTGTATTGAAAATTTCGAAATAATAAAAATCGGTACCCCTAATTGCAATAATAACACATGATAGACTACAATTAATAATAAAAGAATTTACAATATGCGAGCATTACAAGACCAAAAAAATTTAGTATAATTCATTAATTACTCCCTCGGACAAATATTGCAATGTTCACCTATCACTACAACAAAGTAGACACTTTTTTGCGAGAGAAAAAGCGCATTTATGATGGTTGTCAGTCGCAAAAAAAAAAGCTGAACAATGAGAGTAGTTTGTCGCAAAAAGTCATTTTTTTTATTCTCGTGAAAAGTGTCTCATTCTTATTGTGCATATTTATTAAGCTCCAAATTTTGTAAAACAAAAATATTATGGATAAGGGATTAACCAATCACCAATTTTTTTTTTTTTTTACTTATGTTAGATAGTTTTTTAAATAATTGTCAAAAAATCCGCTGAATTTTTATGAAAGAAAATATGCTAGATTGGCTTTGACTGTACATGGCTTGTTATTCAATTGGTTGATTATCCATTACACAAAATGTTGATGTTCAACAAAAATAATTTTCAGTTTAATGGCTCCATGGATAAGAGTAATTGCAATGAAAGAAAAGAATTCCAATATTGTGAGGGGAATCAAATGTGTAATCAAGCAATTGTCAATATTCAGTTTAGATTTTAAAATTACCGGTAAATATTCTCAAATTTTTAATTCAGCTCAAATACTGCTTCACCATATAATTACTTATTTAATTCATTATATATTTAAATCTATTAAAAAAAATTAATTAATTGTTATAAGGACACTAATAGTCACAAAAAGCATTAACAATGACAACATTAATTTATATATGTAACATAGAGATAACATCCTTTAGTTTTAAAACTTACATATAATTACTTCATAAAGGGCATCACAACCATCGCACTACATTTACTGATAAACAACAAATATGATCAAATAATGCTTCTTCTAAGAGCGTTTGTTCCTTGAATATATTTCCATCTATTATAGAAAAAAAAAAAAAAAAAACTCTCGGTCAGTTGTGTGACAAAAGCAATGATCAAAACATTCTCAAAAGTCACACATTAGAAAAAACACAATCATGTAATTCGGATATATATATATATATAGAAAATTTTCTAAAATTTTTGTTTAACCATCAAGAAAGCAAACAATTATGGTGTGTGACAAAAGACTTACCCATTTATAAACATTGCATAATTGAATTCAGTTGCTCGAAACAATTTTCTTTTTTAATTCTATTGCTTGAAAATGATGTCTACGCGTCCCTTTCCCATAAATAAACACATGCAATTAATGTTGCTGGATCACGAAGCAACATGGAAACAATTACCCAAAAAAGAAAGTTTAATTTGGAAAGGTTACTGGGAAAACACCAGTTCTCAACCCCACCACCCCAAGACAACATTATAATTAATTAAGGACTTTATAATGTAGGTTTCTCCATTTCTATTGGTTTCTCACTTTAATTGAACAAAAATTTCTACATATTAATTAATTATAAGTGTTTTGAGAGAAACTATATTACCTTGGAAGAAACATTTTTTTTTCTGAGAATTGTGAATCCTATAATGCAAGTTCTAACTTCTAAGGGTTTTTATTTTATTACATTTTAAATTTGGAGACCATGTTTCAAATGCTCATTAACTACACATGCTTCGATTTCTTTATTACTTAAAAGTTAAAATTAATTTATTTCTTTTATACTTTTTAAGTACAGAAGCGTTCTTGGGCTGATCTGTACTAATTGTCTTCTTAACGGCTACTTGATTCTTCTCCAGTTTCATCAGTTCCATGGAGCTCCGTTTATTTTGTTTGCATGTATGTTGATTTGAGATTGAGTCAAGGAGAAGCTTCCACACATCTTCACTTGAGAGTATTAGAATGTTTTGTTTTCCCTTGAGAAATGTGTAGTTAATGAGCATTTGAAACATGGTCTCCAAGAAAATCTTTTGTAGCCGCCCTTCTGCATGCATATAAGTGTGTTCTCCAATGGAAATAAAATCTGAAATAACTTATTTTTGGGAACCTAGTTCCATCTCAGTTAATGCACAATCTAAAGATCATATATATAGATTATAGTTGCATAATGTATTTAGTTTGAAGCGGTGTCTAACAGACTAATAAGTTAATGAAAAGATAAAGTGTTTGTTTGCATAATAAGTAATATGGTTCAAGGAAATAAAGGGACAAAATTTGATGCAGTGCATCAGGTTTCAATCTGGAAATGTTTTATTAATAAGAAAAAAAAATTATAAAAGAAAATTAGTAAAACACCATAACATACTAATAAAATTGTTTCCTTGAAAGCATCGTGGAACTAACACTTTTGCCAATTATATAACCAACAATTCTCTTTAAAAAAAATTGGAACTACACTTCTGTTTTTTTATTATATTTAATAGTGATGTTTTTATTATTATCACTATCACAATAATTAAGAAATATAGAATAATAATTATTGTTATTTTGATGCACTGTCATTCAATCTATCTGTTAAAACAATATATATATATTTGCATTTTGTAGCACTATTTGAGAGTTCTCTGATTTGTGTTTGACAATCGCTTTTAGCTGGAATAACGTCTTATTCATTCTGCTGTAGTGCTGTTTCGTTTATTCCATCTCCAGATAAAGAGTCTTTTATCAGTAACCAGCCAAAATGTGCCGGTTAAAATAATTAACCAACTATAATGTGCTTTAATTTATTATTGCAAATTAAAATACACTTTTCCCAATATAATTATGTTTTATGCGAAAATACAGTCGAGATATTTACAACGCTTGACCGTGAAGGAGACAAATTTTAATTTTTTTTTTAAGTCCGAATCGTTCTCTCTCCCCATTAAATAAGAAAGTAACCCTTTACATTTTTGTAATTCCCGAATCGTCATCTCTGCCCATTAAATAAGAAATTGACCCTTTAAATATTTTTAATCTCCGAATTGTTGACTCACCCATTCCATTATTCCATTGCTTGACGCAGGAGCCCATTGCAGCCATGGCGAGCTCTACCTCCCAAATCGGCTGTCTCTTGGCTCTCCCGGACGAGTTGCTCAGTACCATACTCTCTCTACTCCCCACTCGCATCGCGGCTCGCACCTCTGTTCTCTGCCATCGCTTCCGACACCTTTGGAAAGCCTCTCCTTCGGTGGACCTCTCCATCACACGCTTCGGTGGACCTCTCTGGAAATCATTCGTTTCCATGGCCAGCAGCACTCTCCTTAGTCGCACACCCTCCAACCCTCTCCTCCGTCTCAGCCTTAAAATCTATCCTCGTACTCAACTTCCACTCCCGTGTGATCTCACTGACTCTTTCATCTCTTGTTTGCTTGTCCATGCCCATGCTCTCGGCCTCCGCCACCTCACCATCTGTGGTTTTTCCAGTTTTTTAAAATTTGAGGACTCTGAATCTGTTAGCCGCTCTGTCTTCTCCATTGGCACTCTCGAGTCTCTTTCAATCGGCATTGATTTCACATTTCCATCCCAAATCGCTTTCACCCGTTTGAGAAGCCTTTCTATCAATTTTACTACAGACAACTCAACTCAATTCCAGCGGCTTCTCTCTGAATTGTGTTGTTTGGAAGATTTACACCTTACTGTATCCGCTCGGGTTAAGAACATTTGTCTGTCCTCCCATACGATAAAAAAACTAGAGTTGTATATTAAATATATACAAAATGATTCTCTGGGTCTATCCATGCCTTCATTAGAGTTCATTTATTTGAAAAATTATTCAAGGTGTGAAAACTTACTGCTGATCCATGGAGAGATTCCCTTAATAAGAAAAGCTGTTATTACCATTCGTTACCTTCGTCAGGAACATGTCGGTGCTTTTGCTCAGTTGTTGAACTTCATCTCACATGTGGAAGAGTTGAGCCTTGATTTGGAGGAATATAGTGTATAACCTTCATCTCTAAACTTTATTTTTGTGTATTTACTGTTTATCTTCCTTTTAGTGATTCATTCTTTTTGCTGAAATTAGGAAACTGTTTTTTTACAAACAGAGGAAGCACTGAAATAGAAATGTAAGAAAATTATAAAATTCAGATGTGAAATGTAGGTAAAAGGTCTAGAATCGAATTAAATTGTACCTTGTCCCCTCAATTATTAGCCTAGTGTACTTCTGTGAATTATGCATAGAAAACTAAAGTGGCATACACCTTAGTCTTTTTTTCTCTAGATCAGAAAGTTGCAGTGGTTAAATTAATATTAAGGAGGTTGTTAGGCAACACTGATGGGAGGAGGCGAAAGAAGAGGAAAATAGAGGCCGTGCTCAGGAACTCTTTTTTTTCCTTTTTGTATATGTTTTTTTTTTTCCCTGTGAACATGCAGGGTTTTTTTTTTTTTTTTTTTTTTTTTTTTTTGTACGCTGAAAATTGGAGTCCCACCCTATAGAATACCCCCTGAGGTTAGCTAGTAGCTGCTGAAATGTTAATACAAGTTTGAATTTACATAACATTATTTTGGGTATACATGGTAGAATTGTAGGTTTCTGCTTTGGTTGGATTTCTTTTAACTTTTTTGTCTGATTTCTACAGCACTCCGATTATCCATTTTGTGTCTTGATTGAACCGGGCAAAGAGGTGCCAACTTTTCATAATTTGAAGCACCTGGATATGAGAATTCGCTTTCATGAGTGCAACTTTGAAGCCGTGGTCATGATGCTTCATCGTTCCACTGCATTGGAATCACTGAAACTTCATCATAAGGTGCATAAAATTTTAATTGCTTTTGTGTAATATGCAATTATATATGCATGGACGAAATTTCTTTGATAGAAATGTTCATTGTTTCTATGAAATGTTAATTTTTCCTAAGAACCTTACACTAATTTAATCAGGCCTAACGAGATATGAGTTAAATTGATTCTAGCCAATATCCTGAGGCATAATATATGTAACCCATTTTTGTTCTCTCTATTTTTCTTAAAAAAATCTGTTTTTTTAGCAATTGAGATTTAAATGGGATGATCAGACAAGTAGATATCCCGTATTATGATATTCATCACCTAGGCCATATCTTGGTTAATCTAATAATGTACATTTTGAATCAAGTTTATGTTTTTATTACCATTTTTTTTCTGTTGCTTCATTCTTTTTTTTTTTAAATTAAGTTCTGAAAGGGGACCATTTTATCAGCAGTCAATTGGTAATCTCTAATACTAGTCTCTCACTTGAATTGCAAATAAATATTCTTCCTAAAAAAAGTGGAAATGAGGGATTGTGCTATTGGGAACTCAGATTTAGAGATGTCAAGATGAAAAGGAGACAATTTCCTAAATATCAGAAAATATAGGTTGGAATTGCTATTTTGGGTCCTACAATGTACATCTAGAGTTCTAGACCAATACTGTCACACAGTAGTAGTTACGAACTGATTGAGGGGCTTTTCTGAACACAGCAACAAAGTTCACAAATTCATTTAAACCAGAAAGATCAACAGGGAATTTCTTTGATTGTCTCTTTTCTTTGGGTATAATCAGCATGGAACTATTAATAACAGGGATGTTTTTACTTGTTTTTTTGGTTATTTATGGCCTCCTATTTGTTTAGCTGCGTATTTGTGGAGCCTAAAGTATTATGTATAATAATGGATCTGAAGATTGATAATTTTTGTGCCATATTTTGTTGGGTATGCCAATCCAACATCACACTAGAAACCATGGAACTTAATGGCTGAGGCAGTGGGTGGGGACAATTTAATTGTTCTTTAATATACAAAATTACATTAACTCATTCAATTGTTTGGGATTTTGAGTCAGATTTATAAGATGTTGCCAGTATTGACTTATTGGACATGAATGGTTTAACTTTGGGATAAACTGATTGTGTTGCTTTACTAAGGATGTTCTTTTGCCTGTGATGTAATTAATAAGTTATGCCATGTAAAGGAGTAAAACAGCTTCGCTGTTTGCGTCTTTTTTTATATTTATTTTTTCCAATATATAGCCAGTGATCATATATTTGTTTGTATTCTTTGGTCAGACGGTAGCAAAGGGAAAGAGAAATGCTTGGAGATCAAAGCTGCCACGCAATAGGGATGGCAATTATCAATATGCTTGTTTCAAAAATCTTCACTTAGGAGAGAATAGAGAAGAATTCAAGAAGTTGCTAAACAAAAAATGTGCTCCTAAGAGGCAGCGGGTAGGTAGCTAAAGATGCAAAATCATGATATGAAAAGAAATACTAGTATTGTTTATGTTTTGATTTACTTTATTGTAAATTGGATTTAAGCTCAAGCTTGCCTTCAAGTTAATATCAAATTTTTTATTTTAGCTCATTTTTCATGGGTTTTATTCATATAAGCTCCAGTTTTCCATTATGGTGGTATCTTTATTTGTTTTTGTACTTTATAAATAATTATAGGTCGTGTGATCGAGTTGAATTTCTGAAAATTTGACTTAGATCAAATTCACTTCTGATTTAGATGTGATGGAATATGCTGCACCTTTCCTGTAGTTTTGTGCATCTTTGTTATTCTTCTTTTGGCAAAAAAGAAAACACTTAATTTATTATTTTTGTTATTGCCTGAACATCTTGAATGAAAATCATAGTTAGAGCATTGAACCAACCATAGAAATTTAAAATAACAAAATGTACTGAATTAGAGCATTCTTTAGTATTCTCGGTTAGCAATAAAAAACGATAACAACACTTAATTGTACATTGGTACTTATTTTAATACAAACACTTTATGAGTAAATTGATCTACAAGATGGCTAGAGCCAAATAAAATTAATTACAAACTCAAATGTATACTAATTTTAAAAATTTATATATTGAACATATATGTGACAGAAAATTAAATTTTTACCTATAGTTTTAAGTATTTAACAAACAGTGGAAAGTTTCCAGTAGCTCCTATATATATTACCACATTATTTTGTTTATTTATTTTTTCCGGGGTTAGAAAAGCAACAATTCTGGTCCTAGCTACTATAGTATCAGTGTTTTCAAACATATATATTAATGCAGTAAATCAGGGGATTATAAATGGAGAAAATTAACTCTTGATGCCAAATAGAGGTTTCTTTTAATTAATGGACCAATATATTAAACAGGGGAATATAAATGCACCTTGGTAAAAGAAAAAAACAATTACAAAGATCAAAGTAAATTGAATTTCAGTTTGATGCCCCTAGTAAAAGAAAAAAACATTATGAATTTGATCTTTGCAATTGTTGAAACAGCTGAAATAATAATGAAATCTTTAAGGTGGTACCAGATATGAAACAATCTAAGTGATTTCTCAAATTGAATTTGCACATTAGTAAAAAAATAAAAATAAAAACTATGTGCAAATTGAATTTTAGAAATCACTTGGATGAAATAAAGGATAGAGCTAATTTCAAGTTTGAGAATAGTAACTAACTCAACTTTTATTTGGGTTAATAGAATAGTGAGCTAATCCATGTAAGATAAATAAAGAATAGTGGGTTAGTGCTATTCTTGCTCCATCCAAACATCGAATAGCTCAAAAAAATAGTGTTATTCTCGGATTAGTGCTATTCTTACTCCATTCAAACACACCCCATTAATATGGCTAGAAATGATACGACTAGAAATGATCATTTTTTGCGAAGTTTTAATTAATTTAACCATGGTTATATAGCACTGTTGTTGAAATACCTACCAATAATTAATTATAATTAAGTACATGCAAAGGAGTAAAATATCAAAACTTCTTAATCATATATCCTTCTATGCTAGCACCGGCACGACTATATATATCAATTACTTGTCAACTATATACCACCAACACGTAGCCTCAGTTAACCCAAATCACTTGAAATATTCTTGGGTTTCACTATATAATTAATATATATGTGATTTGAAAATTTGGGTTTCACTATATAATTAATCATCGTTCTTGTTCTGATCTGTACTAACTGTTTCCATAACAGCTACTTGATTCTTCTCCAGTTGCATCAGTTTCATTACACTCCATTTATGTTATTAGTCTCCCTGTGCAGATTTTAGTGTTTAAATGTGCTTTGGTAAGTTGATAATACTGCATGGGTCCCTTTGCTCAGATTTCCATCTATTGATTTGAGCTGCTCAATCTTCTCGATCAGTCGATCTTTTCTTATACTCATCTTGAGGGTTGACTATATATATGTCAATGATAGCTATGGCTAATCTCAAATTAGATGATTTAAAATGCGAGTTTGATTCTAAGCCCTATTCAATCAGACTTGAAATCTAATTAATTAGCTATAAGAAGGACAATTTGCAAGTTTCAAGTAGTTTAATCATACGATATTAAGATGTGATTATGTCTATCCAGGAAACGATAACATCCAAAAGAAACGAAGAAGCTAAATACAACTGTGGAACTAATCCATCTAAAACATGCTCGATAATTTGTTATAGCTAATATTGGCAATACGGATGCCTGATCGATCACTATTTTTCTTTTCTTTCTTTAATTATTAGGGTTTGACTGATCTCTAAAAGGCAAAAAAAAAAAAAAAAGATGGGGACAGGGGTGGTGGTTCTTTCATAGACAAAAAAGAAACAACAAAAAAAACAACAACTGCAAAATAATTAAGTAATGTAGGAAAATTATTAAGTTTGGAACTTAAAATGTAAAATAGAATAAAATATCCGTCATACTAATTAATTAATTTTTTTTTCTCTCTCAGCTATCATCTACGGTTAGACACTTTTGAGGAGAGAGATTACAAACGCACAAGAAGATGAGATATTGGCCTTCGATTTAACCGACCATTTGAGGCCATTTTTATTAATACCCAAAAAAAAAATATTTTTATCAAAATAACCTGAAAATTGTTTTTTTTTTAAATCTAACTAGGCCTCCAGAGTTACTGGCGGTCCAGTTCCATACCAGACCGCCAGGGACCCGGGCGGTCCAGTATCGATTAATGCAGCGGCTCCTTTCTTCTCTTTTTAGCCCGCACCAGAGAGACCTGCATAGACCCACGAAAAAAAAAAAAAAGAGTCACGCCAGCGCCGCCGTTGCCCGCCGCTGCCGCCCGCCTCCGCCCAGGTGAACCCCTCTCTCTCTTCTGCCCCTCTCTCTCTCCCTTTCTCTCTTCTGCCTCTCTCTCTCCCCCTCTCTCTCTCTTTCTGCCTCTCTCCCTCTCTCTCTCTCTAACCCATTTTGATTCGTTTTGCCCCTCTCTCTCTCGTAGTGGTGTCTTTGTGGTGCATTGATCTTGATTTGGTGATTTCGGGAAGGTTTGGAGGCGAAGCGAAGAATCTCAAAACCGACCGCAACCCACTGACTCGTTGTGTATTCAAGCTCTCTCAGGTAATTATCTAAATCAAAGCTCGTTATGAATTGGTTGCTCCGAATTGCTTGTGACCTTGCCGGGTTGTTGATTTTCCCAGAAGGCGACCCGATTAGGGTTTAGGGTTAGGGTTAATTGGTTAAATTTATAAATGGATTTGCGTTAATTGGTTGGATTTGTAAATTAATCGGTTGAATCTGTAAATTAATTAGTTTAGTTCGTAAATTAATCAGTTCAATGTAACAGTTCGTTGATTGCCAATATAAGGTGCCGTTTGGTAATTTTATTTTCTTCGAGATATTTTTGGAAAATATTTTTTCACTCTATTTCATTTTTTGTAATGGTGTTTGATACCTCTATTTTGAAAGGAAAAAAAAACTATTTTCCATATTAAATTTTCTTGCGGTAATTATATAATGAATATATTTTCCATATTAAATATATAATGAATAACAATAACAACAATAATCCAAATAACTTAATAATTATTACTATATATTGATTACGATGATGATATTATTATTATGATCATCAATAATACAAAATTTTCAATTATATAGGTATAATTATTAACGCATTTAGATTATATTCATTATTATTAAAAATTTCCATAACACCTCTTTTGTAACATCAATAAACATATTCATATTCTTTAATTATATATTGTATTATGTATGGAAATATGGAAATATTGATAATTAAATATGCATGTAACTATAATTAAATATATATAGTGTAACAATAATAAATAATTTTTTTTAAAAAAACCTAGCATTACTTTTTTTTTATAGTAATGCAGGTTTAAATCTTAGATATTTGGAAGGAGCCAAGATAGATTATAGAATTACATGATGTTTACTAAATATTTCTTGTTATCATCTGACATTTTTTTTATATTAACATGTCATATTTGCAATTCTTTTTTTATTTTTATAACATTGTTTATATTGTATGCTTGTTCATTCTAATTTTATGCCTCACACATTTTTAATATTTATATTTGACAAGGCACTTTTGTTCTTTTATTTATTGCCAAATGTCAACAATATACCAAATCTCTCCTATGAGATTTTCTTGTGGATTCTAGTTGTGAGCAAAGTGCCTAATTCCTACTAAACTACACTACACATTATTGTGTCACACACATACATTCTTAGTGGCTGAATTATCAACTATATATATCTTAACTTCTCAAATCACATATATTCAGAGAAATTATATATTTTTTTATGATTGACGGTAATTACTGCCAACAAATATATTAATAAAAAAGTCAATTTATAAATTTTAAGTAAACAAAATGATTACAATGTCTACTCTAACTATCTTTCTTGTAAACATTATCCAAAGCACACCCCTTTTTTCATAACATTGAACATGTGTGTTAAATATTTTTTTTATATATATAAGTAGAACTAGGGTGTTCTTAAGCTCATTAGTTATACACATGTCACGAGTGGATTTAAATTTCTGATTCTCTGATTATAATGCATGTATCACTGTCTCTTCTTAATTTGTGATTGTTTAATATTTTTTTTGGTAAATGTAGTATGCCTAAATCTAGACGATGGGGATTACAGCCTGTGCCTGGAGCTGGTCCGGCTGGAGCGGGCCCGTTGTCTGATGAGGATATGGCTGGAGATGGAGCAGGATTTGAGCATCCAACTGTAGCGGGTCAGTCGTCTGAGGCCGAGCCTAGTTATCGCTACCATGATCCTGACACCTTCAGTCCTCTTCTATGGACCCATCACGTTAAGCACCATGTCTCATTAGCATCTCTTGAGGTATGTAATTATTATGTGTAA
This sequence comes from Carex pumila, assembly GCA_033356055.1. NCBI lineage: Eukaryota > Viridiplantae > Streptophyta > Magnoliopsida > Poales > Cyperaceae > Carex > Carex pumila. Next base: position 16,952 of record JARJHM010000108.1, read on the forward strand.
TGTACATATTACTACAAAAAAAACACGATTTGAGTCTCAGAAATTTATAATAAATACAGGACGATGGCTTGCTTACGGTGAGGCACCGCAGGTCTGAGATTCCGTTTGTTCCTCATCCATTGATGACCCAATGCCTCTTGCAGCTTGGGTTGTATCAGATTGCCATGATGCCACAGAGTAATATCAATCCGTATCTGATGCACGGTCTAGCGAAGAGATAGCGACCTGAGTCGCATACATTTCATCTCCCGCTTGGGGAGATGACAGTCACCCTCGGTGATGTGAGCGCCCTGTGGGGATTGCCTATCGATGGCAAGCCCATAGGTGGCGTCTCAGACCATCCAGACCTGCAGAGGATGATACCGGAGTTGTTAGGGTGTCATCTGAATCAGCTGCAGAAGAAGTTCAACAAGAAGAAGGGGGAGGAGGAAGAGGCCCGGTCTTCTGCTTACTGTATTTCTCTAAAGTCACTCTGGGCTCACTTCTGCCAGAATCAGATATTCCCCGAGACAAACGATGATGAGGCGGTCAGGAGGTACCATTACGCTTTTCAATATTGTTAATATTGTTAATCTCTAAAGTCCAAACTCAATAATTTCAATGTTTTATATTGATTGTTTCATGTTGCAGGTATATTAGGGCTTTTGTGCTGGATCTGTGTGGTGCCGTCATATTCATGGACTCTAGCGGTGATGCGGTCCCGATTATATTTCTCTCATTGCTGAGGGACTTTGATAAGCCTAAGAGGTAGAACTGGAGTGGAGCCGTTCTCACCCACTTATACAGATCCCTGTGTCACGCTTGCTTGGTAAGTCTGTACTAATTTTGTTGTTTCTTTAAAGTTGAAAATTCATACCGAGTTCTTATTTACAGTTAAAATTTTAGGTGAAGAACAAGCAGATTCAAGGGACACTTCTTCTACTCCAGCATTGGTCGTGGTCACATCTGCCCATATGTCGGCCAGATATACCAGATCCACCTCCCCGTTGGAGAGGTCCAGACCCAAACAGATGCCCCGCATATGCTGCTATATGGGGCATGGATCACGACTACCATGTGACGGGCAAGGGGGTTTCTTATGTCCGAGGTCAGCTCTAGATGCTCCGACATTGTAACATCGATTGGTTCCCGTATCGTGCATTTTATCGTAGCGGTCTTCTGAGCCGATTGACATTGGAGTAGAGACCACTCTAGTTTTATCAGGGACCATTAGTTTGTTACTGGATAGTGGAGTACCATTATCCCAATCGGGTGACCCGACAGTTCGACTTGGATGCCTTCATCCCGGAGTCCCCGCTGATTGGTCAGGATGAGACGGACAGGTTCCATAACTAAGTACTGTCGACAAAGGAAAAAATATCGTTATCACTTTACTGTTGTCATTTTAATTTCATTTCTGGACTTTCTAATTAATTGTACTTGCAGAACGACTCACTGCAAGCCCAAAGTCGACTGGAGGCAGTGTTTCAGCTTGGAGTACAACTGGGCTAGACATCCGGAGCAACACTTATGGAGTCCTCCATCTCCTGAGTCATTGCCTGTAGGTCTCGGACGTTTGAGATATGAGGTCTGGTACCAGAGACACGGCATGCTGTCAATCTACTTTACAGGTCATTACGGCGACACGCTTCAACATAGACTGATGGAGGATTCATCTAGTCATTTCTTGCCTTGGGGTCCAATCCATGCTCACACGGTAAGTGCAACTGAAATATACTTTAATTAAAAATTGCAAATTTTAATTACTTATTGTTGTCATAATCATGATAATATGTTGTGTGCAATTACTGGCAGATGTGAGAGGAGCTGGACACAGCTTGGTCTGCATGGCGAGGAATGCTTGGTAAGCCATAGGATGCCAAATGCTCGAGCACACAGCACCAATCGTGGAGATAGGCGGTTGGGAAGGCCGCCTCATTGGCATGCTACGCGATGCTGGAGAGAACATCAATTGGCAAGAGGCGATCAAGACTACCAGTTAAAATCTGGATCAGCCACCAGTCCCTATCTACGCCTCCGAGATGCCGCCACCTCCTGCAGGTGATTACAATTTAATATTAAAAGTAAGACACACATAATCATTTCATTTTTCTCAAATTCTTGGTTCTAATTAAGTTAACTTTCAATTATGCAGCTGATGACTCAGGTTGGGCATTCCACAAGTGGATTCTGAATACCCAAGGATGGAATGCTTACTACAATAAATATGGAGTTCCGGTGGAGATTGGCTCGGTATGTCAGCTTTCTATATTTTATAGCAAAGTTTTTTTGTATATAGCAGATCTGACCTTATTTAAATGTAGGATGGAGTACCTGCTCGGCAAGACCCTCTCAGTTTTAGCACGAACGACCTTCCCGAGGAGGATATAGATGACTAGGTGATTGCCTCTTCGAGACCAAGATACAGAGATACGATGCAGCACGACTATGAGGCTGGTGGGAGTGCATCTCAGACCACAGATGGATTTGTATCTGCATTATTTGGCGCACCGCCTCCTGCCACCTATGCATCTAGCTGGGTCGAGGATCCATGGGAGATGCGTACGCAGATCACCGATGCTGAGTCAGCCATTCTATTTGATCCCTGGGGAGCCGATACAGGTACGCCGTACATGTATACGCAGGGCCCGAGGGAGGTTGACCTCACTGGTGATGAGAGTCAGGGTGGAAAGGAAGACTTAGGAGATGTGAGTCCTCACTCCCAGCAGATACTCAAGCGTGTGCAGCCGGACAGGGAGCTCAAAGGCAAAGCAGTTGCTAGATTCAGTCCCTCGGGGAAGATGCATAGGAGATGATTGTAGTTTTCTTATGATGTATTTATTATGATTGCAGTTTTTTTATGATGTATTTTGGACTGTAGTATTGTTATGATTGTAGTTTTATTTTATATTTCATGTTGGTTTTTATGTTTTTTCTGCTTTACGTCGAAACGGTCTTCTGAAATTACAACGTATCTGTTTCATCAAATCATAACTAATCAAGTGTTAAAACTAAGCAATTCCATCGAAACAGTCTTATACCTGTAGCAATCGCCTCAAAATCGCCCAAAATTATACAAAATTGAAACAGTCTGCTATTTTTTTTTGACAAATCAAATCAAACTGACAGATCAAATCAAATTACATCAAAGTTATAAAGAGTTATGACATCACTTATAAATATAGTCTAACAAGTAAAGTTCACGAATACAATTAAAGTTTAACGATACAACTGAACTTCACCAAAACAGATGCTAGGGACCAGACCGCTGGTGTCTATGGCGGTCCACTAGCTGTCCTATAAAATCATCATTTTCTCTCTCCAGCACACACTGCAAAGAAGGAGAAAGAGAGAGCGCAGGAGATTGTTTGGGCGATTTCAGACGATTTTCTAGGCTACTACATCTACAGGTATTTTTTTTATTCCTTTATAATTATTTTATAATTAGTGTATGTTAATCGCCAAAATCGCCTAATTAGTGTATTGTTTGAGCGATTTCAGATGATTGTTTGGGTATAATAATTATTTCTTAATGTACCAATCGCTTCTAAATCGCCTAAAATCGCTTCAAAATCGCCAAAATCGCCAACTCTTTCTTCTCTGTGGTTTAATAAAATGATACTGTGTGCTAGAGAGAGAGAAACTGACTTGTGGCAGCATACTGGACTGCCAGGATCACTGGCGGTCTGGTCCCTACTGGATCGCCCAGGTCCCTGGCGGTCTGGTTAGATTTTAAAAAAAAAAATTTCAAGTTATTTTGGTAAAAACGTTTTTTTTTTTGGGTATTAATAAAAATGGCCGGACCATTTGTTGTGAATTTGATGAACTTTTCGTGTTTAATTTAATACATTTAACATTTTTATTCCATGTTTTTTCAATATATCTTCTACATAAATGAATTCGGATTAATATTGAGTCAAATTGGGATGTGGAGGCTTTGAATTTGATGAACTTTTCGTGTTTAATTTAATACATTTAACATTTTTATTCCATGTTTTTTCAATATATCTTCTACATAAATGAATTCGGATTAATATTGAGTCAAATTGGGATGTGGAGGCTTTTTTTCGTTAGGGTTGGGAAGCATTTAAAAGCTGAGAATTTGAACTCGGGCTTAAAGAGTATTGTAGAGGGTAAGAGGGAAAGATAATTAAAAGGTGAAGACTCATATTTGCTACAAAGCTCAAAATAAAAGGTGAAGGTCTGTCATTGTTTCTGGAGTTTGGACTATCCAAAACAATAATTTTATACCCTATCTAAAAAATAGTATTTTTTGAATATATAAAATTTGGTTCTTAAGGACATTTTAATATGAATATCATGTTGAGAATTTCAAATTATTGATATGTTTGAGCTTTTAAAGCAGAGATAAAAATGTGAACATAATTGAGATACAAAATTAATGGATCATTTTAATCCTACTCTATTTAATAAGTATCATGATTGAATATTTATAATTTAAATCTAAAATATATATTGTGGTATTTCTTTTGTAAGTTTATGTTTTTTATGAACATTGTGATTTGTACCAACCAAGCACCTTATTTCTTTTGTATATACACGGTTATACAAATAACATTACACTATGCAATGCCAATGGATTTTTTAATTTTTTTTTTTTTACAATCCAATAGCAAAGCATCAATTTGTAATTTGCGAAAGTTAAAAACAAAAAAAAAATTCTGTCTGAAAGGCAAGTCTTTCCTTTCTTAAAACAGTAAAAAGATGAAAAGAAATAGAAAACTGGGCCCACGGGCTCTCTTCACACTGACACTGGGTTACAAAAAAAAAAAAGCGCAAATGTGGAATTAAGTGTTTCTCGGTACTTTCGATCGGATCCGTTACCTGACTCAACACAATTGAAAACGACGGCCTAGATTTAATTTCATCCGGTTTTACTTATTATTTGAGCTTCAAGATTCGTGTCAAATTAAAAGGACCAATTCTGGACTGTCCGATTCAATTGTAGTCAGTCGGGTAACCTGAGAGGATGTGAATTCGTTTCGATCAAATAGCGAAGCAAACAGGCCCTAGTGTCCCTCTCCGTCTCTCGTTCGCCTCCTCCGCAACCTTCATATCTGATCGATTCCCTCACCACCCGTCGCCTACTCACACTACCAACCACCTTACAGAAAAGCAATATACTGTTCCGAACAGATCACTACTGTCTCTAGCCTCTAGGTAGCTTCAACAAATATGGGGCGGGGGCGCCGAGGAAGGAAGACCCAACGCCAAGCCTGTTTTGGAGAAGGGAACTCTAGTTGTCTACCTCCAGCACATGTACATTCATTACTTACTCCGCGAAGTTTGATTTTGTATTTCTTATGTAATATCATTTTTTTCTCTAGGGTTACTTTCAAAAGAGCACAAAAAATAATAATTTAATATCCTCTCATATCTAAGTGAATGTGATAGACTCCTAAATTCAGTTGGCATGAGTTGGTGTAAAGTTTCTGGCTTTTATGTTTAATAAGTCCTATTAGGTATTCTCCGAATTTTATTATTAGTTTCTTAAAAGAAAAAAAGGTTAATTCATTGTAGTATAATTTTATTTTTATAAGGTTAAAACTTGAAAAGTAATAATGCATGCAAAAATTGTAAAGTTTTGGTTAAAATTATAAATATTCGCTTTTTTTCTTTTTTGAAAGTGCAGCCTACTTTAAATTTTTTTATGTATGGAAGCCAAGCAATCCTTTCTACTTTAATTATTTCCATGTACTTTAAACTTGGCAATGACACTATATTCAGGAGAGCAACGAGAATATGATGGAGAGAAGGGATTGGTCTTCACTCCCTGAACTCGTAGTGGCGATGATCTCCAACTTTCTACTTTCTGAAGATGTAACGGAGTACATCCGCTTTCACGCAGTTTGTCCTGGTTGGAGGCGATCTACTGCTCCTCCCTCCAATATGGAGAGCCTCTTTCGGCCACGAAATTGGATCATGATCATTTCTGGTCACCGTGAGAAGTATTCCCCTGGGGGGCTTAAAGATTGGAGTACCTTCTTTAATGTCTCAAGTGGAGGCTGCCTTCTAGTCGACATTCCGCAGTTCTCTGAGGGTTACATGCCAATATGTTCTGCTGATGGGCTCCTTGTACTGCTAAAAAAGAAGACGGGTGAATTATGTCTTCTCCACCCGTTCACATTATTTATTACTGAACTGCCTAATGTGGATTCTCTTCCCCTTGGATCGTCCAGCATCAAAGATGAGCTAAGAAGTGTCAACTTCCTCTCATCTTCCGTTGTTGTTTTCTTCCTTCAATATGGTAAAGTTGTATATGCAAGGATAAGAGACAACAGATGGATTGTTGCGGATTTTGAGGTCGATTGTATTTCAACTCTGTCCTTTCAAGGCAAGTTGTATGCGGCTGATACTACAACTGGAGAAATATTGCAGTTTGAGCTTGAGGGAGCGGCAATTGGGCCTAGTTTGCATCCAAAACTCAACTTGATCCTGACCCCCGGTCCCATGTATCTTGGTCTTCTTGAGTCTGGGGGAAGAATGTTACTCCTATGGATGTGCACTGATGTGCCGCCCTATGGTGGTTTACACTTTGAAGTATACGAGATTGATGTGGAGAATAGGAGGCTCATCCCAACTACCATACCTCGTGATTGCACTATCTTTGCGTCAACGAGCCGATGCCTATGTTTATCTACTTCAGTTTCACCTTCAATCTTGCCACAATCCATTTATTGCCATGCATATATAAATGCACATATGGTTGTTTACAGTTCTCACCGCCCAAACTCTGCACCCACAAATTCATATTATCCTCATCCTGATCCCAACAACCATTACATCATCTCATACAATAAAAAAATGATTGGTCCTTATTCTCTTCCCACATATCTCATTTGGGACTGCGCAGACTTTATATGGTACGTGCCCTTACTTTTTCTTTTTTCTTTTTCATGCATATGTAAAATTAATTTAAGAAATTTTTTGAATCCCCAAACCAGTGTATAACCTTATTTTTTAACTTCTGTGGACCCACATGTTAGAAATCACTATTGTGATAATGAGAATACCCAATGTCAAATACATTAAGAACAAAATACAACAAAATAATGAACTTAATGTGAAAACATCATATAAGATTAATTATATGGTTATTCCAGTACTTACTATTTTCATTGAGTTCATTCATAAATTAAAGTTTAAGTATATGGTTGAATAAGACTAAGGATGAATTACTGAATTAAATGCTTTGTGATGATTGTAAAGTTTTCCAGTGCTTCTAGCACATGCTATGAGACACCCTTTTGGCAATTATGAAAAATCAAACACTTCTGCAACAATTACAAAAAGAATTTATAAGAATTTATAGAATTTCTGTTTTCTATATTAGGACATTACTGCATAAACAATTTTTGCTTTCCTTTTGTAGCCGGTAGATTCCTTGCTGGTACAGGCCATTATAGAGGAAGCGGAAGTTGTACAATTTCCGACTTTAGCAGGTCTTTCAAGATTTGGTTATGGAAAAAAAAAAATTTGATGATGTGCTTCGAAACCTTTGTTTCTTTATGGCCTTTTTGTTGTAAAATCTTTATATTTGGGCCCTTGTTTAGTAGGTATTCTAGAACAATTTAGTATCGTTATCATAGTATAATGTAAACTTTACTGGCTCAGTATCAACTTTTGATACCTCTCGTCAGGTTATGCTGGTTTCAATGAAATCGGTGGGATATTGTTTCCCAGTTTGATCAAACAATAAGTTTGAAATGCTTGTCAGTGTTACAGGTATAGGTACAGCTTACATGACTCCTCTGTATGAGTCCCTTTAAAACTAAGCTGAAGCTCTATCACCCCTCCATGCTGTGTACTGTCTAGCAGAAATGTGCCACTTTGTGCCCATGGCCTTGTTATTAATTTTCTGTAATTTCTCGGAAATGTTAAGAAAAAAGTCTTGAAGGATTTCTTGAAACCTGTAGATTCTAAAACTGATTCTCTGATTCTGATCTGCTACCAATCGGTACTGGGGTTCTCTCTATGTTTCGGTATGACCTGAGGCATTTTCCTGAGGGTTTGATCCGCAAGTGTTTGGTAATTATTTCTTGTTAGAGAGTCTATCAGAAAATTCATATTTAATCCTATGCTCAGCACCATATTCTAGCCACTTCTCCTAGCAATAGCAATTATCTATTATCCATCATCAGTAAGTGTTTGAACAGCACTTTATATTTCCAATTAGAAATTGCTATCATATACAGTACTGTAGTATATATTCAACTAGCAAGTACATATAATGCGACGCTACACTATATGCTGTCGCTTATTAATTATTACACTGCCACCTTCCTCCATTAACCATATACAACCAACAAAAAGTTATTACAAGATCATGGATATACAAATTAATTAATAATTTTTTACAAGATAAATCAAACTAGCAGAATTCCATACAGACAAGGAATTGGAACCGAGTTCAGTATCTCAGAACAGGTAGCTGATGAGAAGCATGATCACTGAGGCCGCAGCACCATATGCTGGCATTGCAGTAGCTGCATCAGGCATAGCAAATGTAGATGGGGCAGGGGCAGGAGTAGGGGTAGGGGCAATTTGTGCCTCTGTGACAAGCATTGTTATAGCGAACACAACAAGCGCCACAAAAAATCGCTCCATCCCTTTCGCAAATGGAGTACAAAACATAAAACAAATAATAAAGATAATTGTGAAATATGTCATCAACAACAATTACGGTCATCTATAACTTTCACAATAATATAAACACAAATAGAGTACAGTGTACAAAAAAAAAAAAAGCATAATAGAATTTACAATTTTACATCCAAGACCAATTACATTAATTTATTACAGCAATACATTGAATCTGAAGGAGTGCTGGAAGGAAACTATAGGAGCTTTACGCCTGCCATAAACAAGGGTTAAAACTTAGAAGTAATACTAAAGAAAGAAATTTGATGAATTGAAATCAATATGAGCATAGGCTTACCGATAAAACAGTCGCCGATACCATCTGAGTTCTTGCGCCGCTGCCTGTTATTTTTTTAGGGTTACAAAATATATTAATTTTTAGGGTTTACAAAATGCACCATAATAATGTAAGTATACATTACACGGACAAAATACAAAAATTCCTTTTCTTGAGGTGCAAAGGGGGAGGGGATAACTTGTACCAAAAAAACACCTCTAGTTAGTGTCCTATAGGAGTGTCAATGGCACCCTTTTACCCGTTTACCCGACCCGTATCGTATCCGAAAACACGGGTAAGGGTAAGATTTTTTTTTCGTTAGCTAATCGGGTATGGGTAAGGGTAATGATTTTATTTCGTTATCTTACCCGTTTTCGCATAAGATAATTTAAAAAAATAAAATTATATATATAGATATATATTTGTATGAAAATGATATATGATACAATAAAGTTTTTGTATTTTATTAAATTTTCATAATACAAATTAGTTGTATTCATTATTTTTTTTTCTTATTTTGAAAAATATTTTATCAAAAATACAAATCGAAATGTTAGTGGCACTTTTTTATCCGTTTACCCGACCCGTACCGTATTCAAAAATACGGGTAAGGGTAAAGATTTTTTTTTGTTACTATAATGGATACGGGTATGAAAATATCTTCACCCGACCTGTATCGTACCCGTTGACACCCCTAGTGTTCTAAAATTTATATTTGGGCCTGACAAAGCCCCCTTTGGGACTGTATTTGTGCTCTCATATCACTTTAATAGTAGTGAATAATATGAAGTTTGGTGTAGGATAGAGAGACAAGTTAAACACAAATTTTTAAATTTTCTATTCAAACTATACTTCTACATGCATATATAGATTTAAGTTTCCCAACAACACAATAAATAACTATTACACCCACTTGTTCTAAACACTACATAGAATTTTGAATTTCAGTTTTCTTAATCCAAAAACCTTGACAACACCCCAAGAAACTACTACAACCCTATTCATGAATTATTCTTTGAACTACACATATTGCTAATAATTAAGTTTATAATTAAACAATATGTCTTAACAGCCCAAACTCTATGTTTTTTTCGGGTAGATCGATGATATTAACAAGTAATCCTAATACATTCTTCGTTATATTAAAATAAATTCATACTGACCTTTCAGTTGTCCTTCGCTTTCCTAAACCATTAATTCATGCTGAAATACACGCGAGTATGTCTGGCCACGACATAAAGAAAGAAAGTATTTGTTAGCTGTAGTTGTTTTAGGACTAGATTAAAAGAAGAGTATGCATGTAAATAACACACTACTAAAATCTCAATTTTGTTATTAACTTTGTATATTTGAAATTCTTATGAGAAAGTACAACAATAATTGCATTAGCATCAAATTAACTTTGACAGTGAAGAAACCATTTTGTAAGTGCCTGAATTTACTAATTTTCTTCATTTATATATTGAGAAACATGCATGTAAATAACACAAATAATATATAGACATGCGCGCGCTAATCTTGTGGATTCTAAATCTTCTTTTTTTTCAAGAATATAGTCATCATTAATTAGTTTATTAATTTTATCCTTTAAACACTGTTTGCGAGACAAGCTACTTTGAAAAAAAAATTTGCAAACCACAAGTTAACATCAAAATGACAAGAAATTAGGTTTCGTTTCAATTCAAACTGTGGTAAATACTTTATTAAATTTCCAGTTTATGGTAAATACTTTATTAAATTTCCAGATTTTCGTAAGACACAAATCATACAATTTCCATTAATAATAATAAATCAAATTATAGTGTTTTCCAATGAAAATTTTAGAATATTAATTGTTGTATCGAATTCAATTTTGGATAAATTAAAACCTGTGCTTGAAAAAATCAATCATTAATTATTAAGTCAGCTGACAGAGCGTATAGTACAATTTTCAACTATAAGTGAACTGTAAATAACAAATTTCATAATATTTTTTTCTACAAATCGAAGCAAATAAATCTATATATTTCAACAAATCGAAGCGAATAAGTATCACTAAATTACTTTTTATTTATTATTATTTGAAACAATGATCTAAGAATGAGAGAATTAGAACGGAAAGGGAAAAACTTATTTTTAGTATCAATATATATGTTGGCGGCACTTCGCCACCAACCAAAAAAAAAGCAGTTAAAATACATACCTTTAATAAAATTCTGGCAACTTCTATTAGGTGCACAAATCCAAAATTTATTTGCCTCTCGGAGATAACCTGAGATGCTTCCTCCTGCTCAAACTTATTTCTGCAATTAATAAATACTTAAATATTAAAAATTGGGCATTAGATGGTTTAGCGTCGGTCCTTTTATATGTGTAGATAAAAATATTTTTATCAAATAAACAATATTGTGGGACTAAAGGAAACGTCAACGGGTTTGAAAATATATTTTCATACCAATTAATAATTAATGGGCTGGATTTGAGATGGAATTATAACTGGCATGATTTGAATGGGTTGATTTTGTGGCAATACAACAGAGAAAGGTACAATGAACAGATTTTGATGAAATATATTTGATAATAGTACAATAGAAAACAAAAATATAGGTCAACATATTTGTTTGTGTAGCTCAAAAGGTTTAACTAAAGTCTTTATAAAATTATTTTATGTTGGATTCATTGAAGAAAATAAATATGAGTGAATCTTTTTTTCTACTTCATTTGTTATACGGAAAAGGAAATTATTAAATAAAAACATTAAATATTAAAGCTGTCTACAGAATTATAAATGAAAAATAAAAAGCACCTAAACTGGACATACCTTGAGCAAAATGATGGCTATAGCTTGAACGGAGTCTTTGTTATCTGAGGATATATTGACTATTGTGCATGATGTGGTTCAGGTTTAGTTCTCTTATAGGTGAGTGGAGAAATGGTTTCTTTCAAATAAGCAATGTGGGACTAACCGACTAAGCAATATGAGAACCGGATGGAGAAATTTTTTTTTTAAATTGACTGGATATAAATTATATAATATAATAGACAAGTTTACAGCTACCCGTACCGTACTTTTTTAAAAATAACAAAACTAACATCCCTGCCCAAACATGTTTCAAAACTATGTTTTATTTTTTTTATTTTGTTTCTTTTAGTTTTGATCACATACAGTTACATCTGGTGCATGATTGTTTGTAGTATTTTTGTTTTCTTTTGTAGATCAGGGGATTCAAGGGTAAAAATAGTTGGATGTAGAAAATTCCATCTGCTATCATTCAATTTTGTTAGTCGTCAAGCTGAAGCCACAATAGATATAGATTAAAAAAAAAAAAGTTGGTGAGTCAGAAATCCGGATGATCTAAAATAATATTCGGAGAAATATTTGTCAAGATTCGTGTTGAGATATACGCTGGATATATAGCGACTCCGTTAATTAACAATGGAACTGCTGCTGAAGAAGGGTTCAGTTCAGAGTTAAGAGGACAGGCGGTGAATATTGAAGAGCTAGTGCTGGCTTGAAAATCTTTCTTTGAATTCAATGTAGAGTTGGAATGATAAAATCTTATAATTGAATTTGCCAATGTTTGATAAACATGGTTAATCATATGTTTCCTACTTGAAATATGAAGAATATATATGAAGAAAACTTTGAATTATGAGAATCAAGCTGGAAATCTTGCTTTGAATTATGAGAATCAAATTGTTTGTTTAAATAGAAACACAAACTATTGTTACACCAAAAAGGTATAGTATAAAGTTTCAGTACAATAAAATATATTTTTTATTCCTAAATACACTTTCGATTCAGATTGCAAGTGCACAATCTTATCGCGTAGTATATTATCGGATATCGATCCACAGAGAGTATGGTTAAAAGCTAGGTTTAAACTTTGCTAATTAATTTTAGAAAAAGTAAAGTGCAATAAAAGTAAATTGGGGAGGTTTGTTCTAATTAATCTAAATTTGAGTTCAATATCCGAAGAGAGAGTTTTGAACAATAAAATTAAAGTAAATAAATAAAGAAAAGAAAGATTGATTTGCTTTCTAGATGAGGAAATATAGGGGTATTCAGTCTACAATCTCTTGCTAATTCTATCTATTCGGTATTTGTTTAAATTCATGTATGATTTGATGAGGTTTCTAACCTAAAGTGTTAAAAAGTGTCACGGTCGTGAATTAATAACGTGCCTAGATAATTTCGTGAAGGATGTGTGTTTTGAAAGTTATATTTTAATAATAATTTATGTGTTGTTCATAATTTTATTATGAATATTATTATTCTTGTTCCTTGAGATTTATATGTTATATCTTTGAAAATATTCAAGAAGATGCTCTTGGTCTTGAATCATAGAACTCCTAAGATGAGAAACATTTAATCACTAAATAAGTTCACAATCGTGATAATTAAGTAGGAACATTAATTACCGAGGAAGATTGTCATGTAGATTAAAGTACATTGAAGTTCTATAAATGTTGATAAAGGATTATCATTTAATTACATGAATATATAAAATGTGTATTTTATATATTGAACATGACCTAAATGAATGGAACATTATATGGATTGTGTTTTGTGTCATTAATATTTCCATTGTGTCTTTAGAATCTTAGATATGAGATGTGTAGGTTTTTCACATGAGAAGCATATAATGTGATTGCTATTTAAATACTATCTTATGATAGGAATAAAATAGCAATTCGTTGTTTACAACTTGTGCGGAAGAAATCTATATGTTAATATTATCATTGTCCCTCAATTTGAGTTATGATATTACAGGGCCCCTTGGTAAAGTGGAATTATATCGCATGCAATATAACTGATGTAGTTATAATTATAATTCACTTGAGAGACCAAGAAAATGAATATAATGCAAAAATGACACGATCCTATTTTGCATATTATTCATAATATCATGTGACAAGGATAGACACAAAATTAGTAGATTGAGTAAATGATTACTATGTCGTTTGGATAACTATAATGTAATGATAGAACATCTTATAGTCAATAATATAAAGTTTTATATTATTGCCAAGATGACATAGATCCTCTATACGGTCACACCAACTGAAGAGAAACAACAAGTATTTTACATTTCATAATGATGTATAAGATAAAATACATGTGATGAAATGCTAAAATAAAATGTCATAATATGACATGCTTAGACCATAAATAAATTTATGAAGTTATGCAAATATCATTTGGTATAATGTTTGAATACATTATAAAAATAATATAAATATTGTATAATAGAATAATATGAATAATATTATTTGTTCATAAATTAATTTATTGAACCAATCATAAGATGAGATTAAAGAGAGCATGAGATAGCTAAACAAGGCTAGTGGCATTTGTGTAATTGATTCAAACCTTACACAAAGGGTTGCCTTAACCCTTGCCTATTTAATGGGGCTCATTTTGGAGAAAAACAAGCTAATTTTCTGCCTATAACACTTGCCAAAATCAGCCCCTTTGAGCAGCCACGTTTTTCCTTTCTCCTTAACCAAAAGTTGAGAAGGTTGCTCTCTCATCTTCTCTTGTTAGGTTTAGCCACCAAGAAATCTAATAGTTTGTTGATTTAAAGATCAAGAGGTGATTGTATCTAAGCCTTGAACTTCACATCCATCTATCTAAGAGGTGTGGTAGTTCGTTGTTTAGGTTCAAGGTGAACCAATAGGTGCTTCCAAGAGAACAGCGGTTCCAAGAGATCTAGAAGGGAAATCAACTTCCCTCTAACAAGAGATTTGACAATTTCTTTAGGTATAAATTATTATCTCCTCTTGTATAAAGAATAAATAAATTTATTTATTTTTATTTAGTACACATTAGGTGCTTAATGAAACTATTAAGAAGTTTCTTGTTTGCTATTGTCATATAAATAACGTCCTTTGTGTATTGAGCCAAGTGGTGATTGAAATAATTTTAAATTCTCACCACATTGGCATACACATGAAATCCTTACATTTCGAACTTCACAGCCGTTCTTCACCCTAATTATCTAGACCCATTGAGCTCTTGTTAGCCTATATTGACTAATTATTGACACAAGTATTTTGGTATGTTAGGTTAATGTTCCTCGAATTTTAGATGTTGTCATCATCCTAAAGGGATATTTAACAATCACGTTTACACAAAATACGTATCAATACTTAATCAATCTAGGTGTCCTAAGTAGGGGTTTGACTTCACGGTCATTCTTCACCAAACCCTAACCCTTAATTTCTATAGTTCCGGTTATAGGTATCAAAGTACGGTCGCTTCTAACCCAAAACCTAAGATATTTGTGTTTATAATTTGGTACTCTCCTCTCATCCTAACTTTTTTGGATCATTTGCATAACAAAGATATTCCAAAGCGGACTACTGCGATTTCAAGTACTAAACTATGTAATCAACACAAATGATAAATCACAAAAATTAACAATCAAATCTCATAAAACAATTATAATAAAAACAAATAACCGAATAAAATAGAATTAAACAAGTTCATGCATTGACCTAAACCCCTAGAGAGATATCTACTACCTCATAGAGAGGTTCATTACAAAGTTTGGCAAAAATAAGAAATAAAATAAAGAAATTATTACACCCTTTATTGGATCAAAATCCTCAATCTTGCCGACTTTTTCCTCGAATCTCCTTCTTCTCCCTCCTTGAAAAGCTTTCCTTAGCTGTAGAATTTTACGCTAAGTGTGTATTTCCTTGGAAATGAATATGCACCAAGGGAGAGAGAGATGAGAATGGATGTGTTATTTTCGAATGGGAATGAACCTCCTCTTTTATAGCCAAGGGCTATGCCCAATTAAGAGGCTAGGAAGTAGAGTTAGTGAGTCCTATATTTGAATTATTTCCCAGAATGCCTTGTCAAAGTTTAGCTGTAAAAACGTGTCCTTGGTGCGTCAAAAATAGAAACCGTGTTGAAAACGTGTAATTTTGGCTTTCTGTGAGTTTAGTATGTCCGACTGACTCCAAATTTCCTTTTTTTTTTTTAGTTTCTCATGTTGTAGATCTTCTTGCTAGCTTCTCAAAAAGTGGTCGTATGTCCAAAACGGAGTTACGAGTCAAAAGTTATGGCTATTTTAATTTCAGGCTCCAATTATGTGTTCTGCTACAGTGCGGCCAGGCCACCCACATGTTGCACTTAGGGGCACCTCTAATTGCTCAAAAACTGAAATTAAATTGCAATTGAAAGTAAATAGATGAGTTTAGAGAAATTTGACACGCGGGATGTTAACGGAGTTCGGCAAAACAAAGGCCTACGTCTCCCGGGCGTCGCAACCTCTTTCTAGGTGCGCCTTTCTATTACCCAATATGAAAGGATTACAATTGTGAACCGTGAGCCCTTACAAAATGGGAAGTCACGACCAACGAGAGATGAGTGCCGGCGAGCCCTTACAACCAAGGGAAGTCACACGAGCAACTCGAGGTTTGAGCCGGCAAGCCCTTACAAACAAGGGAAGTCACACAAGCTACTCAAGAACAAGAGAAACACTCAATAGATCACTCTAACCTAATCTAGATCAAGATTAGTGAAGTAGGTTTGAGGTTGCTTGAGGGATTTTGAAGTTTTAAGCTCTCACAACAATGGAGTAGGCTAAGCTCTCAGAAAATCGCTTTTGAAATGATTAGGGTCGGCTGAGATAGATTTGAAAGTGATCCCTTCAGTCTATTTATAGTGGCAGCTCAAAAATGAGCTGTTTGACATAAAACGTTACCAACGTTTTATCAAACGTTACCAACGTTTTATTCAAATACGATTTAGGGTTTTAATTCTCTGACAGCTTAGAAAACGTTACATAACGTTTTATAACCGTTCTAACGTTTTACAAACGTTATAACGGTTGTATAACGTTATAACGTTATAACTTGATTCTTTTGAGGCTTCTGATTATTATAAAACGTTACCAACGTTTTAAAAACGTTCATAACGTTTTATCTCAATTTAATCAACCTCACACATACTTTACCAAGCATTTGATTTTACAATATGTATTCTTGATAAAGGTCTTCATGATTTCTTCAGTCCAAGCTTATTATTCAACAGTTCTTACTCTTCTTGGACCTACATATTCTCAAAATAGAAGAAATCGTAAAATTCAATAATTGTATGTTTTTGCAAATTAGTCAAATAGACGTAAAAGATTATTGTACGAACAACAATCTCCCCCTTTTGGCGATTTGCAAAAACATACAATGTGAGTAAGTGCATAAATCGAAAATTTTCAGAAAAATTAGTTTATCCAATTTTGATTTTGCATTCAATCCATTTGTACCAATTTCTCCCCCTTTTGGAAATCGACGAAAGGGTGAAAAAAGAAAAAAAAAAATTAGCACTAATTTTCAGTGCTCCCCCTCAAATTATGCACTCCCCCTCAATTTAGTAATATGATACCGATAAAGCCCAAATGAAATAAAATTGAGGGATTACTCTAGCATTTTATACGACAATTTACAAGTTCATTTCAATTAGCAATAAAAATGATTGTCAATTTGACAAATTGATTCATATATATATCATAATGCACATAACAATGAACACTAGCCAACGTTTGGTGAGTATACTGTGTTTTTACCTAAAATGTTATAATGTTTGTGTAACGTTTTTGTGAAGCTCTTTGACTTTTGAAGCCTCACAAAACGTTACCAACGTTTGAAAACCGTTACAACGTTTTCATTTGTACTTTTGCAATTTTGATCCCTTGTCAGATAACCGTTGTAACGCTTTAAAAACGTTACCAACGTTTTGAATGAAACTTTTACAATGTTAGCCCCTTGTCAAATAAACGTTGCAACGTTTCCAAATCGTTACAACGTTTATGGAGTATAATTTATCTCAAAATTTTGGCTAAGTATTGGATGCAAAACGTTACAACGATTTCAAATCGTTACATAACGTTTTTATTGTTCTTTCGGACTTTTGGAGATTCACAAAGCGTTACCAACGTTTTCAAAAACGTTATAACGTTTTGTTCCTGCAGGACAGTCTTTAAATGAACTATTTTGATTGCAATTAATTATATTGAAATAAGTTATGAATATGTCTATTCTCTAAGTTCAAGCATGCCTAATTTACATCGTAATTCATTGTGTTGTTGAGTATTTGGGGGTTTTGTGAATATATGGCAATTTGTTCTTTGGTGTTGATATGTATGAGTTCAATTTCACTTTTTTTCTATATGATCCCTAATAAAATGATGCCTTATCTCTATGTGCTTGGTTCTAGAATGAAGCACCGGATTTTTGGATATCATTATGGCACTAGTATTGTCATACATAATTGGTATGTTGCGGAAGCGAATTTCATAATCATTCAGAGTTTGGATAATCCATAAAATTTGTGTACAACAACTATCAATGATCAAAGTATTCATTACAAGATTTAATCAAACACTCCTAACTTGTTTAATCTCCCCCTTTGTTTTTAGCAATTTGAATAAATTAGGGGAGATTTTGTATGAATTTAAACTAGTTTAGCTTTAGGAATCCAAACAACATTTGGGTTGTTGTCTCCATTCCTAAACCTACACTCTAAGGAGGTATGACCAATTTTGCAACAATAATTACAAAATGTAATTGATGGCTTTTGAGCAATAGAACCTTGTTTGAAAGTGGCATGGTATTTTGTTTTCACTTCATGAATTTTGTTCTTTGGATTAACAAATGACATATTTGTAACTCTAGATGTGACACTTTTGGTGTTGTTAGACTCAATTCTATTGTGATGTTGGGGAACATCTTTTGTTAAACCATTTCTTTGAGTTTGATTTTGTAAAACATTTTTATTTTTGAGTTCATAAAACCATCCATCCGGTCCTTTGAAATAAGTTTTGTTTGACCATTTTGGATTAAATGTGTTCCTATCACTATTTTGAAAATTTTTGTTCTTATAATTTTTATGATTATACTTATACCTAAATGCATGATTTTGTTTAGCATTTGAGGTTTGAGAGGTATTCCCTTTGTTTGACTCCTTTTGTAAGGAATTATTACCCTTTTTGGTAAAAAATTGATAAGTGGAATACTTATCACAATTAAACTTAAGTTTACAATTTTTGGAGTTTGAAGTTTGTATATGTTCCCCTTTTCCTTTTGGGCCTTGTATGTGGTTAGATTCGAATGAGGATTGACCCTTCTCGAATCCAAGACCAATTTTATCCATTTTGCGATAAGATTGTCCATTTATCAAACTATCCACATAATAAGGATCTAGACTAGTGACATTTGAAAATTCACTAGGAGACCTTAATGCCCTATTTTCGGTCTCTAAGGTTTGAACTTTAACCTTTAATATGCCTATTTCACCTATGTGCGATGCTTTTAATTTTTTATTTTCAAGTTCTAACATATCATTTTTAGCAATTAATTTTTGGATAATACCTTCCTTTTCAACCAAGGTTCTATTTGAATCATCAATGAGAGATCGCAACCTAGATTCATTAGCATCGTGCATTAGGGTTTTATTTGTGAAAGTGCTTGCATCATTGGTTTCTAACCGATTGGTACACAAGTCATGGTTGGTCTCATTTGTAAGTATACAATTTTCAATATCAATTTCTCCACTATATTCTTCACCACCTTCATTTACAAATTCTTGTTCGGTCTCATAACCATCAAGACTAAGAGTTGAATGTACCTCATTTGCGAAGCTAATTGAGGCTTCAATTTCATCACCTTCCTTATTGATGTTTCTTGATTTGACAAGGTCTTTAAGGAATTCAATGGTGGTCTCATCGGTGATATTTTTGCTTGCAATAATCGAGTCGACATCAATTGCCGAGAGACCTTCATCTACACTTGCCATCAATGCAAGGTTTGTCTCTTGTTCATTTTCCGACTCCGTGTCGGATTGCTCCACCTCGCTCTCATTCGAGAATAAAGCTTGCAAGGCTTTAGCCTTTTTCTTGGCCTTGTACCCGTCCAATTTGAAGCAAGTTTGAGTGGTGTGCCCTTTTCTATGACATGCGAAGCACATCACTCTTTTGTTCTTCTCTTCTCGTTCCTTGTTGTAATTTCTTTCGAGATCTAGCATGTCTTGAAACATTTTGGATAGGAGAAGGGTGTTTTTGGAGGTTTCATGATCAATTTTATTTATAAATTGATCATTTGAGAGACAAGTGTTTGATGAGCTAGAAGGTTTTCGGTTTTGAGCCGGAAAGGCCATGGTTTTGAATTTTGAACTTTGCTTTGGGTTTCCGGATTGCCGAAGTTTCTCTTCGAAGCTTCGTAAGTGTGCATAGAGATCATCCGGTGTGAGTGAGTCATGTGTGCCTTGGATTGCTTCTAGCGCACTCACCAAGCCGGACCATTTGTCTCTCATGAGCATAATCCTCAATAGCTTCCCTACAATTTTATTGTTAGAAAGCGGTTCTCCCAATTCGGTAAATTCATTTTGGATATGCATAAGTCTATTATACATATCCTCAATGCTTTCGCCATCTTCAACCTTAAAGGTTTCAAATTTGGCTTCTAAACCGGTTAATTTGGTTCGTTTAATTTGGGTATTTCCCTCATACCGATTTACAAGGGCATCCCACATTTCTTTTGCGGTTGAAGAGCTACCAAGGATCAAGGCAACCGATTCACTAACCAAGTTAATTATGGCATTAATTGCAAGATCATTGTCTTTCTTGGTTTGTTTGGATTCGGGAGTCTCGATTTTAATGTCGGTGGTAGTGGTAGTGAATATTGGTGTATACCCCTTGTTAACCACATCCCATAACTCAAGAATGTTTAGATAATTGATCATGGTTTTCTTCCAATGCATAAAATTTTTGGTCGAATTGCCAAAAATTAGGGGTTCCTTCACGGGTCTATAGGGTGCCATTTTGACAAGTTGATCTAACTCTAATTAAGTGTGTCTTAATTCGAGTAACTTGCTCTGATACCACTTTGTTGCACTTAGGGGCACCTCTAATTGCTCAAAAACTGAAATTAAATTGCAATTGAAAGTAAATAGATGAGTTTAGAGAAATTTGACACGCGGGATGTTAACGGAGTTCGGCAAAACAAAGGCCTACGTCTCCGGGGCGTCGCAACCTCTTTCTAGGTGCGCCTTTCTATTACCCAATATGAAAGGATTACAATTGTGAACCGTGAGCCCTTACAAAATGGGAAGTCACGACCAACGAGAGATGAGTGCCGGCGAGCCCTTACAACCAAGGGAAGTCACACGAGCAACTCGAGGTTTGAGCCGGCAAGCCCTTACAAACAAGGGAAGTCACACAAGCTACTCAAGAACAAGAGAAACACTCAATAGATCACTCTAACCTAATCTAGATCAAGATTAGTGAAGTAGGTTTGAGGTTGCTTGAGGGATTTTGAAGTTTTAAGCTCTCACAACAATGGAGTAGGCTAAGCTCTCAGAAAATCGCTTTTGAAATGATTAGGGTCGGCTGAGATAGATTTGAAAGTGATCCCTTCAGTCTATTTATAGTGGCAGCTCAAAAATGAGCTGTTTGACATAAAACGTTACCAACGTTTTATCAAACGTTACCAACGTTTTATTCAAATACGATTTAGGGTTTTAATTCTCTGACAGCTTAGAAAACGTTACATAACGTTTTATAACCGTTCTAACGTTTTACAAACGTTATAACGGTTGTATAACGTTATAACGTTATAACTTGATTCTTTTGAGGCTTCTGATTATTATAAAACGTTACCAACGTTTTAAAAACGTTCATAACGTTTTATCTCAATTTAATCAACCTCACACATACTTTACCAAGCATTTGATTTTACAATATGTATTCTTGATAAAGGTCTTCATGATTTCTCAGTCCAAGCTTATTATTCAACAGTTCTTACTCTTCTTGGACCTACATATTCTCAAAATAGAAGAAATCGTAAAATTCAATAATTGTATGTTTTTGCAAATTAGTCAAATAGACGTAAAAGATTATTGTACGAACAACACCACACTGGGCTCGGATTTGTCCTGTGCGTCCAGATTTCGGCCGCATCAAAATCTGTGCGTCCGCACAGATTTTGACGAATAGCATATTATACATTTTTAAAATTGGCGTGCATTCAGAAATCTAAGTACTTAGTGCGGTCGTATCGTAAACCGTGCGTCCGCACTGAGCATTTTTTTTCGATTTTCTTTATTTTCTGCAAATTAAACACTAGTGGAGAACATACAATTAGTGTCGCCTTAAAAAACCGACACTAATACTTTAGTATCGGTCATTTACAAAAAACCGACACTAATAATATTAGTGTCGGCTATTTATATGTAGGTGACAGTAATAACTGAGAATTAGTGTCGGCTGTTTATAAGCAGCCGACACTAATGTATTAGTGTCGGCTATTTATAAACAGCCGACACTAATTCTTAACAATTAGTGTCGACTATTTATAAACAGCTGACACTAATACATTAGTGTCGGCTGTTTAAAAACAGCCGACACTAATTCTCAGTTATTAGTGTCGCCTATTTATAAACAGCCGACACTAAAGCTAAAAAAATTTCATTTTAAGTCCCGCGCACCTCTTTCAAACGCACGCCTAGGGTTTAAAAACACTCTTCTCTCCGATCTGATCTTCTAGGCGAATACCATAAGATGTGACAGGAGGAACTCCACAGGAACTTCACGCTTCTCTCCGATATAGTCCTACGCATGCTTCACGAAAAGGGGCATAACTTTTGATCCGTCCGTCGGATCGGGCTGAAATTTTGACAGGAACTCCACAGCCCAAAGCCGCACGAGAAACAAATCTATAGATTCGTTTCGCCATTCGCGCGCTCAGATTCGCGATCCGAGTCTTCCTTCATGGAGTTTTCGACCTTTCTTTATAATTTGTGAGTTTTTAGGGTCTTTTATGCATCTTTTATGTATCTTTTATGTATTTTCTGTTTTAGGGTTTGTATGATATTTTATTTAGGGTCTTTTATGTATTTTATGTTTGAGAGTTTGTATGATAACAATAAATGAGCAATTTGGATGATATTTTATTTAGTGAGTGTTATTTGTAAATTATGATGAATTATTTGATATCTTTGTTTTATATATAGTTCAGCAAAAATATATGAGCATTCCAGAACAAAATTTTTCATTTTTAGAATTTTCTTTGATTTATAGTGAATTTTTGAAACTTATTTAAAAAAAAAACATTAGTATCGGCTATTTATTAAATGGCCGACACTAATAAGTATTAGTGTCGGCTATTTATTAAATGGCCGACACTAATACTTATTAGTGTCGGCTTTTTAATAAATAGCCGACACTAAAAGTTAGTATTAGTGTCGGCCATTTAATAAATAGCCGACACTAATGTCTTACTTTTAGTATCGGCTATTTACAAAGTATTAGTATCAGTCCGATTAGTGTCGCCTAATGTCCGACACTAATACCCATAAACAGCCGACACTAATTCCAAGTTCTCCACTAGTGAAAACCAAACAAACACAGTAACTTGATCTATGTATATTATATTCACTTTATATTCAAAATACAAGATATTTGGTGTTATTTCGTGATAAAAAATAGATTGAATGTATATATAATTTAAATCTATCAACTATACTTAAGGAATTAATTTGTACCAAGCAAAGGATGGCACATCATCAGTAGGTGCTTTTGAATTGTAAGCAAATATTGAACTTTTGTGGCTCATCTCTACAATCAATTTTATCTTTATCTTTGCTACTTTAGACTGAATTTTAGAGAATTCTACAGCACAAACACTTGAATCTAAATAGGTGAAATAACAAACAAACAAACATGACAGAAGTACATAAAATTTACAATAATCTAACAAAATGTTATTAATATAGACAATTAATCAAACTAGAAGACATATTGGCCAAATTGATAACGATGAAAGAACTTTCATATCATAAATAATATACATGATACACTATCGAAGCCACACTACAAAAGACTGACACTTTTCACAAGGATAAAAAGTGACTTTTTGCAACAGAGTACCGTCATAAACATATTTTTTCTATTTGTGACGGTATTTTTCACAACGGAGTACCGTCACAAAAACGTTTTTTCTCTCACAAAAAGTGTCTATCTTGTTGTTGTTGTGCCAGTTGATTAAAACTAGCGACGAATATGAACAGAAAGGAAAATTTCATAGCTATGTCCTTTATATGTGCAAATATAACCAAGTCCATAAATTTGCAAATTAGTTGAGCACGACCAGTTCTTTTTACCAGAAAGCTTGCTCTTACTGATGGTTCCAAAACCATGCGTGTACCAGTTGGCACAACAAGAATATTCC
Source organism: Carex pumila (assembly GCA_033356055.1). NCBI lineage: Eukaryota > Viridiplantae > Streptophyta > Magnoliopsida > Poales > Cyperaceae > Carex > Carex pumila. The sequence goes on from JARJHM010000108.1 coordinate 41,082, forward strand.
TCCTCTAGCACTAGACATCTCGGTGTGGGTCTTACGAAATTGGTTCTAACAGAATTACTTATTATAGCAACCACATCTTCCCCCAATTCATCTCTTCCATCTCTCAGTGGATCCTAAAATAAGTGATGTTTTTCTCATATATATAAAACTTGTTTTAGAAAAGAAAACAGAATGACGAGTATTTATTGAGATATGCTTGAACACACAAAATCTTATTGAAAATCCTTGTATATCTCAACTTTAGGCAATTCAAAGCCCCGTTTTACTCTTCTGCAATAAATTTATCATATTTAATAATTGTAGACAATTTCAGCTCAATCCTGAATGACCTCTCTTGGTGTGTGTTTTTCCTTCATATAGGACTGACCTAACTTGAACACCAGCATTTTCCAGTTACCTTTGCAAATATATATATATATATATATATGGAGTAGAACTAGGGTGTTCTTAAGCTCACTAAAGTGTTTGGTGAGCTTAACTTCAAAACCTATCAAATTTGTTTCAAATGACGAATCCGAACCGTTGAAATCCGCCTACCTTATGAGCGATGCATGTACATGTGAAAATTTTAAACATTCGAATTAATTTAGTATAAAGTCAAGTGGTTAAAAAAGTTCAAAAAATGAATGCACTAAAATTAATTTATTAACCTTCTAATTTTGACCTATTGACTTTATACTAAATTAATTCGAATGTTTAAAATTTTCACATGTAAACACATCACTCGTAAGGTAGGCGGGTTCCAACAGTTTGAATTCGTCATTTAAAACCGATTTGATGAGTTTTGGAATTAAGCTCACCAAATACTTTGGTGAGCTTAAGAACACCCTAGTTCTACTCTTGTGAACGCCAAATTTACGAACTGTTTCGTTAATTCGTAGCATACGATTAATTATTAGCCAAAAGTGAGACACACAGAACATAGGGCTGCTAATGAGTCGAGCCGGCTCGCGAATAAATGTGTTGAACGGCTCAATATTTCATAACGAATCGAATTCGAAATTAAAAAAAAAAAAACCCCAAATTCGACTCGGCTCACTTTTGAAAAAAAAAACTTGGCTCGACTCAACTCATGTAAACACTTAGCTTGATTCGGCTCGGTTCACGAGCTCGTGAGTCGGCTCACAAACCGACTCATAGTCTTACTTATTTTCCATTTGGATACTAGCGAAAAAAAATTAGAGAGTTATAGCAATATGCTTTGTCGTCTAACATCTTACGAATTTTCTAACAAATGACGCTTTTAAGGGATACGCCTTCTGTAAGTAAAAATTCCATCACAAAAAATAAAGAAATTTAGGATAAACAATCTAAGCAGTTTAGTATTTCCAAACCGTTGAAATAAAAGAAAAATAGTCATGTTATTGACTTGGAATAATAATAGCATTAATATACGAACGATCGAGTTCCTCGCAGTCTTGTAAGTAAAGCATAATAATTTCCTTTGAAGAAGTTCGCACAAACCACAGTCAAACCTACGGGCTTTAATTGGAACATGCAGTCAAACCTTTCGGATATTAATTGGTGAGAGACTGATCATCAGATCAGATGCATGTGGTGCTCATAATAAGTTGAAATTTGAAAAAATTTAGAAATTTAATAAAAATTGACAAAAATTTGAAAAAAAATTGAAATTTGGAAAAAAAATTTGAAATTTGAAATCAGTGAATTTTTTTTTAAAATTTGGAGGCAAGTGTGTTTTGATTGATCTAAGAAAATAACAAAAGACAACAATTTGAAAATAAATCTAGAAAACTAAGTAAAAATATGAGCCGACTCGCAAGCCGGCTCGTGAGATCCCGAACTGAGCCGAGTCGAACCGAGCTTTTTTCTTTCAAAAACGAGCTGAGTTAGAGCCGAATTATTTTGCTTCTCTCATTGAGCCTAGCCGAATTTGAGCCAAACCTTAATCATTAGCAGCCTTAAGTCAGAACATATTCACATGACATTTACCATCACATGATGTATGTCAATATCTATATTTAATTATGACAGCATGTATCTATTTTAGAAAGTTGTGGAGACAGTGGAGGTCTAAAAATAGATTTTGTATTAGATATATTAATTATTAGGTTGTGCATAGAGCCACATTTTTCCAACATCACCATCTGTACCAAATTTGCTCATAACAATTTTATTGGTTTTGCTCCTAATTAAGCTCTCTAATCATTCTGATCTACACTGTTATTCTTCTTCTTTTCTTTCTACCTGAGGGGAGTGAGAGATAAGACAAACAAAATTCCTGATGTTGCTATGTCCAATGGCAATGCTCGCGATTTCGGAGGGAAAATTACTTATTATGTGATTATTTACGCAGTTGTTGCTACAACAAGTGGATTAATGTTTGGTTATGAAATCGGCATTTCGGGTTAGTTGACTTAGTTCATACACATTTCTATGTTTATTTGTTTTTGGTCTCTCTTTTTTCCCTTCTCTTTCATGGTTTTTTATTGAAAAAATTTCTGTATGATCAAGTGGGTCAGCAATGATAAGGTCTGATACTGGTACTAGTCCGATAATGTAGAATTGATACATTCCCAAATTCAGCAAGGAATTTTTCTCAAATGTTGTTTTGTATATTTGCATAATTAATCAGGTGGAGTTACATCAATGGATGACTTCTTGTTGAAGTTCTTCCCGGCCATGTATGAAAAAAAGTATCATGCGAAAGAGAACAACTACTGCAAGTATGACAACCAGTTCCTCCAGCTGTTCACCTCCTCCTTGTACTTGGCTGCTCTTGTGGCGAGCTTCGTTGCCTCCAGGACATGCTCCAACTATGGCTGTAAGGTCACATTGCAAATGGCCTCGCTCCTTCCTTTTCTTGGCCGGTGTTGCCTTGAATGTGGATGCTATGAACCTCACAAAGCTTATCCTTGGTAGGATTTCGCTTGGCATTGGTGTTGGATTTACAAATCAGGTAAGTTATTATTTTGTTAGATGTACGTATAATTTACTTGGTATTGATGTTAGATTTACAGTAATACATGTGACATTAATATTATTCTCAATTATATTGAAAATTTCTTAATACGTATGTTTTATGCTAGTTTTATATAGAGGAGGGATCCAATTACATCCTTTTTTGGTGACACCGAATTACACTCTCCATTTTCGAAGTTTTCAAAGTTCGAATAGTCGATCCAAACCGTTCAACTTGTTGGATATGTTAAAATGTGCTTGCAGATCAAATTTTACATTTTTTTGAATTTTTTTTACTATTTATTAAATATTTAACAAAATCGCTATATTTATACTGTTGATATTTTTTGTACCCATCTTAATAAATAGTAAAAAAATTTAGAAAATTGTAAAATTTGATCTGCAAACACATTTTTAACATATCCAACAGGTTGAATGGTTTTGATCGACTGTTTGAACTTTATAAACATAGAGTGTAATCCTATCCCTCCTCTTTTATATAATATAACAAATAGATTAACTAAAAACAAATAAACAAAAAATTCTTTTTTATATACAAACTTTTGCATAACTAAGAGAGATGTTGTAATCTAGTTAAACAAAACCACCATTCTATATCAAAAACTTGAATATCAATTAGTTATCATTGTAGGCTACTCACTTTTTGTCAGAGATGGCACCACTAGTGAAGTACCATGGTACCCTTAACATCATTTTCCAGTTGAATGTCACAATCGGCATCCTATGCGCAAATATCATCAACTACTTTGCAGCAAACATCCATCCTCATGGTTGGAGAATTGCACTCAGCATTGCTGGAATCCCGGCTACACTTTTGTTCGTAGGTTCCTTTCTTATTACCGAGACCCCAACAGGCCTGATCGAATGCCAGAAATTGACAGAAGGCATGAATACTTTGGAGAAAATCAAAGGTATGGACAATGTGACTGCCAAGTATGAAGAACTCGTACTCGCCAGTGAGATGGCACGGCAAGTGAAACATCCATATAGAAACATCATGAAGAGGAAGTCTCGACCTCAACTGGTGATTGCAATTGTATTGCAAGTCTTCCAACAGTTCACCGGCATCAATGTTGGAAGCTATAGTGAGCAAATTGTGGTTTTCAATAGATGAGAGAGAGAAAGAGAAAGAGAGGAGAGGAGGGATTAAACTCAATAGTTATTCTTATTAAAATATTACAAGAGTACAAGAGTTTGTTTTCTATCTTTTTCACATGCATATTCTTACACATAGCATAACATATAGGGGTGAAAACGGAGTCGGATTATCCGGCGGATATCCGCTCCGTATCCGGATATAATCCGAATCCGGATAATCTGGATTCGGATAATTCCCGGATACGGATTCGGATAATTTTCGAAAATCCATAAAAGATCTGGATACGGATACGGATTCGGATACAAAGTCCTAAACGGAGCGGATATCCGGATTATCCGGATTCGGATAGTTTGGTCGGACCCATATAAAAAAGGAATAAATATTTGTTATAGGTGGGATTTGAACCCATGTCCTCCCATCTCAATACCTTTAGACTAAACTTCAAACCACTACACCACAACATCTTTTGTTATCATACACTTATTTGATATATATATATATTATATGAATAGATTATCTCCCATCTCTTATAAGTTCATTGATATTTATATTTAATGTTTTAATTAATATTTATATCTTAATTATCCGACCATTATTCGTTTTATATCCGTATTTGAATCCGTATCCGTAGACTATCCGTTCCATATCCGTATCCGTTTAAGACGAATTTGGTTTTGAATTTTGACATCCGTTTACTATCCGTATCCGTATTCGTATCCGCTCATTATCCGACGGATGCGGATATGGTATCAGCACTATCCGCTCCGTTTTCACCCCTAATAACATATCCATCTATGTATATATAGAAACATAAGTAAATTCTAGATTACATGAGTTGGCACCAATTAATGCTAGCCACTATTTTTTACTATTAAATTTTCATTCTTATCCTCCAAGCATATGTTTCTTCTTCTCCAAGTATGCTAAGAGTCCAAATTCAATTTGAACTTTGTAGCCAACAATATTTGACTTATCTTTTACCAACTTCTATTACCTTCTACAAAATTCTATAACTTTCTACTAATTTCAAGTTTAATTCTCAACACCCCCCCCCCCCTGTAAACTTGACTTTTTTACAACACCCATAATTTCTCTAAGTTGTTGAAACCTTTCAATTTTGAGGGGTTTTGTGAAAATATCAGCGACTTGGTCAAGAGTTTTGATGTACTCTACTTCAATATCCTTGCTTGCGATGCAATCTCGAATAAAATGAAACCTTGCATCAATGCGTTTGCTTCGATCATGAAACACCAGATTCTTAGCAAGAGCTATTGCGGATTTATTATCCACAAAAATTTTGGTTGCTTCATCTTGGGCAAAAGAAAGTTCTCTTAGCAATCTTCTTAACCATATAGCATGACATGTACCGGTAGTTGTAGCAACATACTCCGATTAACACGTTGAGAGTGTAACTATCGATTGCTTCTTAGAACACCATGAAATTACATTATCTCCATAAAAAAATATAAATCCAGTAATACTCTTCCGATCATCAATATCACCGGCATAATCACTATCACAATACCCTTTTAAACAAGCTTCTTTTGAAGAGGTATAAGAAATACCATAATCAAGAGTACCTTTTAAATATCAAAGAATTCTCTTTGCCACCCTCATGTGTTCTTCACTTGGATTCTCCATAAATCGACTCACTAAACCCATCGAAAATTGTATATCGGGTCTATTACACGTCAAGTACCTTAGGCTTCCAATAAGGCTTCGAAATTTGGTTGGATCAATTTTTCTTTCTCCATCCTCCTTAGAAAGTTTCAACTCACACTCCATTGGAGTATTGACCGAATTACAATTCATCATCTTGAACTTCTTTAAAATTTCTCTTGCATAGCTTTCTTGGGAAATAAATATCCCTCAATTCCATTGTTTCACCTCAATTCCCAAATAATATGACATAAGCCCCATGTCACTCATCTCAAACTCTTGAGCCATCGTCTTTTTAAAATCACCATACATTTGTGGATTATTTTCCATAAGAATAAGATCATCCACATAAATGCACACAAACAAAATATATATCACCCTTTTCTTTCTTAGCAGAAAGTGCATATTCATAAACGCACCTTGAGAAACCATTTTCTTGAAGATATTTGTCGAGGCGACTATACCACGCTCTTGGTGCTTGTTTGAGGCCATACAATGCTTTCTTCAACCTCAACACTTTGTTCTCATGTCCTTCATTCATGAACCCTTATGATTGTTCTACATACACTTCTTCTTCAAGTGTGCCATTTAAAAATGCGGACTTCACATCCATTTGATGAATTGACCACTAATTTTGAGCCGCAAGAGCAACCAATAATCGGATAGTCTCCAAAGGAGCAACGGGAGCAAACACTTCTTCATAGTCTACACTATGTTTTTGTTTATACCATTTGGCAACTAACCTTGCCTTATATCTTTCAACTTCACCTTTAGCATTTTTCTTCACCTTATACAGCCATGTAACTCCAATTGCTTAATGACCACTTGGTAATATTGATAATTCTCGAGTGTCATTTTTCTCAATTGAGTGTATTTCATCTTTCATTGCTTGCACCCATTTTTTCTCCTTTATGGCTTCTTCAAAATTCAAAGGTTCATCATTTGCAAATAAGCAAAATAAATTCTCACCATCAATTCTTTTAGTAGCTTCATAGAGATCACTTATGTCTCGAACTCTTTGAGGTCCTTCACTTGAGCTTGTTGAGGAAGAACTCGGTGTCAAAGAGGTTAAACTCTCACTTTCGATTTCTCCACCATCATCTTCATCTTCTCCAATATATGGTAGAAAATCATATGATTCTTCTTGACTACTCCAATCCCATGAGACTTCCTCCTCAAACTCCACATCTCTACTAACTACAACTTTCTTAGTAATGGGATCAAAATACTTGTACCCTTTAGTATTTTCGGCATAGCCAATAAACACCATCTTCTTGCTTCTATCATCAAGTTTTGTTCTATCTTGCTCGGGGACATGGACATAGCAAATAGACCCAAAAACCTTCAAATGTCTCACACTTGGTTTCCATCCACTCCATGCTTCTTGAGGGGTCATCTTCTCTAAACTTCTTGTGGGTGAACGGTTTGAGAGATAAACCGCACATGCAACCACCCCGGCCCAAAATTCTTTAGGCATGCCTTTACTTTTTAACATTGTTCTCACCATGTTTAGGATTGTCCTATTTTTTCTTTCAACAACCCCATTTTGTTGTGCTGTTCTTGGCACCGTCATAGAACGCCGAATCCCATGTACCTCACAATAAACTTTGAATTCATTAGAAGTGAATTCTCCACCTCTATCGGTCCTTAGTGCTTTTATTTTGTAACCACTTTCATTCTCAACAAGAGACTTAAATTTCTTAAAAACTTCAAAAGCTTCACTCTTACTCTTCAAAAAATAGACCCATGTCTTTCTTGAGTAATCATCGATAAAGAGCAAGAAATATGAGCTTTTACCAAATGATTGAGGTTTAATAGGACCGCACAAGTCGGCGTGTACAAGTTGGAGGGGTTTGGTTGCTCGAGATAATGATGCCTTTGGAAAACTCTTCCTTGCTCGTTTGCCGAGTAGACACGCCTCACACAATTGATTTGGGTGATCAATGTGAGGAACTTCTTTCACCATGTTCTTTTCGCCTAGCATTTTGAGTCCTTCAAAGTTGAGATACCCGAATCTCATGTGCCAAATCCAAGAAGGATCCTTAGCACATGCTTGTAAACATTTCGCTTCGGTCGTCTTCACATCTAGCACAAACATTCCATTTTTCGTCATGGCAACCTTTGGGATGAGCCTATCATCTTGGTCTCGTAGCCACAAAAAATTATCCTCCATCTTCACTTTGTGCCCATTCTCCAAAAGTTGGCCAATGCTCAAAATGTTACTTTTCATTTTGGGGATGTAGTAAACATTTTTGAGTATTTTGTGATCACCGTTTTTTGTAGATAAAATTATAGAACCTTTCCCTTTGATTTCTGATACCACCTTATTAGACCTATTATTTCGACTTGTTTCCATACAAAAATCTATGTTTTGAACCAACAAATAGTGCATTTTACATTGAATATCCATAGAATGTGGTACTGCTTTGTTTTGGTTCTTACTTTGCAGGAATCAGGCAAAATCGGGCAAAAATCAAGCAAATAGCATACTTCAGGAAGATTTGATGCGAGTCGCAGCACCCATGATGAGAGTCGCATCAAAGCCCAAAGCGACCTGCGATGCGACCCTCACTCCTGCCTTGAAGACGAGATGATGCGAGTCGCATCACTTGTTGCCGCCCAATTCAAATTAAACCTGACAGGCCTCAAGTCAAATCGGTTGCCTATAAAATGAGGTCCTTGGCTAGAATTTCGGGAGCTTTTTTCCCTTTACATTCCAGATCACTTTGAGAGCAGAGATCAAGAGAAAAGAGAGAGATTGGAGATTGCTTGGAGAAGAAGAGGATCACTTAGAGAAGAGGAGAAGATTGCAAGATCATCTCCAATCCACCTTGGATCTTCAAGCTTCATCATGATCTGCTTATTCTCTCCCTCTTTTATGCTTTCTTTTACCATGATTGAATAGAACTTTAGTTCCTAAGGTTATGATGTAGTCTCTAAACTTTGCCTTTGAATTGCATGTTGTTTTGATCTAAGTTTGAACTTGTGCGATTCTTTGTTTAAGTATTCATTGATTGCTTGATTTTGATTGCTTGATTGATTCTTGATTGTCTACTGTTAGATGTCTATAGCATCTCTTCTAGTAATTTGATATTGATGTTTCTTACAATTGTGATTGAGCAATTGAGGTAGATCTAAGATCAAAAGTAATCGAGAGGTGAACTTTTCATTAATCGAGAGGTTGTGGATACCTCTAGCAAACCAGACAACTAATTTAGGTTAGATACCAGCAGGTGAGAGCTACATGTTGAAGCCTCGCACAAGAAATCAACTCAGATACAAACACATGTCAGCTCAGCTCGAGGGCAATGCGACCCTCATCAGAGATGATGAGAGTCGCACCATACGGGTCGCATCAAAGATGATGCGAGTCCTATGATAGGTCTAGAGAGGGCAAAGTTTGAGATGAAACCTAAAACCCTAGGAATGCCTTTTATCATTGTTCAAAACCAAAACCTTTAATTGCTTTCATTTACTGTTAATTGAATTGTCACTTGAAATTAGGAAATATAAACAAATCAAACCCAAACTTTTCACACTTCTAGTACCTAACTCGGATTAGTAAAAATTTAGAGTCGAATTATACCGTCCCTGAGGATCGATACCTTATTATACTATAAGGATAGGATTGTACGCTTGCAATCTTAGACAAGAGTAAATTCAAGGTTTAAACTGGTATAGCTAGCTGTACCTAAAACTTTGTAGCATACTTTTGTGCGAACAATTTCTACCTTCGTATCATCTCCAAAATGAACATTGTCCATCACCTTTGTGTCTAACTCCGCAAATTTGCTTCTATCTTCCGTCATGTGGTTGCTTACACCGTTATCAAGGTACCATGTGATATCTTTCTCTATGACACCTTTTTGAGTGAGCAAGAAGGCATCACCTTCTACCTCCTTATGCTCGATAAGATTTGTCTCTTCATCAACATTCTTATTTCGACATTTCCACGAATAATGTCCATATTTACCATATGCGTAACACTCTACTAGCCTTTTGTCTTTATTCACATAATTTTTTCTCTCACAACCACGACCTCTACCATTACCTTTATAATTTCTTCCATATTGAGAATAATTTTGTTCACCTCTTTCTTGATTTTGACCTTCTCCTCTTCCTTGGTCGCACCCACGGCCTCTACCTCTTCCTCGACCAAAACCGCAACCTCTATAGCCACCACGGCCTCGTCCACGACCTTGTCCTCTTCCTCCTTTATCATTTCCTTTAGAATTAAAAGAAACTTTTGCTTGCAAAGCTTGCTCTACCGACTCTTGTTGGCTTCTCTTCATTCTCTCTTCATGCGCTAACAATGAACCATTCAACTCATCTATCGTCATGGACTCCGTGTCCTTCAACTCTTCAATCGCCACCACCACATGATTGAACTTTGTGTTGAGAGAGCGTAATATCTTATCTACGACTCTCGCATCTTGCATCTTTTCACCAAGCCTCTTTATTTGATTCACTACTACCAACACTCGAGTGAAGTAGTCTCCTATGGACTCACTCTCCTTCATCACAATCGACTCAAACTCAGCCCTTAGAGTTTGGAGCCGCACCTTCTTCACTTTATCAACTCCAACCACCGAATTTCTAAGAATTTCCCATGCATCCTTAGAACTCGTCTCATTGTCAATCTTCTCAAACATGTCGTCATCTAATCCTTGATAGATGATACTTAGCGCGTATTGATCTCCATTTTTTTTTTTTGCAAAGCATTTAACTCAGCTACTGTGAGTTCACTATCATCTTCAAGTTCTTCAACGCCATTCTCAACAATGTTCCACAAGCCATGAGCACCAATAATGACCTTCATTCGCAACGACCATTGATCATAATTGGTTTTGGTTAGAATTGGATATTGGAATGAGATATTTGGATTTCTAGTAGCCATTGTAACAAGGCTCTAATACCACTTTGTTGGAAGCTATAGTGAGCAAATTGTGGTTTTCAATAAATGAGAGAAAGAGAAAGAGAAAGGGAGGAGAGGAGGGATTAAACTCAATAGCTATTCTTATCAAAATATTACAAGAGTACAAGAGTTTGTTTTCGATCTTTTTCACATGCATATTCTTACACATAGCATAACATATCCATCTATGTATATATAGAAACATAAGTAAATTCTAGATTACATGAGTTGACACTAATTAATGTTAGCCACTATTTTTGGCTATTAACTTTTCATTCTTATCCTCCAAGCATATGTTCTTTCTTCTCCAAGTATGTTAAGAGTCCAAATTCAATTTGAACTTTGTAGCTAACAATATTTGACTTATCTTTTACCAACTTCTATTACCTTCTACAAAATTCTATAACTTTCTACTAATTTCAAATTTAATTCTCAACAATCAATGCCATCATGTTCTACGCCCCGGTTTTGTTCCAAACCGTTGGCTTAAGTAGTGATGCCTCGTTGATGTCTTCAGCAATTGTTGGAACCATCAATGTTATGTCGACTGCTATCTACGTTGTGTCGGTCGATAGGGTTAACAGGAGGGTGCTTCTCCTGGAGGGTTGTGTTCAAATGTTTCTCACTCAGGTACATAATTCAAATTGTATCAGCACATAACAACAATTTCCACTTTGCCAACTAAAAAGATTTTCTTAAATTCAAATTATTTTTTTTTCTCCAGATCACCATTCTAACCATTTTATGCATATAGATTTCCATTGGTGCTGTCCTTGCAAAATATTTGAAAGACATCGGTGACCTGCCCGGTAAGAGTGTTGCATTACATATTATAGTGTTTGTATGCTTCTATGTGAATAGCTTCGCCTGGTCATTGGGTCCGCTCGGCTGGCTGATCCCCAGCGATACGTTCCCTCTAGAGACAAGGACAGCCGGCTATTCATTCGCAGTAAGCTCCAACATGCTCTTCACCTTCCTCATAGCCCAGACCTTCCTCTCGATGCTATGCACCATGCGTGGCAGCGTCTCTCTCTTTTTTGTTGCCTGGGTCGTGGTCATGTTATTATTCGCCATCTTCTTCCTGCCTGAGACCAAGAATATACCAATAGATGAGATGACTGACAGGGTCTGGAAACAGCACTGGTTCTGGAAGAGATTAATGGATGACGAGGACGATATTCAGGCGTCAAAAATTGAGATGGCACAATAGTTTTCACTTTAGAAGTATATTTTTATGCATACCGTTTTTTTTTTCGTGGTATGAAGTATATTTTTAGATCTTAAGTTTGATACTGGTGTAAAAAATTAATTAATTAATTAAAAAAAAAAAAAAAAACACTGACGGAAGGTAATGAATGCACGAACGGTTTGTTCTCAATTTTTTTTATCGGGTTGTGGATGACTAAAATACGTTTTGAGCTCCCTTCAATTGTAATGAGATCCATTAGCTAAAAATTCACACTAATTAAGTTTCTTTTGGTTAACTAATTGGGTAAAAAAATCGCTTACAAACTTATTAATTAGGTAATTACACAGAGTTATATATCTTTATGAGTAGAACTAGGGTGCTCTTAAGTTCACCAAAGTTTTGGTGAGCTTAATTCTAAAACTTATTAAATTGATTTTAAATGACGAATCCGAACTGTTGAAACCCGCCTATCTTATGTGTGATACATCTACATATGTAATTTTTAAACATTCAAATTAATTTAGTATAAAATCAAGCGGTCAAAAAACGTTCAAAAATGAATGCACTAAAATTAATTTATTAATCTTCTAATTTTGACCGCTTGACTTTATACTAAATTAATTCGAATATTTAAAAATTTCATATATAGATGCATCACACGTAAGGTAGGCGGATTTCAACAGTTCGGATTCGTCATTTAAAATCGAATTTATGAGTTTTAGAGTTAAACTCACCAAAACTTTGGTGAGCTTAAGAGCACCCTAGTTCTACTCTATCTTTATACATTACTTTATAGGATAATAACTATGTACAAAATCATTTGTAATAATTTTTTCATCATTCATTTAATTATATAACAACTGGTGTTCCTATTTTAAAAAGTGTCCTGCACAATCAGAGCACTCTGACACCAAAATGTCAGTGATAGAGTACTAAATTTTGTTATTGGTCTTGTTTTCCTATTTGAGTAATTTAAGATGCACGATATGCGGTTTAGCAATCTTATAACTAAAATGCATTGTGTTGGCCAAAAATGTCAATTTCACAAGCTTATAGAGGGTACAAAAATGGTAAAAGAGGATATGATGGACTAACAATTAAATTGTTTAACATGGACAATTATGGTAAAGAAAAGAGAAACAATAAGAAAATTCACAATTCGAAACGTAACCAGAAGAGAGTGATGGCAAATCTTAACGTTCAGTTGTTGTGCATGCATGCAATTTATAAAATTCAAAACCAACACGCATCAATTTGCGCCTTTTCAACCGGCTAAGCTAATTCTGTCCCTTTATGCTTCTGCTAATTAGCCAACTGGCTTTTATTTTACTCATGTATCCGTTCACAGATTCTGCCTATTTAAGCACCTCCCCCGGTCATTCTCTCTAAATCAACATAAAAAAAATAAATAAATAAATAAATAATCTTTCAGTGAATACCAGTAACATTCCATAGCAACCAAAACTTGACAGGTTCTGTGTGTCGATTAAAACTTGACAAGTTATGTGTATCCTGAGCACCAAGGAGCAACTTTGCATGTTCTGTGTACTTCAAGCAGCAAGAGCTATACCTCCAAAGGTTTCATTTCTCTCTTTTAGAATTATCATCTCGCTACCATTGAATGTGCTGTCATAGGATAGCTTATCCATCATTTCTCTGTAGAAGTTAAGGACTTTTGTTATAGCTGCCATGTCATAAGCAATTAAGACTTTCCTAGTGAAGTTTTAGTTGAGTCATACACAGATAGTTTTTTATGTTTCATGTAGAATATTTTCAAACTTCTATAACCAGAATCCTTGTTTAAACTGGATGGACCCTGACATGTGAGAACAACATTATAGAGTCAGTATATGAATTTTCTTAGTCACAAGGTGCCCTTGAACTTCCTGACACTATATAGCATTATAGTGTTGGTTAAGCAAGCATTCAGTTTGATAATTGTATTTTACTAAGGGAGAATTTCATGTATATCCCTCGAAAGTTTCAATATTACGTATTTATCCCTCCAAAATCAGTAATTACATATTTATCCATAAAAATTGTAAAAACTCACATATTTGTCCAATCTAATTCTATAACATATGAAATATCTCCAAAAATAATATAATATTTTTTTAAAACTTCAAAATTTATTTTACAATATTAATTAATAATATGTTGATCATTATACTCTTCATTTTTGTCTCTTTAGTCCGCAAGAATTATCTTCTCTCTAAGACGCCAAACATCCCACCTTTTCTTACGGATCTATACCGTCTGCAAATGTACCACTGAATGTGCAACAAAATCGTGGCATCAGGGTTTCAAAAGCTTCTAGTGGTGGGTTTCAAGAGCACCACACTAACGCAATTCCATACCAGATGCATGAATATGGATCAAATATGGAATTTGGTTTTGAACCTTCCTCTGGCGATCAAGACAGTACAACTGGGCCTTAGTTAGTTATAGCCTTGTAGCCCTATGGTAGCATTGTTCTTTGTATCTCCTTTCATTTTTTATCATTTTTTCAATGGTTAAATCAAGTAAAATGTTTATCATGCTATAAAGTTAATTATGTAATAAAGTGTAACTTTAATCAAATCTTGCACCAATTTAACCCCAAATTGTGGGGACTCAAATTTTCAAATCTGATTTCGTTATGGCTCTGAAAATAACTAATTCGATAATTTATGCAGTGCAAGCTAAAAATAAAATCTATATTTACTGGCACAAAGGAAATGTAGACAATGAAATTGCAGTACATATGACCTAAGAGATTTCTTGTTACCTGAGTTATCAAATTCTAGTTTCTCTCTCTGCAACTAGTCAAAATGAAAGCACAAATGACCATTAAAGCATCTTTTTACTTTCGTACTCTAAAAAATGTTATGATACCCAAGATCTATAAACATTATTTAATAAAAATACATGTTTTCTGTTAGGGCCTTTCCAATGATATTGTTAGAATTATATATAGTAAAAGGTGGACCTCATTATTGTTAAAGGTACACAGAACCAACTTGAGAAAACACTAGTTCTCAACCCCACCACTGCACCACCACACCAAGATAACATTATAATTATAATATTATAATTTAAGGGACAACAATAGAAGGCAGACCTATATCAGGAGCTGTTAGTCAGAATCAAGCATATCAAGAGCAGGTATTCTTCTAAAACGGGCCCCAAGTCTTTTATCAGGTCGTGAATTATTTGCAGTAGCATGACCTGACCTCTTGTGCTTAGTTGTGAATCCATCACCAGATACTGAATCAAAGAGATCACCCATTTCCAAGTCCCCTGCTTTCTTTATTCTTTCTGATTCCTCAAACCTACATAGAGAAGAGGGGGGGAAAATATATCACTAAATAAACAACTAAATATTAGAAATATATGTAATGTCCAAGTAAGCACAGTTTAATAAGATCTGTCGTTTTATTATATTTCTAAATTGGACATTACATTTCTCATATTTGCAACTAACCATAATTTTTCTTAGATATGGGAGAATAACCATACTTTTCTTCCTAAACCACAAAGAAATATTGCTCCTGCCTCAAATCAACAAGATTTTCTTCCTAAATCCAAACTAACAAAAACCAAACCAAGAGTTGGAAATTGAACTCCAAGTATGTATAACTCATATTCAAGGGATTCTAGCTAACTTGGTACAGGAAAACCATTATAAGAATGATTTATCATGCAAGTTAAATTGCTCTTGATTGCAGTGAATATCAATCCGCATAACTGTGGGTGTTAGTTGCAAACTTAAGATATTTGAATGCTATAGATAGTGTTTACAGAAATAAACCTTGAAAGATTCCAAAAGTAGTACCTTTCTCTAATAACTTTAAAGGCTTCAAGAGTGGCATAAGGCAATCCAGTTTTTGGATCTTTATACCTAAAAACAAACAAAGGGACCTTATTAACAATGAAATTAAGAATAATATGATAAAAAGAGTTGTGTAAAAAATAAGTAAATGGCATGTGACATACTTTGCCGGGAGCCCTGTAACCACACAAACAGATTTATCTGGATCTGTTGTTTTCAGAAAAACACCAAAAACAGGTTATCGTCCAATACAAATGAAATGAATTAATTTAAAAACATAAAGTCTGGCCATCTTTATTTATTTATTTATTTATTTATTGAATGTTAACATTATCATTTTCTCATATGAAAGATGTTTTAAAAGAGAAAATAGAAGTTCTATATAAACAAGAACAAAGATAACGTACAAGAAGTTGATTTGGTACATAGTTCTGACCCAAAGGATGCTCCCTTGAGAAATTCCAGGTGAGAATTCCCTATAATAAGCCATTTGTGGAAGAAATGTTAGAACATGTGCAAACACAAAAACAAATTGTGCTATCTGAGAAAAAAAAAAAAGAGAGAATCAGAAAGTGGGAACAAAAATTGCAGTGGACCAAGTCTTTTTGCAAATTAAAATACATTCACAGAAAAACAAAGAAATTTCTAAAATTGCAGCTTAAAATTCAAATCAATAGTTACAAGGGTTTGATCCCAAAATATAACCAAAAGGTACAAAAGTAGTACTTGCAGATAACACCCAATTCTGAGGAACTTTTTTTCAGTTCTGAGCATCTAGTTTAATTATATATTAAAAAGGGAAGGTGGAAGAATTTTTTTATTTTTAACAAGTAAAAAAATATATTTTAATAGAAGGGGTTGATTTTTTTTTTTTTTAAAATAGCAAGACTTAAAACAAATTTTTGGTCCGCTGAGTGTACCGAAAATGTCTCGGTACACCCTTTTACAATATGGCCTTTGGTGCAATTGCTGTGGCATGGGTGTACCGACACAAATTTTCAGTCACCCCCGGGTCTTCCTATTTTTGAAAAAAGAAAAAAAGAAGCAATCCACCCTTTTTATAAAAAATTAAAAATATAATTTTTTATTTGTTAAAAAAAAAGGGGGGGAAGGGTGGGTACCATCTTTCGAAAAAAAGCGAATCTGAGGTCCATCATAGTTATCTTTATGTGTAACAGCCTTTTTCTTCACCTCTTCTTCTCTGGCCAGTACACGCTCCAAGTTTCTCAAATTCATTATTTCTGAAATTTTTCACATTTTAGTTGTACTATTATCCAATTTTAATACAGCACACTCACAACTATGACTGGTCTCATGATCATATACAAAAGTGGATCATTTATTGAACTATTTGAGTATTTGTTCAATGACTAAGCTCATTATATATGTCACTCCTAATTTCATAGTTAAATACCAATGGCACTACATTGTGACTAATAGTATAGAGTATAGACTATTTCATTAAACCCCAAACCCTAAGCCATTCTTGACTATGTACATCCAAACCCGAATAAATACATTTCTAACCTGTCTCAGCTGCTTCCAGAAGCATTTCTTCTTGTGTCATGCGCTTTTCCTCCCCTTGCTTTTTTCTCTTAATTGGCTGTTGATAGATATTTAAAACAAAATGTGAAATTGTTTACTTGGATTGGGACCATTCCGTTCTGGTCAGCTCTGAAACTTTCAAACAGTAAAATAATATGACTATTTGCCACAGACAACCTAAAAGGTAGATATCTCAAAATAAGTACCAAGAATCCAAGATAGCTAGACAATTTAATAATTCAAGAAATGACTCGCTGCACCCACAAAAAAAAAAAAGGAAAGAACAGCCCCACCCCTCTCCAAAAAATAATTAAAAAGAAAAGAGTGAGGCTATGCTACTATGCATAGCACATAATGATCCGTACTATGGATCAATATCTCCATTTTCAAAGTCCCAACAATGGTTCTGACCGTTCAACATGATCTCCATATAAAAATGCACTTGCAGATTAAATTTTACATTTTTTGGATTTTTTTTAGATAGGTAGAAAATCACTTGATCTAAAAAATTTAGACCATTCAAAAGTAGTGTTTTTCTATCTAAAAAAAATAAAAAATAAAAAAAAATTTAAAAATACAAAATTGGTTTTGCAAGTACATTTTCATATGGAAATCATATTGAATGGTTTAGATCAATCATTTGGACTTAAAATGAAAATATTGATCCGTAGTATGGACCAATCTGTGCTATGCATAGTTCCATAGCCTCACTCACAAGGAAAAAAACAAAAAGTATAAAGGGGTACTAACACCAAAGTGGTACAACCTTGCTAGTATACAAACCTTCATGGTAGCTTGTAGCTCGGCACGTATAGCCTCTCTCTCTGCCTGTCGAACAATAACACTGGTACGAGTTGACTTCCTTACTGTTTTCTCAACCTCTTGCTCTTCTATGCCAGTACTGTCAGGTTCTCCCCCTTTTGGCACATCATCAGCTTTTGAGGTCTCCTCTTCTTTCTCCAGTTCAGAGAGATTCTTCCCTTTTGCCGCTTTGTTTTTGTTTTTGCTTTTGCTTTTGATTTTGTTGGATTTTATCTTTCTCATTTGCTTCCCAGGAAATATCAGCCGTTTCTTAACAGGCAATCTGTAATACGAAATATAGGGAAATAAATTTCAATGAAAAACAAAGGCAAGGTTTGTTTTGATGTTCTATAAGCCAAGAAGTACAAATTTAATTTAGAATAAATTTAAATTAAATTATAAATAATTCAATAAGCCCTCAAGTTTGCAATCGCACCACATTTCAATCTTCTTATTTGGCTGAGATAATCCTAAGTTTTATGCAATTTGCCTCAACCAACTGTTGATTAATTAGTGTAATCTAACTTGACTACTTAAAGCAAACATACCCAGGAACCAAGAATATTTAAAAAATGATAAATGACACAATTAGTGAAGTATGTAATGTTATCATTGAAATTTCAAATATAACAACAAAGGAGAGAGAATAGTAGTACCTCTCTTCTACAACAGTTTCAGCTTCTTCATCTGGGTCCGGTTCCTAATTATAAAAAAATTCAAAAGAAACAAATAAAAAAAAAATAACAGTAGACCTTTAGACTACAATTAGAGCAAACAATGCTTTGCATTTTTTTTATTTTTTTTATTTCAGCTTTTCTATGACAATGCTGTTGTAACATAAATAGAAAAATAGATAACATAATTATGTCACGCGTTAGACAAACCGGTAACATTAAATTTCACATTTGCAAATATACACGAGAAAAGGTTCCTTTCATCTCAAGATTGGTAAGTATTACTTGGTACTAACATAAAATTGCTTCACTGAATTTATAAGAATACTAGACACCAGTAAATTTATATTAGATTACAAAACAACAATGAAGCTAACAATTGGTGAATGTTTGAATTGCTTACATCTTCATCAAAATCACTATCATAGAGATCAGGAGCTTCTGCCTCCTCTTGATAGTTGTCATCATTCTCTTCCTAATTCAGGGAAAATGATATTTAAATTACATTAGGTCTTAAAACTAGAAATCAATCTACCATGTGCAACTATAGAATTTCACACAGAAGCTATAATTACTGTTCACTCATTTTTTTACCTATTCAAAAGGCGCAGTTGTAGGTTCAAACAGTATTGGTAGGTTCCAACCTGTACCAGTTACAACTTGGTGAGGATTTTTTTTCTTTTCGATCTTTTATGGGGCCTTTTTTATTTGCTAAATAATAACACTAAAATCAATTTAATGAGAATAGAAATGACAATAGATTGAAGGTCGGAGAGAGAAAGCTGAAAAGTGATACATCCTTAAGAGCTTCTTGGTTCCAAAACATTTCATCTTGCTCTAATTCTTCATCCAACAACTTTGTCATACTGCCAAATTTTATCAATAAAACAGATTTAAAATGAAATATTTTAGCATAGTATCATTCAAATAGATCCCTAAAAAAGATGATCACAATTCTGACTGATGTACAAGTTATTGTTTATCTGTTTGAATATTTATTCAATTGGGTTCCAAAGTTAAATTAGGATTAATTAATAAATTTTCATACCATTAACCAAAAGTGCATTTCTTTTCACTAAAGCTTATGGTTATACATATTGTTGTCAATATGGCAAACATGAAATGCCATGTGTCAGTAACATAGAGACAGACTTGGTAAAGGTGCAACTTCAAATCAGTACCCTTTTTTTTACTCAAAATAAATTTCTTTTATAGTTTTCCAAACTTGAGATCCATGAGTCCTCAAATTGATTTACTATGTTTTAATTGCTAGTGTTGTATAGGTCCATGAGTGAGGCTATGGTCTATGCATAGCGCAGATTGGCGCATTCTATAGATCAAAATCTTTGTTTTCAAAGTTGAAATGGTCAGTCTGAACCATTCAACATGATCTCCATATGAAATTGTACTTGCGGACTAAATTTTACATTTTCTGGTTAGTTTTTTACCATTTTTTAGATAGGTAGAAAAACTTTTGAATGGCCTATAATTTTTAGATCAAGTGATTTTCTACCTATCTAAAAAAATAGTAAAAAATAGTGAAAAAATGCAAAATTTGATTAACAAGTACATTTTCATATGGAGATCATGTTGAACGGTTCAGATTTATTATTGGACTAGAAAAATAGAGATATTGATCCATAGTACAAACCAATCCGTGCTATGCATAGTACTGTAGCCTTACTCTATGTCTATTACTTATCCCATATAATACTTAATTTTTACTGGTAGTGGGTAAACTGGGCCAATACTTGACATTTTTACACAGATTCAAGTGAAACAATTCCACAAACAGGTAAGGTACAATCAATCCAGTAAGAAATTTTAGCAATTTAGAAAATGTGTAATTATCCACATAGAGCTTGGTAGCTCGAAAAGAAGATGCGACAGAGAGGTAGTTACCGCTTGCCACGTGTCGCACGAGAAGTGCGATCCAGTAGAACTAGCTCGTCTTCATCTGCCGCCATAGGTCTCGAAGGATTGGGAAACAACGCACGCGCGCGAAGAAATTTTGTCAGAGGGAGAGAGGGAATTTCTCAGACGGAGAAGACAAGAAGGGGGGAGGGTCTGGTTCGAGCTAGTTTTGGGAACAGATTTTAACAGAGCAGTTTTGGCTTCACGCAGGGAATGAAGGAAGAAATATATGCAGCGCTGTTTTGATTCTATAGTCCGATCGCTGCATGAAGCCAAAACTGTTAAAATATGTAGCGATTGTAGCCCCTAAACCCTTCCTGCTCTACGGGTCCGAATCCCCTAAATTAACTTAAAAATTCTGTTTGGATCCGGACCGTCCGATAAAAATCCTGACAACCGATCTGAGGTTAGAATGAACTGGATACATTTAAATTCATGCAAATTCTGATCGGACGGTTCAGATCCAAACTCAAAACTTTCAGATACTTCAAAACTTGGGGGGCTACATCTTTTAACAGAGTAATTTTGGCTTCAACCAGCGTAAGGACTATGGAATTAACAGCGCTGCAAATGGTTCTTGTTCTGCATGAAGGAAAAATTACTCTGTTAAACTACACTGTTTTTATGAGCCGAAAGGGAAAGAGAGATCCTACCACGGAGTTGGATCTAAATAAATTAGACCCGATTTGAACGATGATATATTAAAGGGGATTTTAATTTGGGCTTAATAGATCCAATTCGTTCTTTCAAGATTGATCAGACCGCATTGAAACAGGTGACCACCATTTGGGCCGATCATGTTTTTTATATTTGTTTTTGTTTTTTGTTTTCTCTTAACAATTATTTTCTGTTAAGAGTGATGTCCTCACAATGTAATAAAATTTGATTGGTTGTTCACATTTAGAAAGTACAACGCTGTTGACAACAAGACATAACATTTTTTTTTTGAAGAAAATTAAATGTTTATAACAATAACGGTGATGATCACACAAGTTATTTATGTCAAATACAATAATCTTCTTTTAAATATAAGCATTAATTCATAATCATATATTTATAACAATGGCCAATGCCACACCAACATGACAATTTCATAACAAGAAAACTTGTCTAAAAATATATATATTTTTGAAGTATTTTTTGAAACCAAATTCAGCCTTACTTGTCAGTAATTTGTAAGTACCTCTCAGTATTCCTCTCAAAAGATGATATATAAAAAAGAACCCTTCACTATCTACTAACCATATATTTTGACTGGGTTACAAGTTAATTTAACACATATCCCTTTGTCATGAAGCCAATAAAAACTGAAGTTTTAGTATCAGATGCAATCTTAAGGGGTCAATTGTTATATAAAATATGAATGATACAGGTGAAAATCACCTAATCCAAATGTGCATCCATGAAATGAGAGTAATTTTTCATTAGCCCTCCAACCATTTTTGGATTTTTCTAGTTCTCAATCAAATCAACATCTTATATTCCTTCTCAATTCTTATAACCATCCTCTATGTTGTACTTGTACACAGCACAACTCAACTGGACAAAACACCATGAAAGAGACTTTGTAAGTAATACCCATAAATTCGGTAGTCTCGGTACCAGTGACAGAGATACCATTGCATCAATCCAGGAACAATATTTGGTTACCAATGCTACTGGTATTTACCCATCTATACTCTGTGTTTTTCATCTCCAACATCATCAAGCTCATACATATCGAAGGATAATACATTGGAGTTAAACATAGGTAAACCAAGATCCAATAATTAACTACTACACTATTTTTAACAATACAAAAACCCCGGTATTTTGGATGCCCAATTGGTATCTTTTATTTATGCCCTTGGATGATTCAGAGCAATGTACCAATAACAAAGAAAAAGCTGGTATCAATTGGTACCGATATTTAGAGGATGAGAAGAATTAATATCAACTCGATAAGGCTCCACGAAAAGGGCTCAAATTCCCAAACTAATTTATCAGAATTAGTTTTTGCACTGGTACCGATTGGTATCAGTGTCAGTCAGTAAAGCACCTTTATTTCAACAGAGATAAAAGAGTATCGGTGTAGTGAAAAACATTAGTTAGTACCAGTATCAGAGAGAAGGACAGTGGGTTTAAGTAAAACATACTCAGAATTTACTTTAATTTTATCATATATAAGCATTAATACATAATCATATATTCGAAATGCAGCCACACATTTATCACCCGACACCACAACAGCATAACAATTTCATAACAAGAAAACTAATAGCAACACCAAAGCATCAATGTTTTCGAATGGCAAGAGCCGACATGATAACAAGAAGAACAAATATGAGAACAGCTATAAACGAGCCGACAACTGCACCGCTGGTACGCTGACAAAAGCCGTGAAACCGCATGCAGATGGCCACCCAGTTCGCCTTGGCATTTCCATTGTGTGCAAGATAGACTATTGCAGCTGCAGAGGAGGCCGCGGCGGTCGTCAAAACAAGAATCACCTGAATTCGTTTAGAAATTGAAACATAAATTAATTGATATCGATGTCATGATTGTTCTTGTTTGTTGAATTTCATTAAACCTCAGCTAATTCCTTGTTTGCATAATTAAGGAGGAAAAATGAATACTTTTAAAATGGGTAAAATGGGTACTTTATAAATTTAAAAAGGAATTTTAGTAGAAAAATCAATATATTGAGTAAATTTGTGAGTTTTTTTTAATTTAGAAGGCTAAATATGATATTATGGATTTTAGAGGGGGTACGTAATCTCGAGGTTTTTGAGGGGTATACAAGAAATTCCACCCAAAATTGGGACAACAAGGAAAAGGATAACAATTTACATTATTATCCAACAAAACGTAATCTAATGAACTTCATTTGATAAGCATCACTGGAAAAATCCTAAAAAAGGAAATTAAAGCAAGAATGTGAAAAATTAATTACAGTGTCAAATATGAGCAGGAGAAGGCGTAGTCCAGTTGCTTTAGGCCTGATAACTGTCACTGCTGAAAAGGGAAGAGAGAGCACCAGGTATCCTGCTGCTACTGTATTTCCCACTACAAAAAACCTACATGCATTTTTTTTTTTTAAATTGGCAACATCTTGGCATGATTGAACAAAACATATCTATTTTTTAAATTATTAAAAGAAAATAAAAAAGTGAGGATGTGGTACATGAAAGCAGGAAAATCGGCATAGTTGGCACGAAACTGGAAGAACTGAGTGAAGAAAGAGAGTGTCTCATTAGAAGTGCCGGTTGCAATGGCAGCAGCAAGAGTGCCCCCGAAAGCCAAAACCCTCAGAAGAAAATCAAGCACTGCGAGTCCTCTCCTCCACCCGCCTTTCCCTCTCCTCAAAAGTAATGGCATGCCAGTTTTTCGAGAAGTGGTGGCACCAGTAGCAGCTGTATCAGAAGTAATAGGAATATGTGGAGGAATTGGGTCGGCTGGTGCTTTTCCAGATCGGTGCACAGCAGTGCCGGAGTCTGACTCGATTGGGATGACAGTGGCACCGGCTTCATTAGTGGTGCTCATTTTGTTTTGATTTGCAATGAGAGGAGGTTTATACTTTGAAATGCAATGGTGGAAACAGTGAAGGAATTTGTAAATATATATAAGGTTGTTTAAGGTTTTAGGAGAGGTGAAGCAGTTGGAAAGGTGGTGCAGTTTGAGAGATAAAGGTAGCAGTTGTCAACTAATCTGCTTGTACCAGTACCAAAATTTTCATACTTGACTCACCAATTCAACTAGCATATCATGAAATATTATCAAATCACATTAAGATATGTTTTATTAGTGGTAACTATGGTACCATTATGTACATGTTTTTTCTTAGCTTAAGATCGTTATTGACTTGTTTTGGTTTAACTCATTTGAACTATCATGAAAATTCACCTTTCAAATAATGCCTAAATAAATGTTAATTTTTAATGGCCAGTACTGTCATTTTTCTTGTGAAAAGAATAACAAAATACTGAATCATCAAGCATTTTATGTGTCAAAACATTTTACATAGAATAATGAACACCTAATGGAATTAACAAATTCAATCATATAATTTGCAAAAAGGTCAAGATATGACAACTCCAAAGTAACACCAGAAAAGCCAAGAAAAAAAATATTTCACAAAGGAATGACGATTATTATTATTATTATCACGAGTTCTACCACTATATTACACAAAACAAATCAAACATATACAAAAGTAATTTAAATTACAATCATTTGGATCGGCAATTTGATAGTGTGAGGCCACCACAGCATGCAGCAATTATCAAGTACAAGAGCACCAGAATCAGACCTGTCATCACCATTCTGCAAAGAAGAAAAAAACGACAAAGATTAAAGAAAGCACAACATATTTTATAAGCATAACTTGGCACAAGGCCTCAATATAATATACATGTGTGTTAAATGAAACCCAAGGCTCTTGTACTTCAAATTATAATTTTGTTTAAGTTTTTTTTTGCCTTCTCAAGTGGATTTAGGATAAACCAGCCTTCATTTTATTTCTTCAAATATGATTCTCCCAAATGGTCACTGTACATATCATATCTGATATGTTACTAACGTTTACTTGGAACTTCAGTAGCATATTTGAAAGAGTGAGGCTACACTACTATGCATAGCGCACATTGGTCCGTACTATGGATCCATATATTCATTTTCAAAGTCTAAATAATTGATTTTGAACCACTTAACCTGATCTCCATATGAAAATGTACTTGGAGTCTAAATTTACATTTTTTTTAAGAATTGTTTTTACTATTTGTTTAGGTAGGTAGAAAATCACTACTTTTGGATGGTCTAGAATCTTTACATCAAGTAACTTTTTGACCTATCCAAAAAAATAGTAAAAAGTTTCTATTTTACTATTGGGTCAGTTTTTACCTACTTTTGGACCATTTGAAAATTCTGGACCATCCAAGAGCAGTGATTTTCTACCTATCTAAAGAAATAGTAAATAAATTCCAAAAAATGTAAAATTTGGTCTACAAGTACATTTTCATATGGAGATCATGTTCAACGATCCAGATCGATTGTTTGAACTTTAAAAATAGAGAGAGATATGCATAGCACAGGTCAATTCGTAATATGCATATTGCCATAGCCTCACTCTATATTCAATATCCAAAACAATTTTTTGAAAAGTTTGCATGCTAACATTCTAGTTAAGAAGAGTTTCCTCATCTACATTATTAAGTGTGCTTTTCGAAAATCAGTATAAAAAAATTAATCAAAATTCCAAAGTTTGGGTTAGCGGGTGCATACAAAAGTTTAGCATTCTTCAACCAAAGAGATCTCCTAAGTCTATTAGACTGCTTCCTGAAATGAAAAGCACTATCTTGCATGGTGGCGGTTCTGTCTACAAGAAGGGCAATTTTGTCACCTCTGTCCAAAATTTTGTCTATGTTCTCCACCATTATTGTATGTATCTGAAATTAATCAGAAGTAAAACCAAAAAAATAAGGATAAAAAGAAGATAACAATTTAAGTCCCATAAGACAAAAAATTATCCACTTGAAGTTATAAAATTTCCGCCAGTTTGGTAAAGCTCTGTGTGGTATCTTTCAGTTTGGTACAGTATAAAAAGGTACACTAACAATTTGTAGCACTAGGATTCAAAATATTTTGTGAGCGTAATAAAGACTCATAAAACAAGATGAAATGAAATATGTATCTTTGAAGAGTTGGGATATTTTTCAAATTGACATCCATCTTTTTGTTTTCCATATTTACCCAAAATAATACTTCTCGAAAATAATGAAAGAGAGGTCAACTAGAAAACAGGTAATTGCACCATTTTTTAAGAAAATTGAAAGAATAAGCATGGGGTATGTATACTAGACACCCTTTGGTGGAAATATCTTGGCACTCACAATATTACGATGGCATATATATTTCCAAATGAAAATGAAAAATAGGAAAATATTTTACAAACTTGCCTCAGTGACTTCGTTGCGAAGGCGGTTAAGAGTATCATTACTAGGGTTGCTAGAGAAGAACTCCATTTGGCTGTGCAAAACCCTAGAAAACTCATCATTCATGGCATATGCCAAGGACAAGTGTGCCACCTTCCCATAATTCTTCATAAACCTCATGTGTATATCCTCCAAGTATAGAAATGGCACTCTTCCTATATATGAATAAATTGATATGATACAATTGTTAGAGTTACGGAATCAACTAGTTTGGTGCCAGTAGAAAATTATGAAAAACAAGAATCAGGTTAACCTTGGATCTGACTGATACACATGATATCAGACCCAATTAGTAAGTTACAGGCACTTGGTACCAACAGTAAAAGATGGATAAATCAACAAATAGGACTTCATACCAGTAATTACTGATAACTAGTGTGCTATTTAAGGTTTGTCAGAAAAGTAACTCAATTCAGTCTGAAATAACTGAGATGACTAAAGATCACTGCATAGAGCCACTGAAAATGGAAAATTCTAAAAAAGAAAGTAACAACAAAGAAAAACAAGAAGACGAACATACTTCCAAAGGTATCATTGGCCATACAAAGATAAGTGATTCCATCGGATCTGAGCACGTGAAAGATGTAGCGATCCTGAGAGAAGCATAGCCTCGAGTCGGATTCGGATTCGGGCGGGAGTTTCTCCAGGATCCGACGCGCCACCGCGCCGGCGTTGCCCGTTACGGCTGCGAACTCAGCCAGAACCACCGTCCCCCGCGCCACCACAGCGTAGAGAATCGCCATGGAAGAAGAAGAAATCGATTCTGATCAGGGAATTAGAATCGGATGGAATTGGGTTTTGATTGGATGAAGGGAGGTGAAGAAATTTATACCACCTAAGGTAACAGTATATTTCTGTTTAGATCTAGACCGTCCGATTATAATGGCACGACTATCAAAGCCACCTCATGCATTAAATCTCAGACCGGATTGATCCAGATTCTGATCGGACGGTTCATTTATAAACAGAAATATTCTGTTACCTCAGAGGATATGGATTCCAGGTGATGGGGTTTTGTTCGTCTGCTCTACTTGGCGGTCAATGATGTGGGGAATTGGGAACATGGAATGTCTTTGTTTTTTTTCTTATTTCGTTCGTTTGTAGTAATTCTTTGGGTTTCTTTGCTTAATGGACCTTTACGGTTACCAAATCCATCCGATCTGTATTAAAGATTCGTGCGTACAACTTTATAATTTCCTATGTTATGTTAGCACGAATTTTGATGCAGAACGGATGGTTCCAACTTGATATTGGAGCGAATTCGATCCAATGCTCATTGGACCGCCACCCACACCATTAGAAATAACATGAAGAGCTCACCGCAAACATCAAGTTCAGTACAATGTGCAACCGATTTAACCTTTTTTATCTTATTTTGTAACGTTTCAATGGAGTAATATGAAATAGCTGGTAACTTTTCACCGTATTATATAGGGGTACTAACAGAGTAATTATAATCCGATTATCCAGCTCCCTCATTTAATCTGATTTAAAAAATTGTAAATTATTATTTTATTATAAGAACAGATTAAATTTTAATTAATAGAACACAATTTATTTTAAAAATGAATTGGATAAAATTCAATAAAACCTGCACCTAATTTTTTTTTTATAAATTTATTATATACACTATTTTTAACCGCAAGTCAAACTTTTAGACTATAGAGATCAAATACATATGAAGATTAATTATATAAAAAATTCTTACAAAAAATAGAGATCAATTTTACAGTACCATATTATTTTACTAAAATCATACACACACACATATATATATAACAAATTTTAAATTTTAAAAATCAATTCACCTTCATTCTTCTTTTCTCTTTCCGCCTCTGCCAGTATCTAAACCAATCATCCATATGCAACAAAAGCAAGTAATAATTCACAAAAAAACATCCAAGCTACAGTCAGCAAATCTAAAACGCCGCTAAACATAATATTCTTGTAGCTGCATCAGCTGTATATTATTCATCATCCGAAGTCTGCACCAGGGAATTTCTTTATCCGTAGTAATTAATTAAATCAGACGTACGTGAATAAAAAAAATAAAAAGAGTATTTCGTTTTTTATATTGTTTTAAATAAATATAAAAAGATCAGATTCATTAAGTCTGATTCAAATATTATGGATCAAATTCAATAACTCAAATCTGAATATTATGAATTAATCTCAATGATTTAGATCTATGTTTTTTTTTTTTTAAGTTTGGATCTGGACCGTCCGATTAGAGGAGAATTAAGCTTTAGTTCACATATGATCCCAGAAAAACATTATATTTAGATCTAAACCATTGAATCAGATCCATATATTTTGAATCGGACTAAATAAGTCAAATCTTTCTATATTTGTTGAAAATGAAATACTATTTTTATTTTCATAAGTCTAAATTTAATAATTTTATAAATAAAAAAATTTCATGCAACAGCTGCCCCCCCCCCCCCCCCCCCCCCCCCCCCCCCCAGATCTGCATAAGAATGTATGCAGTGTCCTCGGACATCCACCTAGTCAAGATCTACTCACTGTTGTGTCTCTTCTAGAGTACCTATACCTATCCAATACACAATTATATTTAGTATATTCATTATAATATTTCTACATGTACCACATAATTGTCTGTCAAAACCAGTGTTGTAAATAACGGTCATCGGACGAATATGGTACCGCCAAGTGATTAATCGAGAATAATTGAGAGTAATTGATCATAATAAAAAATAATCAGTCAATTAATCTGAAAAATTTATAACGGTTTGGTCACCGCCAACGACTGACCGATTAATCGGTCTAAATGGACGTTTTTTACAACACTGATCAAAACACATATTATTTCTTTGTTTCTAGATCATCTATACAAGTGCACTAAAAGCAATTAACAAAGTTTGTTTTAAGTCTTGCTAGTTAATTTGTTTGCTAAGTTCATTATGTCCTGTATATATTGTCATTCACTAATAAAATTCTGACAATCATCTAATCAAAACCAAATCGGTTTACAAATGGTCAATTGTTTCTTCTTGCCTACAGAAGTGGTAATGAGTATATTCTAACCATTTTCTTTTAACTAATTGGACTTTGTCAAATTTTTCCATTAGAGCATGCTTGTAGCACACAGGAAGTGGAAGGAGGTAAAGTCCGGCTCTCCTCAACACAGTAAAACCTACATCTTAATTTGAGATGAACATTTTCATCAAAACTCTACATGAGCATCACCTTCGAACAGTGTTTAGCCCCTTTTTTCTTTCCCTTCATCTCCTCTCCAATTCTTCTCTTTGGTAAGCTCTAATTCGACGAGCGTCACCTCTGCACAATAAATACCAAAATTTTTAAATATATCAGTATACAAAAAAAAAATAAACCAAACAATCACTTTCTCTCAAAATTTCGAATTTTGACATGGCCGCATTTAGGGGATGCGGCCATGTCAAAAATCGAAATTTTCAGAAGTTGTGGTTGTTTGGTTTATTTTTTTTGAAAGTATGGTATATTTAAAAATTTCGGCAATAAATATCCCCTTCCACTTCCTGTGCGTCATCCCATCTAGAGCACACCCTTAGTTTGTATATATTATATTGATTATTATTAATTTTTTAAATAAAATTCTATTTTACCTTATTATTATTAAGAAACTTCTTTTCTGCTATTGGGTACGTTTGGGTGACACATGAATAACTACTATTCCTGACGAGCTATTCTCAACACGTTTAGGTGAAAAAAACCGTTATTCTCAACTGATGTGAATTATTACAATACAAGTAATAAATCCTAAATTGCACTCAATCCGGTTGCAAGTGTACAACCTAGTCGAGTAGTACTTAGGGATCGTCTCCACAGGGACAAGTCGGAATATTAACTCTAACCTAACAATTTAATTTAGTAAAAGAAAGTAAAAAAGTTTTGTGTTTGTTCAAGTGGTTTGGTTTCGATTAAAATGAATTAAACTAAAGTCTTTAAAGCAAAATTAGGTTTTTAACAAGAATGAGAAATTAGGGTTTCTTAGGGTTCATATCCACTAATGTCACGACTAATTGGTTTATAAATTTGTTCTTTTAATTATGAAGGCACAGTTGGATGTTGTAGGTACAAAGGGATATCTCTATATTAATACCATCTTTAAATTAGAATAAACGTCACCTCTCGGTACTTAGCTACCATAATCTAAAGTCATTAAGTTCTTACTGTCCCAATTAATCTAGAAAACCGTCTTTCACCTCTCGATACTTGGCACAATTTGTCTAAACTATTAGGTAAAGCCCGTATAAGACAAACGTCACCTCTCAGTACTTAGCCTATCAAATACCCTATTCCTTATGGTCTGGACCTAATATTCAATTTCTCAATTGCAAATATCAAATCCTAAGGTTTCATGCGATTTCGATTAAGTCCTCACAATCAATTAAAATAAAGAATAGATCACAACAAAGAACAAGAACATATAAAATAAAAACCAATTAAATCATAACAAAAGTTTCAAGTATAACCCTAATCAACCCTAGAAAAGCCCTTAGCCAGCCATGGCTAAGATACAAATCAAATCAAATGAATAAAAGAGTTCCAAAGGAAAGAAAATAATAAAACCGATTGATCAATGATCTCTTCTTCCTTCTTCTCTCTTCTAGCTTTTCCTTCTTGAAACCCTAGAAATTATGCCTAAAAACCGTTCTCAATCTATTCTACAGGTCCCTATTTATAGCCCCCTCTAAAACCTAGAAATAACCAACCAAAAATAGCAAATTCGGACTCTGAACCGACCTAATTGCAGGCCGCAATGTTCTGTACAGTTAACAGACTGCACAGAAAAATTCTGAAGAGGTCCTTGCGGGCCGCAATAAAAGTCCTTGCGGGTCGCAATACATTATTTTTATATTCTCAGGTTGTAGATCTTCTCGTTAGCTTTCCAAAAAGTGGTCACAAGCCTAAATCGGAGTTACGAGTCAAAAGGCCGTTTTAAGTTCAGACTCTATTTTAGGCTGACTGCTATAGTGCGTTGCGGGCCGCAATAACTGTGCTGTAATGAAGAGGCTCTGACTTGTTTGGTTGCGGGCTGCAATAACTTCATTTTGGGCCGCAATAAATGTTGGCAGAAGCTCATTTCTTCGTGCTAACTCACCCGTTTTGCTTCGTTAAGGTCCAAACACTTGATTACCTGTAAAACAAACATAACTAGAGCAGTAACTTGAACTTTTGGACATTTCTAACCTAATTAAACCTAATTTAAACTAATTTAACCAAAACTTGGCTTAATTTACATACTTAACCCTAGGTTTAAATAGATACAATTTTGGCTTATCATCAACAAAGGAATAGCTCGGGTTAGCTGCTATTTCGCTGTTCCGCTATTCCTATAAAATATTGGATTAGCAGCTCTTCCGAACTCAGAAATAGCTGCTATTCCGAACTATTCCTTGATTCATCTAAATGCACCAAATAAAGTGTTCTTTAAGACTGCTGCTTCTATATCAACATATAAAAACATTAAAAAAAAAAAAAAAAAAGTCTCTTTATCCCAACTGACTTTATTTGCCTCAGCTATTGGGAAAGTAAAAAGATAAACTACTAAGTCAGATTTTCTTATATTTTATATTTAGATTGTTGTTATTGTTAATTATTTTTTCGTAACAAATTCCATATTTATAAAACTCACAAAGTCAAAAGAATGTGGGTAGTCTCAACTTTTTTCTAATTAGTTACCGATGAATTGTATAAGCTAACTACTATAAATAAATCAGATTCAAAATACCCAACCTTTGTATACTTAGCTTCTACGTATTTATCACATAAGGAAATATCATGACTTTTCATAAATCATACGAAAAAATTGATGACGTTTCTCATAAAAAAATTGAAATATTTAAAATTCTCAAGCTAATTGATAAATTTTGTGTACTTATATAAGTAATAAATATTTGAGTGAGTCTATGGTACTATGCATATTACGATTTGGTCTGTAATACGGATCAATATTTTTATTTTCAAAATCTTAACGGTCAATTCGAACCGTTCAACATATTTCCCATATGAATATGTACTTGCAGATCAAATTTTATATTTTTTATAATTTTTTTACTATTTTTTAAGATATGTAGAAAATCATTGTTTTTGAATGGTCTAAAATTTTCAGATCAAGTGATTTTTTAACTATCTTAAAAAATAGTAAAAAAATTCTAAAAAATATAAAATTTGATATGCAAGTACATATTCATATGATGAGGAATATGTTGAACGGTTTGAATCGACTGTCAGGATTTTACAAATAAAAATATTGATCTGTATTACGGACCAACCCATGATATGCATAGTACTATAGCCTCACTCTAATTAGATAATATTGTTATATTTGTTCAAAAACTAACAATTTTCGGTAAAGATGTAAATGGATCATATGTTATATCTTTAGATATATCCGGATATTTAGACGTGTTGTACAAATTCAAATATTTAGGAGATAAGAATATTTTTCTAGCGGAATCGTATACTATTTTTATTTTTAAAACTTTACTCAGATGTAGATACAATTTTTTTTCTGAAATCTGAACATCCAGTCATATATCATTTTCATTTGGACTTTAAAGTATAATATAAAATTTCATTGTAAATCCAATTAATTTGTATCCAGTGCATGAGTCAACTGTATCAACTAATATTTTATAATAGTTATAATTTTATGTATATTTTGATTAAAAATGATAATTAGTGATTAATTTTTGTTTGTTAACATATAATTTTGTAGCTAACATATTTGTTATGAAAATATTAAGTATTTTACTTACAATTCTATATATAATGTATGTATTTTTTTATGAATAATATGATAATTTTATTTTACTACCTGAACTATATTCTATTTATTTAATTTCTGTTCCGCATCCGTAACTATACATATTTATATCATTATTTGAAAATTAAAAAAATACAATTTAGTTATTATTTAGTCAGTATCCAATCAATATCCATCTTCAATAGTCGGTGGCACTGTGGAAAAATAAAAGACCGTGTCAGTAAAATATTTTTCTCACATTGGCATGAAAATTTTCTGGTTTCAATTAAAAAAAAAAGGGGAATTTCATGAATCCCCTCAAAAACTTCAATATTACGTATTTCCCCCTTAAAAGTCTATAATAACGTATTTACCCTTCAAAATGATAGAAACTCACTTATTTACCCAAAAACAATTAAATAATAAAATTGAACTCTTAAAATTTACTAAAAATTATCAATTAATTAAATATGACCATTATACCCCTCCCTTCCTTCTTTCTTTCACTCTCTATGTGCCAGCTCTTATTCCTAGCGCCAAATGAAATCTCCCCATAAAAATCCCACAGATTCCATTGGAACCCTGAAATCTCTGACAAGCTGGGGGCCTTTCTAGAAAATTGGGCTGTCAGGTGACGGCCCCAGTAACATGTCTTTGATGGGGTATTTCACTGGCACCATTTCTTCATCTTTAAAGTTATGTTATAGTTAGATAACTATTGGGAAGAAGAGTATATCATTGTTACAATTAAGCATCATAACGGACCACATTTCACCTTTGTAAACATCTGCACATATATCTTATGGTGCGGGACCAAATTGCGAATCAGAAGTAAATCAGAATCTAGAGGATGATATAATCAAGTGATCCAAAAGAGGCAGAAATAAACCTATTTGTCTCTCTTGTTATTTTCCTTGCTTAAAGTATATTTTCTTCAAATTTTTCGCATTATAGTTCCTTCGTGCCTAATCCAAAAATACAATAAAATAACCTTTTTTTTGTCCTACATCATCTTATCAGTTTGTTTACTGGCAAAACATGCATAATTACAAAAAAAAAAAAAAAAAAAAAAAAAGATGGAACATTAAATACTCTGAGTGTCTAACCTGTATGGATTCCATTTTCAACCATACTTTTCCTTCTCTTGGTCTTTGGTTAATTCCTACCATACTGTAAATAAATTAATTTATACATTCAGTTAAACGGCAAACTTCTTAGCAAACTCTTCACATACCACCCAAGGGGCATTTTGGAAAGTTGACTCCTTTATAAGCATGTTATGGCGAGGCGGCATCTTGTGTATCAGGTCATCAAAATTGAGAACTGAGGTTCCTGTGAGTCTGTGACCTTCTTTTCTCTTTTAAGTCAGCCAACTTCATATTTAGAAGTGCCACCATCTGTCATAATTTTTAGGATTCTGCAGGGGAGTGTAGAATCTTCCTTTCTTGTATTTTGATCCATATCTTGTCAACAAGATCACTTAAATTTAAGGTGCCTGAAGAAACAAAGCATTGCTATGTTAATTTCCAAAACACAGCAAAACACAACAAAAGAAAAAAGGGACCTCAAAGAAGTTATTTGGCAGTTGCAATTCTGAGAACACAACAGAAACACATAGCAAAACGCAGCTGCAACTGTCGCTTCTCTGGCAAACTGAGGCAGATAAGTTCAAGAGATTGACATGGGTGCCAGCGTACTAGCGTACCAGCAAAAGGAGGTGTAAACAGAGGAACTGGTAAAGTCCGCCGGCTGGTACGAATGATCGTACACTGGAAGGCATCTTATCTTAAAACCCCACAACCCATAAAAATATACAACCTACACACAAAAGTAAGTAGATACACGTGTTCATACGAAGGAAATTGCAAGAATAAAGCAACAAAACATAAATCAAATATAAGAAAGGACAAAAGAATCAGACTGGTATCTCATTGTTACTAAGTCAGCGGTGGCATCAACAAAAATGGTACAATTATGATAGCAAGTTGTATACTGTTTTTGATAGACTTGCAGATTTTTTCCTCCAAGTTGTTAAAATTTCCTTGGCACTAGAATGCTACGTACGCTGGACTGCTGAAGGAATCAATATATATTGTTTTTTTAGTTTGTTAAAATTAATTAGAGAGAATGAAGTCAGGGAGGGAAGGGAATGAGTAAGGGTACTCTGGGAATTAACTGTACTGGTTTCTCTTCTATTTTGTTTAGTTTGAGAACAGATGTCATTTGGCGCCAGGAATTGGAGCGAGCAGATAGAGGAGAGAAAGAAAGGAGAGGGTATATTAGTCATATTTTATTAATTTTTATTTTTTAGTTAATTTTAAGAGTTTAATTTAATTATATTATTGTTTTTGGGTAAATACGTGAGTTTCTATTATTTTGAAGGGCAAATACGTTATTATAAATTTTTGAGAGGGAAATACATAATATTAAAGTTTTTGAGGGGATACATGAAATTCCCCCTAAAAAAAATACTGTCCACATGGCAGTCGGCATCATATCTTCATTGTAAGATTCGTGAATTATTCACAGATAATTTGTATTTTTTGTGATGACAAGTCAAACACCGATTATTTGATTTAACAAACTTAAATCAAATTATTCGTGATTTTTTACTGAGATTTTTTTTTGTTTACTCTC
Source organism: Carex pumila (assembly GCA_033356055.1). Lineage (NCBI taxonomy): Eukaryota > Viridiplantae > Streptophyta > Magnoliopsida > Poales > Cyperaceae > Carex > Carex pumila. Next base: position 76,989 of record JARJHM010000108.1, read on the forward strand.
TTGTAGAGCTAAGATCTCCAGTCTGAATAATTTCGAATTATTTTTAAATTACATTCAAATTGTTTTCGAATCGTAAACTTTTGATTCCACCAAATCAAATTCGAATAATTATTTGCACTATACTTGGAAGTAAACGAAATTAAGTACCTTAATTGAGATTAAACTAAACTTTAGGGGGCCAAATGTAATACAAAGTGACCTTGTAAGAATTACTGGAAATGTCCAGTAGCTTCCACAGTTCCTGATATTTGCCTCCTCGTGTCTTTTTTCTTATTTCCAGTCTACCTCTCGTTCTTCTCCAGTGTCTCTCTTCCAGTCGAAAGCATGTTGACAAACGCCGATGGCGGCCCACCTGAGGTCACACTGGATACCTCCATGGGCCCCGTCACCATTGAGGTTTTTCTTACCATACTTCCCCCTCTTCCCCCCCTCTCTCTCTCTCCGTTGATCTAGGGTTTAATAGTGCTGTTAACTTGTTGCGTGGTTGGGATTATTTTACTGATTTGCTTCTATTTGTTATAATTGTAGATGTATTACAAGCATGCGCCAAAGACATGCAGGAATTTTGTAGAGCTTTCTAGAAGAGGCTATTATGACAATGTCAAATTTCATCGCATCATCAAAGTATCTTCTTTTTTCTTATTCTGTTTCTACCTTTTTAACATTTTTTTTTTCATTTCTATTTTTAAAATGATTTTGTTTTCTTTTTATGTGTTATAGGATTTTATAGTGCAAGGTGGAGATCCTACTGGTACAGGAAGAGGTGGAGAATCCATTTATGGGTATGCACCAGAAAAAGTCAAAATTTTGTTATTTATCTTTCAATTGTTGTCATCAACTTTTTTAAAAATGAAACTGCTTATGCTAATAACATTTTTGTTCTTGATTTTATTATTTATTTGAATTCTAGAGCAAAATTTGAGGACGAAATAACTCGAGATCTGAAGCACACTGGTGCTGGTATCTTATCAATGGCAAATGCTGGTCCCAACACCAATGGAAGCCAGTTCTTTATTACTCTTGCTCCTTGCCAATCCCTTGATGGTACGTGTAAAACGAGCTGTCACTTCAAAACCTAACTTCTAAATTAAACCCTAAACCCTAAACCTGACTTCTGAACTAAACTTTAAATGAACCATGAATACCTGAGTGGACGCAAAATTGACTTCAAAAATAAAATATACCAGTATGGTACTGCTGTACCAGAATTGACTGATGTTATTCTGATTGGCATGATACTGACATCCAAAACTGGAACTGTATCACACCAATATAGATCTTTGTTTAATATGATACTGGTATTTTCTTGACAAAGTTGGTACTGGAATTGACTATTTATTGATTATACAAACTACAGGAAAGCATACAATTTTTGGAAGAGTGTGCAGAGGTATGGAGATTGTGAAGCGTCTCGGCAGTGTTCAAACTGACAAGAATGACCGGTACATTAATTTTTTTGTTATATGTGTAAACTTTACTAAATGTCACTTTTCTTTATGAAACCTTAAAATATCACATAACAGTGGAGCCTCAAGCATGGAATATTATCACCAAATGCCTATAGTTATTCTAATATTTTTGAAAAAAGATCAGAACCTGCACTGTCCCTTTCCTCCTTTTTGTTGAGAGAGCAACAGTGAGGAGTATTTTGTGCATAGTTCCTAAACAATAAGGAAGCAGTGTGGAGGATTGTTTTACTTTTGTAGGAACAGATTATTCTATGATTTTTTTTTTCTGGATATCAATGAAGTAGTTATATTACATAGTTTAGGAGATATTTTGACATCTTGAGGATTAAACCTAGTTCTTTCCTTCATGCATTGTTAGTCCTAAACTTATGGTCATCAATAAAAGGGTATATGAGATTTAATGGCACCGTAAACAGCAAAAAGAATCCAAATCGTATTCAAATTGTTTCTGATGCCATGCATCTTTTTTTGGTCAGTTAGCACACGTTTAATGAGTTTTTTTTGTTTTTTTTGGTTAATGTAGGCCAATCCATGATGTCAGAATACTGCGTACCATTGTCAAAGATTGAAGATCCATTTGTATTATGCTTATGCAAAGAATATGATGTGATTTTCATTCCTGGAGGAAAAAAATTGGGATGTTTTAGTCTTTTAGTTGTAGTAAATCAGAATTCATTAGCATGATCTTTCCTTTAACACTCATTATTTTTTTTTACTGTGCTTTTCATGTGCTTAATTTCATGGGCTTGTGGGAAATCCCAAGGGGAAAGAAAAAGGAAAACCCTTGTGATGTGTGAAGACCAAAACTAGATAAACAAACCTAGAATGGGCAACCATTCTGCCTTATCTTGTGGATTATCCATTGAGATGCCAAATAATTTGATTTATCGCAAGTAGTTTGTTGATCACCATAGTGCCACAACGAAACATGATATTTTGAATCATGAAGGTTAAAAGTGCGCTATAGTATTTTCGGATCTTAAAAGTTAAGTGGTTAAAAGTGTGTTAACTCAACTATGAATCCAATAGCGGAGTATAGTGTCCGTTATGTTACATAGATTTTTATTTAAAGGTTCAAATTTTATTTTATTTTAAGGGCTAATTTTTTTTAAGATGATTGATTTTTTTGCTTTCAATTCAGCCTGTTGAATTTTCTATTGACATTGACTCAGATAATGATGTGTCTGACGAATCTAAATAATGACTGATTTGAATATGGAATAGCAAAATTAAATATTGACTAAGATTATGACGTGTTTGATGAATCTAAAGAATGACTGGTTTGAATAGGGAGTAGCGAAATTTGAATATTGACTCAGATAATGATGTTTGACAAATTTAAAGATATATGGAGTAGCAAAATGATACTTAATATAGAGTATGGCTAATGCCTAATATAACATGAGTGTCATTTAAGCCTATATAACACTAACTCTAAAATCTATCGAATTGATTTCAAACGATGAATCCAAACCATTCAAACTGATTTACTTCATTAGTTGCGCGTTTATATGCAAATTTATAAATTTTCGAATTTATTTAGTATCAAGTCAAGTGGTCAAATGAGTGAGTTTTTAAGTTAATTTTAATACATTCATTTTTTAACATTTGTACCGCTTGATTTGATACTAAAATTAACTCAAAAATATTAAAAAAAAAAAAATTACATGTAAATGCGTCACTCATAAAGTAAATTGGTTTAAACGGTTTGAATTAATCGTTTGAAGTCTATTTAATTAATTTTGAAATTAGTGTCATATGACACTAATGTTATACTAGCCGGACTCCTTAATATATGGAGTAGTTGAGATATTTTGAATAGAAAAAGATATATAGTTTATGCTATGATGCTTGAGTTATTTTGAATAGAAAAAAAAAAATTAGATAGTTTATGATATTACAAGGAATATTTTAAATAGCAATTTGAACTTTGTAATGGTGCTTAAGTTATTTTGAATAGAAAAAAATAAATAGTTTATGATATTACAAGGAATATTTTAAATAGCAATGTGAACTTGGAATTGTTTCAATATGAATATTATAATTTCTTAATCAATTTAGTATTACTTAGACTTTAGATAATGTTAATAATAGTAGAAATATAGGACATAATTTTTGAAAAAAAAAAAAAAAAAGCTATGTACGCCATCTACTGAGCTCTATATTGACAATCTGAACACATTTTGCTTATCCTTTTTTCCCTTTTCCCTTTTTTTTTTATTTTTTTATTTTCTACATACAGGATCACTGTCTGACAAACAAAACAATGCATCACAGAAAATAATATGAGTTGTAATTTCCTAAATGCAGTTATATATAATATGTAATTGCGCTTGTTGATAGTAATGTGTGCAAGATGTCAAGATATACATATATTCCTTGTAATGGTAACGTGTTGAATTTGTGTAACATACTGACAAATATGATGCATCTGTACTGACACGCCGGTCTCTGTAACTAGTTGGGTAACGACTTTGACTATATAGATGCCTTTAATTGATCAAAGACTCAAATAATCAAGTGGTACGAATTATTGGATAGGAGACGGGGACAGGGGGCGTGGTTTTGATCATCAATTGCTTATCCTTGACAATTAATTGAATTGTATCCTTGTTTCTCTCTCTCTCCACACTCCAATTTCCGATATCCAAAAAACCACTTACTTTATACCATGGCAGAAGCATTAGTAATTGCTGGGCTAGGGTGGGTGGCATCTCCGGTCATAACCAAGCTTGTGAACAAGAGCAGCTCCTACCTGGGGAGCAACATCACGAAAGATCTTGAAAATTTGGAGACGATTCTCCAGCCACAGATTCAGCGCACCATCGAAGCAGCGGAACACAGCCCCTACAGGGCCCACTTTGCCGGGTGGCTGGCCCGTCTGAAGAATGCTTATTTAGATGCCGAAGCTATCCTCCACGACTTCGAATACGAGCACCTTAGAAGCAAAGCTTCCCTGTCGTTTGCTCAAAGGGGAAAATGGTTGAAACGATTGAAGAAGCTCAATGAAGTTGCAGCAGAAGCCAAAACTTTGCGTGAGTTACTGAACCAAGAAAACACCCAAAGTACACAGAATACCGGTGACAACCCTTCTGCCACCACGTCGCTCCTTGGCAATGCTGACAGAGTTTTTGGCCGTGATGGAGATCGTGAAATGATAATTAAATTTCTGTTGGATGAGCAAGGAGGTAGTAGTCGTTCAACAAAGAGTTACTCGGTTATTGCGATAACTGGCATGGGAGGTGCTGGTAAGACTACGCTTGCACAATACGTTTATAACGATGAAAGGGTGAAAAAATACTTTGGTGTCAGAATGTGGCTCTCCTTATCCCAAAACATGGATATCATCGAGCACACAAAGGATATGATTGAGTTTGCCTCCGGAGAGCGCCCCAATTTAAACAATCTAACTAAACTACAAGAAGACCTCGTAAAATCATTACCTGACAACATTAAGGTCATGGTTGTACTAGATAATGTTTGGTATGATAATAATGATGGAGCAGCGAGAGAGAATCAATGGGAGAACCTCTTAAAACCATTTGATTCTCGAGGAGGAACATGTAAAATTGTGGTAACTAGTCGCTCATCTTGCCCATTTCCTGATGATTTACGACCTCGGAAAATTATTCCGTTGAGCGATCTTGCACCTGATGATTTCAAATCACTTTTAAGATACCGTGCAATTAATGGTTTGCAATTCACGAATCCACATATAGAGAAAGACATGAGTGATATTGTGGACCAGATTGCTGAAAAAATGAGTAAATTGCCTTTGGCAGGTAGGGTTGTTGGTAACCAGCTGCGTCAACAGCCAAATATCAGGTTTTGGCAAGCTACTCTAGCAAATGTCAACTTGAGCAACATTATGGAGATTTTGCTATGGAGCTTTCGCCGCCTCGATGTACAATTACAACGGTGCTTCTCATTTTGTAGTGTTTTTCCAAAAGGTACAAAATTTAATGACACATATGTGGTACCTTATTGGGTTGCACTTGATTTTATACAGCCCTCAAATGATAATAGAAGTGTTGAAGATATAGGTTTAGAATACTTTGAAATAATGAAAGCAAACTCTATTTTTCACCCGGTGGGTGAATGGTATATCATGCATGATCTCTTTCACGATCTTGCCGAAAAACTCTCTATTGGAGACTGTTTTAGGATAACAGAAGCTAAGAGAAATATCCCTCCTGAAATGACCTATAGCGCGAACCAAACACCCCGTAAGAGAAATATCTCTGAGAGAGAAATACCTTCAACTGTGCAGACTGTGCAGCATGTATGGCTCGAAGTTAACAATGAAAATCTACAAGAGTATCTTTCTAGTATACTTAATTTAAGTAACTTGCGTACCCTCATCTTGGGAAACCTATTTTTTGATGATTTTAGTGAAATCATTCAAGAGATATCTACGAATTTTAAGAACTTGAGAGTATTAGCCGTACATTCTATGGGCTATAAAACACTGCCAAAAGATGTAGGAGATTTGAGGAATCTACGGTTTTTAGATATTGCGAGTAGTTCCATTGGAAAATTGCCGGATTCAGTAGTGCAGCTCTACCATCTTCAATTTGTATGGTTACCCTCGTCTTTAAAGACTCTTCCAAAAAAGTTGACAAACTTAATCAAGCTGCGAAGTATTAAAATGTATAATAGTTATGGTAGTGAAGCCAAGACCTTACCTCCAGTACCTTACCTAGGCAAATTAACTTCACTTCAGAGTTTAAATGAATTCCATGTGAGCAAAGAGAAAGGATTTGAGCTGCAACAACTGGAACCTTTGAAAGAGATTCGTGGTTCTCTAAGAATTGTAAATCTAGAGAATATCGGAGATAAGAATGAAGCCAGTCAGGCAAGCCTAGTTAATAAATCCAAACTTAATAGTCTGGAGTTGGTGTGGACTAAGTCACCTGAAAATGGTTCAGAAATTGTTGAAAATTACTTGGAAATAATTGAGGCCCTGCAACCCCCGGAAAACCTTGAGTTTCTTACAATTGATGGGTATAGGGGCTCGACATGTAATCCAATCTGGTTGAAGGAAGGTTCTCATATAAAGTATTTACAAGATGTTAGGTTTTACAATTGTAATGCTCTGACAAATCTTCCTCAAAGTTTTCATCAATTCCACCATTGCTCCCAACTCATTCTTAAAAATTTAGGAGCTTTGAGAGCATTGTCTACTTTTCCAGAGAACCTCACTATGTTAAAAATCAGTAAATGCAGGGCTTTGAGAGAATTGTCCATTTTTCCAGAGAACCTTACTAGGTTAAAAATCAGTAAATGCGGAGCTTTGACAGCATTGTCTACTTTTCCAGAAAACCTTACTTGGTTATCAGTAAATGCGGGGCTTTGAGAGAATTGCCCATTTTTCCGGAAAACCTTGCTAGGATATCAATCATTAGATGCCCGAGCTTGATTTTTGTATATGAAAATGAGCTTCAAGTAAATGTAAACCAGAACATAATGGAACAATGTTTGCATCACCGTTTTGATAAATTCAAAGAAATACTTGATGATGAACTCAAAAGCTTTGAGCAAACAGGCTCAAAGAAAAACTGTGCACAGGAATTTCGCATTATAGAAAACACTGCACAGGGTAATGCACCGGAAAACTCTTTAAATGTAAAAAGAGCTTGGTGGAGTTGTCATCAACAACGGATGAAATTTATTTTTGGATGCAACACTCGAGCAGAATTGAAATTACCCACCAGGCTTCGCATCCTTGATCTTTGCTATTGTTGTGTATCTGATGGAGCATTGTCGAATTGCCTGATAGGAATGGTTACTCTTGACGAACTATACCTAACAGGCATCATGACAATTACCACACTTCCATGCGCAGAAGTCCTGAAGTCTCTGGAAATGCTCAAAGTTCTACAGATCACAAATTGCTGGTATCTACGCTCACTCAGTGGTCTGCATGCACTCCCTCTTCTTCAGAGCTTTCTACTAGATTCCTCTTGGTGTTTGGAGATGGACAGTAATTTCCCCCCCACTCTGCAGTCCTTAACCATTGAAGCTTGCCATGTTACTCGGGATGTTTTCAACCACAATCTTCGGTACCTTAAATGTGTTAAAATTATCAATTGCCTTCTCCCAAGCTCCCTATCATTTCCTCAGCTAACCTCACTCAAATCACTGACGCTTGAGGACAGCCCCAGTCGTTTCTCCATTGACCCCGGTCATTTCTCCATTCATGGCTTAGAATCACGTATCAATTGCGTTCTCCCAAGCTCCCTATCATTTCGTCAGCCAACCTCATTCCTTGAGGACAGCCCCAGTCGTTTCTCCAATCATGGCTTAGAATCACGTCCTCGCATTAGCACTCTGTATTTAGTTCGTCTTCCAAATCTTGTTGTAGAATCTGTTCTACAGTCTTGGCAAGGTTGCCAAAAACTGTGGATCAGCAATTCAGAGATGATGAACAAGCTTTTATCATCCCAAAATTTTTATCCTCCAAGTCTTTTGGGGATAATATCTTGCGATGAAGAAGAGATATCATTTGAAGAATCTAATCACCTTCGATCTATCAAGAAACTCCACTTTTATGAATGCAAAACAAAGAACCTTCCAATAACTTTGAGTGGTTTTTCTACCCTTCAGGCAATCGGTTTCTATAACTGCCGAAGAATATCGAGGTTGCCAAAACTGCCAGGTTCGGTCAAAAAGATTATAATAAAAGGTTGCCCAGTGTTAAGGGAAAGGTGTCTTCCAAATGGTTCAGACTGGAACAATATTCAACACATACAGTACAGAGACATTGAATGATTCCAGACGGACACTTTTGCCCTTCTTGCAATAGGTAATAGGCAATTCCTCTCTTTTTATCTCTGCTTTGTTTGTTTGTTTCTTCTTGCTTCCTTTTTTTTTCGCTTTTATTTGTTCTCATATTCTATATTCTTTGCATGATATTTGACTAATTAAACATCATCATTGCATGCATTTACAAAACTAGGAGATAATTATAATACCACATATAGAACCTGCACTGGTCAGTTTTAAAAAGGACATATTAGTCAATTTAATTTTCAAAAAAATTAAATAAATATTAATTAAAAGGATAAAAGAAAGAATGTTAAATTTTAGTGAGGGTATTAGATGTTATGGTATTTTTACGGAAAAATTAATTATTTTCAAAATTTATATGGGACTGTAATTTCCCAAAACAAAAAATTCAAATGGTGTTCTAATTTGGTTCTGATTTCATGCATCGAGACTTTTTTTGATGAGTTTTATTTGTTTTGTACTTTTGTTAATGTAGACCAATCCATGATGTGATCAGGATATAGTGCGTATTGAAGATCCATTAGTATTATGCTATGCAATTGTGATTTTCACCTTTTGGAGAGAAAAAAAAACTGGGATGCCTTTTTTTTTGTTGTTGTTGTAATGCTACGTGTGTAGCAAATCAAAATTCCATCCCTGATTCTTCCTTTTTTGTTGTAATGCTATAGTAGAATAGTTAACTGGTAGGACTACTACGTTTCTTTTGGGACATTTGTTTTGTAATAATATAAATCTTTTGAGGCCGAAATTGTGTTGGATTTGGCAAGCTGATACGCAAAGATCCAGAGAGAGATTTCCAGAAGATTTGCATCTATCACTATCTTTTGTATTTGTTATGTTTAGCTATGTATAGGTAGTCAATATTTATTTACTATATCTGAATGATTGTTGCTGTTTTTTTCTTTATAGCATAGATATAATAACAGAGGTGCATCTCTGTTAATAATCAAGATAAGATAAAAAAAAACCTGGCTTGTAATATTAAGCTTGATCAATAAAAGGGAGGGAGAGAGATTCAGGGAGTTTGGTGTTCTCTGTGTTATTGATTTGTGACAAATTGCAAATGTTAGTTTGAGATGCTACAGCTCGTAATTCTATCGGCTCGCATCTCTGGTACCTGTTTGTAATACTTGATAGTTTCTTCTTTCTAATGGAAACTGGTGAGGAATTTACCTCACTTCAATAATAAAAAGAAAGTTTGTTGACTACCATAATTTGAACAGACTTCCATTTACTTGTATTATTGATTATATAATTGTCATCAGCATAGCAAATTTTGTTTCAAGTAAAATCCTTTTCCGTCAATTAAAGCTCATTTCTTCTCCTGAGCTGTGTGCCTGTGTTTGATTATCTGAACACATTTGATTTTAAACAAAACAACAAAAAACCACATAAAAGATAACAATACAGAGCACTAACACAACACACAAGACACATACAAAATACATGTCAGGCAAACTAAAAGCTAACAGACCTAAAAGCAAAAAATTAACAAAAACAAAAAGACAGAACATTACTGGCAGCAAGACATTAGTTTTGCCAGATGGACAAGGTGCCATGTCAGCGCCATTAGAGTAAGCACATTAACTAAAGAAGAATAATTATTCCACCTTCTAAGCCTGATACTAAGTCTCCTAAGGTTAGTCTCTGCACCTATCTCTTCATTGTGCTTTTCAGTTTGAGAAGTGGATTTTGCTGTACCAAAAGACCCGACCGGTGAGGCGGCAGTAGTGGTGGTTGTAGTAGTTACAGATGCTGGAAGTCCAGTTACAGTAGCTGCAGTTGCAGGTGTCATCGGTTCAACCATGTCAGATATGTCATGTCCCCTGCCTTCTTCTTTCTCTGCCTTCATCCTCTCAAACATAATCTGTCATGAAATTTAAAGAACATTATGTAAAACATTCATTCCTCCGGCAAAAAAAATTTAAATATACCGATACCAATTTATAATTAATAAGTTATTTGCCATTTACAAGCTGAAGTATGTACTATTTTAACAAATAACTCCACTCAAACATAATCTGCAACGAAATTTATAGAACTTGTGCAAAACATCATATTTCTTGAAGACATTGAAAATTAACCATACCAACTTGTAATCAATTACTAATTTGCCATTTGCCCGTATCCCCTTGCATTTTTTCACTTCTTTCCAATATTACAAAATGCCTTGGTTTTAACAAATAATTTTGGCATTGTTTCTTTTGGTTGATTTTACAATTGCAATTATGACATGTCATATATAACAATTATTTTATAAATTATAGAAAGATAATAAAAATTGTTAACAAGCACAAACCTTAGTTGCGTTAGGCTCGAGGAGAAGCATGTTAACTAGCACCATGCCGAGTGCACCAAGCAAATTATAAGCTTGCAATTTCTCCCCTTTACTGTCTCTACCCCTCCCCATAAGTTGGGCAAGAAATGCTATTGAAACCCCATACGCGATCGCACGAAAATACACCGGGTACACCTTGCTCTGTATTATCCCGAATTGTTGACGAGGCAGTGCCAATGCAAGCACATGGCTCGAGATGAATGTGACCCACACACATGTGCCATATGCGGTCGCAAACCCTAGCAATTGTGCAACAGCCCAAACCGCACGGCTTGTTCTAGGGCTTGTCACATAGTATGCCATGTCATACGCCACATCACGTGCACGTTTTGCAATGTCGGTTAGGTTTCGTGCTGCTTCCTCGGCTATATCCCCTGCCTTCACCTTTGCTTCTTTTATTTCCTCCTTTAATAGAGAAGCTTTGTCTTTAACCTCTTCTCCCATTTCAGATAACTTATCCTTTGCTTGGAATAACTTATTCTCACCATTGGATAACTTATCTCCTATTTTCCCTTTAACCTCTGACACTTTATCCTCAACCCCTTCCTTAGTTTGGGATAATTTATCCTTGGTTGCCTCCTTTGCCTGGAATAACTTATTCTCCGCCGACTCCTTCGCTTCGGATAACTTATCCCCCGTTACATCCTTAACTTGGGATAACTTATTCTCCGCTGCATCTTTAACTTCCAGCACCTTGTCCTTTGCACCTTTTTTCACTGTCTCTTCACCTTCCAACAACTTATCCTTGCCATGGTGGAATAAACCAGACAACTTATCCCGGGACACACCGAACGCATCACAAATCTTATCCTTAGTCGACTCCACTACCACCTTACCGGTATCTACGCCTTCGCCATTACCATTACTTGTACCGGTACCGGTATCGGCCAGAAGTTGGCGCTCATATTCTAGTACCATAACCCGGTGCCCTTCTCGGAGCACTTGATCGGAGAAGGCCGGGTGTTTGTGAGAGTGTTGAGGTGAGTTCACCGGCGGTGACAAGACTCCAGCTGCGGTGAGTGTTGATAGTACAAGGCCTAATGCTAGTAGGTTTATCATTTTTGTGATCTGAGGGTTTTTGGGTTGTAACAGAAACAATGAAAAATTAGAAGGGTTTTGAGTTAAAGCGGCATGGAATGGATGATGAACTGCTCTAGAAACGAGGAAGAGCTTACGTGTGTGAAATTTGGTGAGCCAAAAATTCGACACGTGTCTCTGTGCTGACACGTGTTGGACACTACTGGCGGTCGGAACAACTTTGCTCTAGTAAAAGAAAAAAAAAAAAGGAAAATGTTAGCTATTGTTTTTAATTTGTGTTCATAATAATATAATAATAATTTTATATTTTGTAAGCAAGTAAATCTGAGTCCACTTTAAAATATTTATCAATTTTACATATAAAAATAAAACAATATGTCCAGAAAAAATAATTAGTATTTATTTCTTGAATCAAACATATTTCTACAATTAATATGGAAAGAAATTCCAGAGATCAGAAATGATATTTAATAGGTGGTAGCGGTTTCTATTTGTGAACAATGGTTTATATATTAGAACCAATTGAAACCTTCCCTTCTATCTCCATTCTTTGCAAAGACGAACGTTAGATCTCAACCAATTTCTGATCGGAACCGTTAGATCTGCATCAAAATTCGTACAATCAATACAGATTTACGCTGCGGATTTAATTATAAATTGTTCGTACGAATTTGAAAACGGATCAAACATTCAACCTAATTGTTATCTGATCCTGAAATTCACCGGACACTTCAGTTCCTAAATTTACTAAATTGAAGCGGTCCATATTTAACACATCTCCTTTGGGCCAGGAACAGCCCGGCCCGGTTCACTAAAATGTAAGTCACGAAATGCAACAAACAATATAAAGGCGCAACCGGTTTGTCTTACAGTTGAGCGCCCCGTTAGTCCCACAGTAGCAATCCTATCTTCTCAACTCTCCAGAGCTGCTATAAAAACTGAGTCACGGTTGCGTTGAAGCTCATACCTTTCTCGGCCTTTTGGCTAAGATCAAGTGTAGTATCTGTTCTTATCAGTTTAATATCTGATATGTGGGCCATGTGCTCACAACGATATTAAATTTATTTTTTGTGGGGAAGAGTCACCACGATAGCTTGCTATCGGGACTTTTACTTTTACGTGTCGCCTTTGCGTTGCACTATTGCATTGGCTGGCGCACCCCTACCAAATATTAAATAAAATGTTTGTGTTTTGCTCACAAATAAAATTCTGTAGAAGGATTTGAAATTTTTCTCACATAATTTAATACTCTCAATTTCGAAATTATGTATTGTTCTCCAAAATTCATGGTATCATAATGAGGTTTAAATGCGATTTAAATGAAAAATCAAGGAAACCCCATTCACCATTTTTTTTTAACAAATAATTTGAAAAGGAAAAAAGAACATATGGAAAACAACGATCACTTGATCAGTCACCCGCCCAACCCCTCCCAACATATAATTGAAAGGAAAATTTAGCTTGCCTGTAAGCAGCAGAGGAAATAGAAGAATTTTTTTATCTTTAATTCGCACTCTCAGCACTAGATGAAAATAGGGTTTGCTAGCTTTAATTCGCACTCCCAACATATAATAGAAGCTTACGCGTCGCCTTTGTGCTACACTAGACACTAGTGCATAGGCCCGGCGCACTCCTACCAAATCTAAGTTGAATGTTTAATTTTTGTTTTACCAAGCCTCAACAAAATTCTGAAGAAAAATTTGGTGTTGTTGAAGACAATTGGCATGATGAGTAAACGGTTCGTAAACCCGTAAAATGTTCTAATATTTTTCTGCCCAAGGGTTGTTTGGGCCTCAGTTATACTTTTTTCTTTTTTTTTTTAAATGTTCTATTCTCTGTTTTTATTTTTTTAAATCCATCTCCGTTTCAAAAAGATTAGATAATGATTGCGAGGTTTTAAAGGACCAGATTATATATTTTCTTTTGGGAAATTTTTACTGTTTTTTTAATATAAGACTTCGTCCATATCCTTTCGAATTTTTTTATTCTGTATAACTTTTTTTTTGTAAGCTCACTAATTGTAGAGGGAAAAAAACCATCGTAAAATTTAATAAGACAAACAAAGAAGATATTAACAACCAAAAAATCCTCAAAGGACTTGATTAATTTTCGAAATTTATGATCCTATTGATGAATTTACAAATCTTTCGTATCCTCTTTTTCTCAAACAGAGATGGCACGAGCTAACTACCAACCTTTCTAATTTCCTATCTAAACACAACACCCATCTAATAAAAACCCCAAATATCACCATCTCCAAAATTAGCAATCAATCAGGGATTAATTTATACTCCTGTTGTATATAATCAAATGACCCATGGATTTGTATCTCCAGGAATATCAACTCTTACTTTCCCCATTACCATTTTCATTGCATCTTGGAATTGAACTCGAATCTGAACCCGAACCCGACCCATTAGAGTTGGCACCTAAATTCAAACTTGCTAAAATACCATTTCCAATGCCATTTGCATTTGCATCTTTCTCGAGCACTTTAACAGGTACAGGGAGGCTATTATTGGGTTTGAGCAACTCAACCCGGGTAAGGGAAGGCACATCGCCACAGCAATACCGGCGCCACATGTAACGATACGCTGATTCCAACCCACGAGTGAATTTCTCTCCATTGCACAAAGGAGATTTGCTCATCAGGTCACGCAGAGACATGCGCAGTTCTTGTAGGGCAGACACGTCAGAAGCTAGGTCAATTGCAATTTTGATGTATTCCTCCTCTGATTTGCTGACCAATCGACCAAGACCTGTATTCACAATTGTATGAGATTGAGGTTAAAAAATCATCTCTAGAAAAACACTTGGCCTTTCCTATCACAGAGAAAATGGTTACTGTTTTACCTAAAAACCAATTTATAGATCAGTTAATAGTTACTCATCTCTCTTTTTTACCAAGCCTCTATTTGTAGGAACCAAACAGGTTCTAGAAACTTTGCTTATTCTCCAAAACACCTGCTTCCATTAGAAAAGCTAAGAGATCATACCAATGTTAGAAAGGAGACTGACACCGACATTATGGGCATGTACTGAACCAGCCATGGTAACACATGGGACCCCCATGTACAAAGATTCACATGTAGTTGTGGTCCCCGCATATGGAAACGTATCCAAGCTGCATCATCAATAAAAGGAACAAAAAAGAGGGAGGAAAAGGGTAATCAGATATTCAACATTGGCATGTCATAACTAAACTTAGAAATGAGAGAAACAAACATATACATGGACAACTCATTGTCTGTTCTTTCTTTTATTTTCTAACTTCTCGTAAACAGTATATAAATGAACAGGGCATTTCGTGAAATCTAACATTTTTCTTTTAAAGCTCGTGTGCCCACCCCACCCCAAAAACCCAACACTCGCCACTGACCACTCTAAATGCACAGTCAGGTTCGGGTCAGTTTGAATTAATACATCTATTCCTTCATCTAGAGCTGAAATCCGATAACTCTGTTTTTAAAGTCCAAACCATTCAACATGATCTCCATATGAAAATGTAAATGTAGATCAATTTTTTTATTTTTTAGAATTTTTTTACTATTATTTTAGACAGATAGAAGCCTGAGCTAAAATTCTAGACCTTTCGAAAGTAGTCATTTTCTATCAAAAAAAAAAATAGTAAAAATATTCTAAAAAAAAGAGTAAATTTTCACCTGCAAGCACATTATCATATGAAAATTATGTTCAACAGTTCAGAGCGGCTATTTGGACTTTGAAAACAAAAATTTTGATCCGTAGTATGGACCATAACTTAAAATATAAGCAAGAACAATTAAAATAGATTCTAGTGTGATATCCATGAGAGATTACACAGGCAAGCAACCAAGCACAAACAAATTCCCTCATGGATATTAGAAACTAGAACTGTCAGGTGTCAGCCATCAATCATCAAGTATTGAAAAATATCAAGGATGAAATTCTCAATGAATCCACCACTTCCCTTCAAAAAAATAATAATAATAACCTGATATCCATGAGAGAATAGGCTTGCATGTGATCGTGATTGAGTAGTATAAGAGGCAACAAGTCAACACGCCAAGGTTCAAGCCCGAGCTGCTCAAGAGTAGTAAGAAATCTCTGCCTTACGCTGTCACAACAAAAAGGCTTGCACTTAACCACCAGCCGTGAGTTCGGCACTGCACACAATATCCGGGCCCACACTTTCAACACCTTTGGTGTTATCTGTTATTATATGATAAGAGGCAGAAAGACACAATAAGTTTATTTCAAGTTTTGGGTAAAATGACCAAACTGTCCCCAAACTGAGTGCACCTCTTTAGATGAGGTACCAGGTTCATGTGAGTCTGTATCCTCTGAGATAACTGAAGATTTCAGTTTATCTTAAACTAGGACATTTATTTCGGTGCCTATCCGGAATGCACAGGCAAGTATTATTGTTGTATTTGTTTGTACTTGCACTTAGAGAATTGATACTATAACGATGACTGGCTGCATAGCATGCTAAAGAATAATAATTTGAAACACAGCAATTCGTATAGGTACGTTACATTCCTGATTAGTTTATAAGGATTAAGATTCAATTATACAGGTTCATGTGAGTCCGGATCCTCTGAGATAACTAAAGATTTCAGTTTATCTTAAACTAGGACATATTTATTTCGGTGCCTATCCAGAATGCACGGGCAAGTATTATTGTTGTATTTTTTTTGTACTTGCACTTAGAGAATTGATACTATAACGATGACTGGCTGCATAGCATGCTAAAGAATAATAATTTGAAACACAGCAACTCGTATAGGTACATTACATTCCTGATTAGTTTAATAGGATTAAGATTCAATTATACAGTACATTACTTTCCCAATTAGCTACCTTACAATGAATTAGTTATCCATTGTTACCTTGGCTAAATTATTAAAGCTCCCAAAAGTGACGAAACCATTAGAGAGAGCAGGGGTGGGGCAGATAGGGCCAGCTTCTGGGGAAGGTGTATAGCATAGAAAGCACTCTGGCAACCGTACCAACTCCTCCACATGCCTATTCAAAGTCACAAAATTTAAGCTTTCAATGTTAAAAATAGCTCAGATTGAACTTGGAATATAGAGTTTTGCAGAGAGCTGTTCGCAAAGCTGTAGATGTAAATTTTACTTTTGATTGGTGGTAACTGGATCTGCTAATGGATCTGAAATCCGATAGTCAATTGTAGGTAGACCTGTTGTATTAGGGTAACCAATCCAAGTCACCTGTAGACAAATAAAAAAAAGAAAAGAAATAGATGATAAGTGAATAGTGAATAGTGAGCAGGCCCATGCATCACAAATCAACAACCCTTAACAGTAGGGGTGTTCATTGGGTCTGGTTTATATGGATTTCAACTGAACTGAAAATTTTGGATTATTTCAAGTTAAATGGATTGGTTCGGTTAAATTTTTTACTTCAGTTTTTTACATTTGGTTCGATTTAGATTTTTCAAAACCAAAAAGACCAAACCGTCTGCACTCTATATGTTTCAAATCCATGCTTTATATATAATGTATGCAATATCAACAATTTATATTTTGGTTTAGATATTTCGTATGGAATGGAACAATGTATGTAATGTCAACAACTTGTATACATAATTCATATTTATTTCTATGATTATTAAATGCATTTGTGCATGTATTGAG
Organism: Carex pumila; assembly: GCA_033356055.1. NCBI lineage: Eukaryota > Viridiplantae > Streptophyta > Magnoliopsida > Poales > Cyperaceae > Carex > Carex pumila. The sequence goes on from JARJHM010000108.1 coordinate 94,262, forward strand.
TTTTGACCTTCTAAAATTTAATCTCCCTTATTTCAGTTCAACCAAACAAACCGAAATTTACTCTGGTTATTTTGGTTCAGTTGTTATTCGGTTAACAAGTTCAATTCTGTTGGTTCGGTTAAATTTTTGAAAACAGAATACAATTTTGGTTTGATTATTTTAATTTGGTTTTAACCCGACCCAATGAACACCTACTTAAAGAGTACAAAAAAAAACAAAAAAAATGGATTTGTATATGCACCTGTACAGGAGCAGGCCGACAAGCCATGGTGCCTAGTTTATTATTTGCTGTATGACCCGTCAATTCTACTAAAATGTCAACTTTATCCTGCCTAACCAGACTTGCTATCTTCTTTTCATCAATGCCGTATATGTCCCTCCAAGTACCTCCTTTCTTTAGCACCTTATCCTTGAACTTTAGGGTTTTTGCATCTGCCTAAATGAAGGAAAACCAATCCAAAAATAAAAAATTTGAACAGAATAAAGAGAAGTAATTTTTTTTTCCCCTTTTTAAGAGAATTTCATTGAGCACATCTTACTTCCACATATTTTAAACAATAAAATGTAGATGTGGCCCCCAACTAATGTTTGATTGCTCAGATTGTGCCTGAACTGTTGATTACAGTTGAGTAGAAAATAATTAACAGTAAAACCGGCCCAGCAATAGTATGTTTTTTTTCAACCCACAGACCTCTATGTTCCACATGGACCCCTCATCTTGCTCATCGCCTTGAAAGAGAAAGATGCCGCAATTGAAATGATATCATGTACCCTTTTTAGCAAAGGATGAGACAGGATCTGGGTTCAGGTGAGTCATGCAGGACCATTTTCAGACTTTTCTCAAATTATTCAATAGACAAAGATGCAATTACTATTTTTCCATTTTTCAATGACCTTTTTCAAAAAAGAAATATAAATATCCAAGTATTCTCAGACCAAGATAAAATGCAATAAGAAAAATGTACTATTTTATGTCACTTTTTGTATTGACCAACTGTTGGGTTCAGGCCCAAATCAACCAATAATTATCACCTCTAATTCAAATCAGAATGTGAAAAGAACAGTACCTTAACAACAGCAGAGTAGACAATGACTTTATAATTGCTAGAGTCGTAGTATGAGAGAGGTGCCTCAATGAAGTAGGAGACTGAATGGGTAAAATAATCAGGGGAGACATAGCCAATGACCAATGGACGGTCTAGATCTTTAGGGTTCTCCCAGCTGTCGTACTGTGAGAATAGCTTCATGAATCGCCTTCCCCATTCCCTTCAATTGGTGCATTTTAATTAATAAAAAGGATGATAAAAATTAACATTATAATAGTTGAGATTTTTTTAAGGTGAAGGTCCTCGGGACCCTTTTCATGCTTTGTTGGGTTATATTATAGATTTTCCAAATAACAAAATATCAAAAAAAAATTTAATACCACAAGAAAAAGTAGCAATATTCCCCTTTATATTACAAATTCCCACAAATATTAACCCCCCCCCGCCCCCCAATCCCTCAGTCTTTTCGTCTTTCAGAGTATATGGAGGGGTAATCAAGGAATTTTTCAAAGAAGGAACAAGAGGAACAGAAGATATCTCCCAGGTTTTGTGTGAATTTTTCTCACTTCTAAGGCTCAGATATGTCACACAAAAAAAAAAGAGTAACAATACCTGTGAGCCTCATAGAGTTTATCATCTATGCCTTCATCTGTATAGTTCAAAGCCAACAGTCGATTCTGTATCAAATTAATTTACAAGACCCTCAGTCAAAATAGTAACAAATGCATAAATGATGTATGTAACAAAAATATAGAGAGACCAGTACCTGACCAGCATTTCGAGAATCAGGATCAATTTGAAGGCACCTCTCATAAGCATCTATTGCTAAAGCTATGTTACCGGCATCTCTGTATAACACCCCTACTTGCCACAAATATTAAAAAGAAAATTGTTACAGAATGATTATGCAATAACTAAAATAATAGACTCAAATATATCTCATACATGGAAACATGAATATCCTGTACCCTCCACAGCCAACTGTATAGTACATGAAAAGTACCCTTCCTCTACCCTATAAATACAGTGATGGCTGATAATTTTATTAATTCAGACTCAGTTATTAACATATCCATAATGAGATTAGTTTGAAAATAGTTAAAAGGAAAAAATAGTCGAGAATAATGAAATTGCATAAAAGCTTGTTATGATGTTTCATGAGACTTTGTCCCATAATAAGCATGTCACATATGTCACGTCGGGACCAAATAATTATTTATGATAGTATAATATCCCTCAATTCGAACTAAAATTTTTTTATCTTTTCTTATAAACAGAAGTTCTTCTCTCGAAAAAAAACTGCGGCTATTCCTTTCTGACTTATTGAAGAGGAGAAGCTACTCTTCTATTTTACTCATAACATAAAGGAATAAATAAAACAAACAGCTAGCAACAAATCTTTATCAAGTCAGGAGAAAAAGAAACAAGCTTATAAATAGTATTTTAATTTATAAAACAGCAAATTTCTATCATGGTAGCTCCTACCTAAGTTATTGTAAGCCTCAGCATAAGTTGGGTTTGCTGCAATAGCTTTCTCTATCATACTAGCTGCAGCATCCATCTTCCCCTACAGATAAAGTGGGATAAAAAAGCAATTACTTAATTAAAATAAGAAAGGTAAAATTCTATATTACTTACAACAAACTAAAGAAAGGGTCAATTAGAGGAACAAACCTGAACAGTATAAACGACTCCAAGGTTGTTTAGAGATTGTGAGAAGCTCGGTTTAATAGATAAAGCCATCTGCAAAATAAAAAAAATAAGAACTCATACCAGAAACATCAATAAAGTATGTCGCGACATTAACAAATATAAAGATTTTATAAAATAAACAGACCTGATAACACTCAACAGCTTTCTCCAAGTTGTCCCTATCTTTGTAAATTACACCTAAGTTGTTGCATGCCTCAGCACAACGGGGGTTGAAATGTAAAGCAAGCTCGTAAAATACAATTGCCTTCAGAAATTATAAAAACAAAGTTTAATTACTGAAAAAGGGAATCAACGATGCAACGGAATAGACTTACCAGGATTCATAATTCATAAATTAGGATTCAACTGCCTGCATTTTTTTGTGCCTCAATCATCCCTCAAAATTTTTTAAAGTTCATAAAATATAAACCTAAGACTCAAATAACAAAATAAAACATTTAGATATGATCGAAATAACTTTCTCTATGCACAAATTAGAGAAACACCCGAAAATTATCCACATTGGTGAGTTCCCTAAAACACTTGCTGCCTAACAGAAAAAGAAGGTTTACATGATGTATTTTCTTTTTTGCGTGACTAGAGAAATTAATACAGATTATATCGGATACTTCCCATTTTTTATGTGTTTAACTTGCAGTTATTAAACATTTAAAAGTGGAGACATAATGGAGGCACACAAAAATGAGGTACTTGAAATCTTTTCTTATAAATAATGCACAAATAAATCAGAGAGACAGTGAGGACTAACCATCTCAAATTTGAGCATTTCACCATAGGCTACACCAAGATTATACATAGCATCAGCATAGTGCCAGTTGTAGTACAACGCTTTCTTGTAATACATCACCCCTTGGTTTACATCTCCTTCGAGCTTAACCTTTTAACACATTTACAAAAAAGAAACACATTAGATGTATAGAATATATGTAGAACAAACAACAGACATCTAACCTTTGCTAGCATTTATACAAATACTTAAATAGTTAAATATTGAAGATACCTTTGTTCCCAAATCCGTAAGAGCAATAGCCATGTTGTTTTTAGCAATCTCAAAATTAGGAGAAATGGTCAAACACCTGATATACAATCAGAAAAGAAAAATAAATAAAATGATGTCATATCAAATTCTGCATGGTTCTACGAAACAACAAAAACATCCCTCCTTAAAACGAGTTTATTCTTTCCTTTATCTCCCTTCAATGTGAGAGAAGACAAGACAGTTTGGCTCTTGCTTTTTATTAGAAAGGGGGAAAAAAGACGAGAAAATACATGCAGGAATATATCCAACTATACAAATAATGTCCTGTAAAACCTTTGATGTTTTCCCCAGGAGGTTATGAAGGATATTTTGAGGTTTTACAAGGTGGAAATGAAATGTTTCAAGAGAAACTCTAACCTCTCGTAACAAGCAATGGCAGCCTCCAGTTCACCTCGATTTTTATAAATAACCCCCATATTGCAATAGGCCTCAGCATATAAAGGTCTAGCCAAGGCAGCCTTTTCATAGCAACTAAGTGCCTGGTCATATTGCATCATCTCAGAATACACCACACCGAGATTATAGTATGCTGGCTGCATTGGAGAAATATATCTTTGAGAAATTTAAACATTGCAGTTATAAGGTCCAAATATCATGCAAATAATACAAACTTAAATAAAAATATCACCCCCAATATTTCTTTGAAGTATATCAAAGCTAGAATGATGGTATGATATCTGTAGATTTCTGTTGTTGAACCCCCCCCCCCCCCCCTCCCTACTGAAGAAACTATTTTGCTAATCAAAACAACTGTATGTGTCGCAAGAGTTCTCTTAACATGTGCTCTAATTCTGTTACTATTTGCAACTTGGCTCAAAGTTGAAGTTTCATCCAGGAGAACCAAAAACAATGTACTTCTGATCAGCATAGTGCCAGTATGATGACAGTATATATGTACTGGAATGTACATTAAACCTTTATGGGGACCATCCCAGAAATCTCCCACTATTTTGCACAAAAAACAACTGGCTGTCTCTACAAAGGAGAGAGAAAATGATCTAGACCAAAATACAGCACACTTTCATGCTAAAATTAATATTACAGGAAACCAACACCTTTGTGAGTACAAGTATGCATTCAGGTCAGTAAAATATCACAATTTAAAGCATAAACAACTTACAGCGTAATTGCCATCTATATTAAGAGCATCGTGATATTTTTGAATTCCTTCTTCAGTGTTCCCAGCCAGTTTCAGGCTGGTACCTAGATCTGTCAGAACAATAGCAAGACACTCTGCAGCTGGCTTGTAAGTCGGATCTGCCTTGAGTGCCTTCTGGTACAGCTGCATGAATTTTCGCACCATGCAAAACAAAACAACATGGTACCAGTGTAAAAAGTTTGTCTACACAGTTTTAAAATGGTAGAGTAAGTTGGGCTTAAATGATTCAGTTCATGATAGAACAGGTGTACAGTTTGAGACAAGAACACGCATGCACATACACAAAAGAAAGCTACCTTATCCAATAACATCTGCAAATACTGATACCAACATTGACCGATATGATGTCAAAACTGAAACTGCTCTCCTTGCCACCACCAACTTCTACACTAGTAGTCTACTACAATCGCGCCTCACATTCTTATCTCCATTTCAGTCCAAACAGTCAATCCAAACCACTCAAAATGATCTCTATATTAAATTGTGCTTGGAGACCAAATTTTATATTTTTGGAAATTTTTAACTATTTTTTCGATAGGTACAGAATCACTGTTTTTTAATGTTCCAAAACCTTCAGAAAAAACAGTGATTTTGTACCCATCTAAAAAAATAGTAAAAAATTTCCAAATAAATATAAATTTTGATCTCCAAGCACATTTTATTATGGAGATCATGTGGAGCAGTTCATATCAACTGTTTGGACTATGAAAATGAAGCTAAATATGTGAGGCACAATTGAGGCATGAAAGAGTTGAGGCATTTGAACCCTACTCTACAAGCAAAAACATAACAAAGAGAAACACAGACACACTACTAAAACAAAGGGAAGAGGTGGTGTTACCTCAGCAGCCTCAACAAGGTGGCCATCATCCTTATAAATGACCCCGCAATGAGTGAGAGCACAAGCATTAAGTGGGTCCCTTCTGACTGCCTCAGAGAAGCTCTCGAACGCCTGCATCATCATTCCCTGCATCTGCAAGCATATGCCACGGCCGATCAACGCCTCCACATTGCCCCCATCCCGCTCAATGACTCCATTATACAACCCCAGTGCATCTGCAAACTTGTTCCTCGACCGTAAAATGTTTGCATATGAGAGCGCATCCTTCGGCTCCGGCAGCTTCCCGGCTTCTTCTTCCCCGTTTGCAACTTGGGGTGCGATTTGGGGAGACGAAGAAGGCATTTCAGGGCCCGGAGACATGTCTTGTATTTCTTCCGAGTGCTTGTTTGAGGTGGTGGAGTCAGACCATGCCATTCAGGGCACATCAAACTTTTTCCTGCTTCTGAAAAGAAGAGGAGTACAAGTGAATATTTTGAAGTGTGATGACATTTAATTGCTTGTATTGATGAGGATCCCTACTCTCTTTTTTTTCTTGTACTGATAAATACCAGTATGTACTGATAAATCTAACAACAATGTGAAATGTGATGATAAATCTAATTCTCGCTTTCTGTTAAATACTCATTGTATAGCAGTGCGTGCTTTAGAGGTTACAGAGACTTGTATTAGGTTTTCAATTTCCTGGCAAATAGAGGTTCAAATCTAAAAAAAATCTTCAACAGAAATAAACTTCAATCCACAAAATAATCAAAAAGCGACTGCTGAAAAGGTAAAAGAAGGATGCGTGCCTTTTCAAACAACAAAGTAAAAGATTATAAACTAAAGCAAAATATATTTTCGCTCTTTTTCACAAAATTGAACGAAAAAGAAAAGGCGCCAGTTGGAAATCGCACCTAGCGGCTCTCACTTGCGAGCGATGAGAAAAGTAAGGCTAGAAAAAGGATCTAATTAGTAACGCTATATTTTTACTTAGAATAAAACGGAGACTAAACTCACAGTGTATAAGAGGATATGTAGGCTGTGGCCGAGATGCCATGGCGGCGAACGCCGAGAGAAAGAAAAATGGCGTCAAGGGTTTTGAGAGCTCAGAGAGAGCGCTTTTTCTCCCCTCTCTCTCTCTCTCGCTCTTTTCTGCTTTTTGGGGTTTTCTTTTCGCCTTTTTCCTCTCTCTCTCCCCCCTCCGAATTAATTGATCTGAGGTAACAGATAATTTATGTTTAGATCTGAACCGTCAAATCTGTTTGTACACGAATATTAAAGAAACCCGGATTCTAATCGGACAGTTTATATATAAAATAAAAGTTTGAGTTACTTCAGAGGATCTGGATCTCTCTCTCCCTCGCCCGAATTCATGTCCTAAGGTAACAGAATATTTCTGTTTAGATCAAAACCGTCCGATCAGAATTTGGGAGAATCCGGTCAGAGGTTGAATGGACAAGATCTCTTTAATATCGTGCGAATTCTGATCGAACGGTTCGGATCTAAACATATGTGTTATGTTACCTTAGGTGAGATGCATTCCTCGCCCCCCTCTCTCGAGTCTCGCCTCTCAGCTTAATTATTAATTTATTTATTATTACTAGAGACCGTGTTATATTTGCAATTGCGTACCTTTTGGTTGATTAATTTTAAACTACTCCTTAGCTCAAAATAACATGGGTTTTTTCCTTCTTCTGACAGAATTTTTTATTTTAAGAAAAGTAATAAATGTTTCTTTAAAAGTAATAATTTTTTTCTTCATCATCTAAGTTGATTTAATTTAAATTGATGTTTTACAATCATTGTTATATAATAATTACATTATATTTATCCATTTTATGGAGAGTATTGTTTTATAAAGAACCTGAAACATGATTAGGTAATAAATATAGATATCATTTAAATTTAATAGTACTTAATTAATGTGGTTTCACATGTAAGTCCATTTAATTTTTAATGGATACGTCAACGCGGAAAAGTCGGGTTTGACTCTGCACCTGTATATTGACCACCAAATTTATTCAACGGTCATGACAATCAATTAAACTGTTACAATAAAAAATTTATAAAAAAATATGTATATTATGTGTAGTTTAGATAAGTTGCGAATTAAATTTGATGAAAATTTGTAAACATTTTGTTTTGATACTTGTATAACACTAATTTCAAAATTTATCGGATAGACTTCAAATAACGAATTCAAAACCGTTCAAAGTTCAAACTGATTTACTATATAAGTGGTACGTTTACATATAAAAATTATAACTTTTTGAATCTATTTAATATCAAATCAAGCAGTTAAATATGAGATTTTTTTTAAACTAATTTTAATGCATTCATTTTTCAATATTTTTTACCGCTTAATTTGATACTAAAATAATTTCAAAAATTAGTTACAAATATGTACTAGAAATCCAATTTCATTTTCAAGTGTCAACAGAGAATATTATGAGTTTACGTATTCAATGACACTGGTGTCATACTAGCTAAATTTCTAATTAAGTTTTGATAAAAACGAACTATTATTTTTTTTCGAAACGCTTGATTTATAAAAAGGTTAGCTTTGAAATTATATAAATTTTAATAGATAATTTATCTAAACTACAGGGAAGATATGTGGTGTTGGTTTAACAATTATTTGATTACTCGTCATTGTTTTCAAATAAGTTTTCTTTTTTTTTCTAATTTTGACACGTCACAACTAGTTCTAATTAAATAACTATATACAATATATAAAAATAAAGGTGTGATAATAGAGACATTTGTTGTTGATGTAGACAGCATTTTTTGGTCAATGCAAACACGCTTTTGTATACATCACTTATACGTTGTTGTCAATGTGAACAGTGGTGTTAGTTTTTCAATTTTTTGAAAGAGAAAAAAAATGCAAAGAAATAATTTGATTAGTAAAATGTGCTATTCACAAGTTTCATAACTCCATTTAAAAGTTATTCCAACTCAATCTACTCATATTTTATTATTATTATTATTATGATGATGATGATGATGATGATGATGATGATGATGCATAATAGGCCCAAAATTTGGAACTTGAATCATAAAGTAATTCAAATTTTGAATTTGAATTTGGATCGTCCAATCAAAATTCACATAAATATTAAAGGGGCCTCATAAATTTAAATCTAGACCAAATTGATCTGCATTATAATTAAATTATCGGAATTGAAATTCAAAATTTGTCTTAATTCGTCAAAATAATAAAAAATAACAGAAGAGTTAATTAATTTTAAAGTAAGAAGAAAAATTATATATAAAAAAGGATTGGATGTATGTCCAAGCACAAATAAAACTACAATACAATGATTTATAAATTTTATTATCATACACTGTCATAGAAAAAAATCAATGTAAGAGTAAATATTCATTGAATTAAATTAGAATAAATAGAAATAAAGGGACGATTAAACAGTAAAACAGTCGATTAATAAGCAAAATAGCCGATTAATCATTTTCATGTGCAAAATGACATCTATTAAGTGTAATCGTAACGGTTTGACCACCGTTAATAATTAAACAACTATTTAGCCAACCGTTAAGACCGTTTTTTACAACACTGATTCAACCCTTTTTCCCATCCTTCTCCCTCTTTTTCATGAAATGAATATCTTCTCAAATACCTTACGGAATGAAATTACTTCCAGCGGAGCCGATTTTTATTTTTTGAACCAGATAGATCTGGCACATCATGTCACGGTTCAGATGCATGTTACAAGTGTTTCCATGCGAAGAACAAGGAGGCCTTGCAAATCTGACACAATTGCATGCATGATCTCCAATATAATGTTTTCACATACCCTAGTTTACTATCTTAATATAGTCACCATTAAATTTGGTCTGGACAATGATGTTCAGTCGGTTCATTTGATTGCATAAGATTCATGTAAACAACTTTTAAGAATCACACGTATGAACTATGCACAAAGTTTGACTTGAATCGAACGGTTCCAACTAAATATCGGATTGAATTTGATGCGGACCCAGAGTAGAACAGCGAAGGACAGCCACTTCTTCTGGATTTCGAGTTTTAGTAGTGATTTATCGGTACCGATTGATTTTGTTTCTCTTTAAAAAAAAATTTGCCTCTCTCTGAATGTTTGATTTGTAATTCGGATTAAATTTAGTGTTAAAATCAAAATAAATTTTTTGAATTATGATTGATAGTCATAAATATAAGTTAAAGCATCATAAATTATAAGTTATAATATTGGAAAATATAAGTTAACGTATTGTTTTTTTTTTTTAGAAATGTTATAGTACTCCGAACCATCATATCTGAGCGCGTCCCCCAAGTAGTTTAACATAAAAAACTTCCAATGTTATTTAACTTCCATTTCCAGTGTTAATATATAAACATTTAAAGCTATGTTTATAATATTTTAAAATGTTACTCACAAGTATATAAAATTATCTGAAATCATTTCTAAATAGTTTTAATTCTCAACTACTTTTGTCTTCAAACCAAAAAATAAAAGATTCTTTTCACTCACTCTTTTTTTATTTTTTCTCTGATCATTATAATTTATTTTCCCAACGATCTGTGATGAATTTTACGAATCTAAAAATACGAACATTTTCTATCTGATTTTATTTTTCAAATAAGATCCATGAAGAAATACTTTTGAGTACTTTTAAAGTCATTTGTTTTTTTTAAAGTAAAACTCATTAGTACTTCAAATTTTCAAGTTTTTAAATCTCACTCTACAACCATTAAAAATTTTAAGGTTTTGTACATGAAATTTATATGCTTTGTACATGAGCTTTGTAAATGCAGTATTATTGTTGAGATTTATATGCTTTGAAGTGTTATTGTTGAGGTTTATTTTTTTGTACATGAGGTTTATATGTTTTATTTTAGAGATTTAAAGTGTCATTGATGAGGTTTATATGCTTGTAAACATAGGTTTAAATTATTTTAAAGCAAAATAAAAAAATTGAAAGTCACAAAAATTTAAAGTTGTAAAAAAATTACGACACAAATATAACTCGAAATTTATTATTCATGTATCTCATTTGAAAGAGAAAATCGGGTAAAAAATGTTCATATTTTTAGATTCACAAAATTCATCACGGGTCGTCAAGAAAATAGATGAGAATGATCAGAGAAAAAATAAAAATAAAAGTAGGTGAAATTAATATTTATGTTTTTGGCTTGAAAACAAAAATAGCTAGGAGTTAAAACTATACAGATTTAGAATTTTAATGCTTGCCAATAGAAATTTAAATGCTTACTAGTAGCATTGTAAAATGTTATAAATATAGCTTTAAATATTTGAATATTAGTGCTAGAAATAGAAGTTAAATAACATTAAAAAAAAAAATTCTATCAAACTACTTGGGGGACGCGCTCGGAGATTTTATTTGATATACAATTATCGGGCTCCTTAAATCCAATTCGATATTTTTTTACCTCCCTGATGAAAATTCTGAGTCTGTCCTCGTTCCTGTATCGGACTACCATCCATTTGCACATTGGATCTGAACTCCTTTTCAATAGGGAAATCAAATCTGTTTGCGTTTTTCTTCAACTCAGATTTGATATTAATTGCTCTTCTGAGATCTGAACTTGCTACTCTTTCAGGATCCACACATTTCAAATCTGGACTGTTGAAAATATTTGAACGGTAGTCATATGGAATTCTTATCCTCTCCATTAACTCAAAAGAGAATCTTTTGAGTTAATGAATCCTATCCATTCGATCTATTCTAAGATTCGTGTAAACTAGATCCGCACTAATATTAAAAATCCCCCTATATCATAAGCAATGGCCGGATTGACTCTGTTTAAAATCAGACGGTTGATATTCATTAACTCAAAAGATTTATTTTTGAGTTAATGCAGAGGATATGCATTCAGTCATATGGTGGTTTTCTGTATATAAGCATTGTGTTAAAAAAAAAAACACATATAAAAATCATTTATATATAAACGAATATTTGTGAACTGATACATACATAATAACAAATTAAACCTTAAAAATATCATAATTTATTCCAAGCTCAGAGTAAAAATAATATATTACAAATTATGAATTATGATTTAATTTGTTAGTATTAAATATTTAAATGGTATTAGAAAGTGAAGATCTATGGAGACATTAATTTGAATTATTTTCCTTCTCTTCGATTATGAATTTATCGTATTTTGTAATTGCAACTTAAATGCGCTCTTCTGTCAATTATTAATACTATTAGAGTTAATTTCTGATCTTCGTTCCGAGAAAAATATCCATGTACTGTGACGGAGCTCGGATAAAATAAATAGAAGGTTCGAATTTAACCTTTTTTTGTAATAAAATTATAATTTTGGAGATTAATCATAGTATGATTCTTCAATTTTTTTAAGAAAATATAAGTAGATCTCAAATCCTTAAGCGATTATAGCCTCCTTTTGTCCCTGTGAAGCTCTATCCCTGAATTCATTTAATAAATAAATAAATAAACATAAATTGGAAAAGAAAAATTGTCACCTAATTTTATAATAAAAGACAATAATTTAAAAGTTGAATTGTCACATAATGATGGATTCTTGGATTTAACGAGCTTCACCTTAAAACCAATATTTAGGCAACCTCCCTCTTCTATTGCCTTCATTTTGAATAAAAATATTTTTTGTCGGACTTTTAGATTGTAAAATACATACTTAAATTTAATTAAATGGTCTGAGCCTTAGGAATCAGTTTATGATCAAGTGGCAAATGCAATGCTTTCTGGGTGAGAGGTTGCAGGTTTGAAACTCAGATGAAAAAATTCTTTGTAAATATTAAATAGTTGAATTATTTGACATCCAAAATTTACTAAAAAAAAAATCTGAGTCTTAGGGATTAAAAATAAAAATAAAAAGATATGTATAATGGTTATCACATCCTTATGTAACACACCCTTATTTTTGTTTTTACAGTTAAAAACTTCAAAATAGTTGATTTGAATGAGTAGAACTAGGGTGCTCTTAAGCTTATCAAAGTTTTGGTGAGCTTAACTCTAAAACTCATAAAATCGATTTCAAATGACGAATCCGAGCCGTTGAAATCTGCCTACCTTATGTGTGTGGCATCTACATGTGAAATTTTTAAACATTCGAATTAATTTAGTATAAAGTCAAGCGGTCAAAATTAAAAGGTTAATAATTTAATTTTAGTGCATTCATTTTTTGCATATTTTTTGACCGCTTGACTTTATACTAAATTAATTCGAATGTTTAAAAATTTCACATGTAGATGCCACACACATAAGGTAGGCAGATTTCAACGGCTCGGATTCGTCATTTGAAATCGATTTTATGAGTTTTAGAGTTAAGCTCACCAAAACTTTGATAAGCTTAAGAGCACCCTAGTTCTACTCAATTTGAACCACTCAAAGTGATATCCATACTGAGACATATTTGGAGACCAAATTTCATTTTTTTTTTGGATTTTTTTTACTATTTTTGAAGATATATATAAAACCATTATCTTCAAAAGTTTATGGATCATCCAAAAACAATAATTTTGTATCTATCTAAAAAGGAAGCAGCTAACAGTCCCCCAACTCCAGTCCCTCAAAAATCCCCAGATATTTTCAACTAATTATGTAAACATCAATACTAAATCCTGTAAACCAATTCAACAAATCCTGTCAACATAAAAATGCGTGAAAGCTGTTAAAAATGCATGACAGCTGTTGGGGACCACCTTCTGTGAATATACACATATTATCCTGTAAACATACATATTGTACTTGAAATTATGGTAGTTGTGGCAGTTAAAAACGCGTCAGAACTAAGTTAAAAAGTGAAGGTTTTTATACATGGAGATTTTCAGGAGACTGTAATCCGGGAACGTTACATTTTGTCATCTAAAAAAATAGTACGTTTTTAAAAAAAATAAAAAATAAACGAATATAATGTAACATCAGAAAAATATATACAAATAGAAACTTTAATGAATGATCACACATAATAAACAATTTTTTTTTTATTAAAGAGTCCCAGTACATTCAACGTACATCTTTTTATATGATATTTTTTTAGAGTTGAGCATGTATCTCTCTGTAGATAGATATAGCTCAATGTCACTTGACTAAGTCCGTAATTCTACATAGTAAACAAATTACTGTTGTATACTAGATTAAGTGTACATATTGACAAACATCATGATGAATAAAATTCAAATTAATTTTAGCGTATAAATAAATTTTATTATAATTAAAACGGTTGATTCAATGACTGATAAATTCTTGATAATTTGAGGGTATCAATTTAATCATTGCTAGCCGACAAACAAATAAATAAGGTACACAGTTTATAATGCAAATTTAACTTTTTTTTAGAGAAAAAAAATACAATGAGAGACATGAATTATTAATCCAACAAAGCAAATCCAATAATGAGATAGTATGCATGATTGTCGGCTGAGAGACCAAACCTTACCAGATATGTTTCGAGGGGGAGAAACAAAATACTGAAATAGTGAAATATTTCATCCTTTAAAAGGAAAGTAAAAAAAAAAATTGTAGAAGAGAAAGAGAGAAGCAAAAATAGTGTTCACATTCACCATTCACCTCAATTCTAACAGTTGTTGGGTCCGGGTTCGGATCCGGATCCGGGATCCCCTAAAGTAACACAAATTTTGAGTTTAGATACAGACCGTCCAATTTGAATTCGGGGCAATCTAGTTTGAGATGAGCGCACGAGACTTCTTTAGTCTAACGATCCGATTCAAATCTGAGAGTCTAGATCTAAATTTTAAAAAATAGATTACTTTAGGAGATCCGAACTCGGATCGATGTGTATCGTGAATTTTGTATATTTAGTTTAAAAGTTAAAACAATTGATCTAAACCGCTAAACACGATTGCCGTAAGAAGATACACCTGAGGAATTTTGTTTTATAAAACTTCTTATTAATTTTTTAAATAGGTAAAAAATTATTTGATCTGAAAAATTTGGACCATAGAAAAATAGTGTTTTTAGTTTAGCTTAAATATAGTAAAAAAAATCGAAAAAAATTGAAATTTTGGTTTCGAAGTACTTTTTCATATGAAGATCATATTTAATTGTCTAGATCGACTGCTTAAATTTTAAAAGAGATATAAGTCCATAAAACAAGTCTATCCGCAATACACATATTACTATAGCATCACTTTCAAACAACTCCAATATATTGTTTTGAATAAATTTCTTTTAAAGAGAGATGTAGGATTTCAAATTTTAAGAATTTTCATCTGAATTTTTAAACACAGTTTTTTATACAAAAAATATTATCTTTATCACTTAAGGAAAGATTGATCCACTGAATCATATTTGATTGAATCTATGGTACTATGCATATTACGATTTGTTACCGTGCTATGGCTCTATATTGGAGTTTTCAAATCCTAAAGGTCAATCCGAACCGTTCATCTTGTTCTCCATATTAATATGTGTTTGGAGACCAAATTTTACATTTTTTGAAATTTTTTTACTATTTTTTTAGATTTATTGAAAATCACTGTTTTTGAATGGTCCAGAATTTTCAGATCAAGTGATTTTCTAAATATCTAAAAAAATAGTAAAAAAATTTCAAAAAATGTAAAATTTGGTCTCCAAACACATATTAATATGGAGAACAAGATGAACGGTTCGGATCGACCGTTAGAATTTGAAAACTTGAATATAGAGCTGTAGCACGGTAACAACCCGTGATATGCATAGTACCATAGACTGACTCATCATATTTTTCTTTTTCAAATTATTTCTTCTGAATAGTACTATTTTAATTTGCCAAATATATTATAGTTCTCTTTGAGAGAAGTCTTGAAACAGGAATCATTAGTCATTAGTCTAGTAGTGAATTAATGTGAACGGGTGATATATAGTTAAATTAATAAAGGAGCATTGTTGTTTCTGACATTGCATTATGGTTGCCTTAAATTGGCCATGCGTGAGTTGTTGCCAATTAAATGTGTCAGCAACAAAAATAATGAATTATCACTCAAAGTGCTTCGCTCACCTACAGTTTCCCAGTCTGCCTCTGCTGTTATTCATTTCTGATCTTTTTAGAAACATAAAAAAGGCCGTTGAAGACTTGTAGTGGAGCACTATAGGAAACTTTCCGAATTTTTTATTAATATCCACATTTAATATAAAATTTTAAAAAATAACCGCATGGCAGGTTTTTGTCGAAATGTATCCTTTCCGGAAATTTTTTTTCCGGAAATGGGATCTAAAACCGGAAAATTTTTTTCCGGAAACAGAGAAATTCCGGAAATTTTTTTTCCGGTTTTAGGCCATTTCCGGAAAAAAAAATTTCAGTAATTCTCTATTTCCGGAATTTTTTTTTCCGGAATTCTATTCAATTCTCTGTTAAAACTGCAGAGTGTCGTTGCTTTCACCAGGTGTGAGAGTGAGTGTCGTTGCTTTCACCAGGTGCGCTCTCTCACAGTAAGTTTTAATTTATAATTTAATTTAATTTATTTATATTTGAAATTTAATTAATTTACAATTTTAATTTCATTTATTTATATTTTAAATTTAATTAATATATAATTTTAATTTTATTTATTTGTAATTTATAATTTTAATTTTCTTTATTTATTTATAATTTTAATTTTCTTTATTTATTTATAATTTTAATTTTCTTTATTTATTTATAATTTTAATTTCATTTGTTTGTAATTTAAATTTATTTGATTTATAATTTAAATTTAGAAGTATTTAATTTGTAATTATTTAAATATGTAACTATTTAATGTGAAATTATTTAATTTGTAATTATTTAAATATGTAACTATTTAATGTGAAATTATTTAAATTCTGAATATTGTCATATTAATTGAAAAAAAATAAAAAATGCTGCAGAATAATTTTAAAAGTTTTATTAATTCTAAAATAATTTTTTAATTCTGAAATAATTTTGATTAATTCTGAAATGATTTAGAATTGTTTTAGGAACTTTTTGCTTTTCGGATTCCTTACGGAGCTCTAACAATCAGATCGATTGGTTTTCGATTGAGGTAATTTTATTTTCTTTAAATTCCAAAATAGTGTAGAATAATTATTGAAAATTGTGTAGAATATTTTTACTAATGGCAACACAAATTTTAATTACTTATATGTTGTTATTTTTGAAATTGCCAGACCAATCGAAATTAGAAATGACAACTATTTGTGTGAAAATGTATATTGGAGGGGAAATCCAATATAATGATGACGGGGTCTATTACAGTACCCGAGCTAAATACTCATTACCGCTAACCGTGGACCACAGTTTTGATTATCTTGTGAATGAGATTTATAAATTAGTTGGGTACAATTCTAGCAATGCAAATCTGGAAATCCAGGCCAGATTTAACATGTCCACTGATGACCAACGTGACTACCAATTAGTACCAGTAATGAGCCAACAATCATTCGAAATGATTGTAGGAATTGTGTTGTCTTTTTCACAAAGGTTACCGGTTCTGGAGTTATATGTAGAATTGGAACCAATCTATACCAGTCATATACCTGAACCTCAATCCCGACCCAGTACCAGTCGGATTCCTGTGGAACCCGACCCAATACCAATTAGATCCCGACCTAGCACCGGTCGGTACTCTGTGGATGTAAGAATGAGACCCCGATCCAGTATCGGTAGCAACTCTGTGAATGAACCAGTTATATCCCGACCCAGTAGCAGTCATAATCATGTCGATGAAGACCCAATACCAGTTAGATCCCGACCTAATACTGGTCGGCACTCTGTTGATATACCAATGAGATCCCGACCCAGTCCCAGTGCGGTCCGCAGACATGTACGTGATTATTCTCATGTACCTGTGGATGCAATTGATTCTGATAGTTTGGCGAGTGGAGATGAGATGCTCTCCGGTGAGTCGTCAGGTTCTGATGATGATATCAGACAGCCCAACCAGTCACAACCACAATCCCGTCAAATACAATCCCGTCAATTACAGTACCCGATTACTGGTCGGGAAAATATGACACATCCGGTTGACAGTTTCAATGACATATCCAGTTTTCGGCCTGCGGAAGTCGATTTTTTCGGCAGGTAAAAAAAAACATTTGATAATCCATTGGCTAAAGGTGTATTTTATGAGTCGAAAACGGCTCTAAAGATAGCAATCAATGAGTTTCATCTTGAAAATAATTGTGAGTGCAGGGTTCTTAGGAGCGAACCTAGACGTTACGAGGTGGGGTGCAGAGATGCTTTTTGTAAATTTAAGGTGTCCGCAAAGCAGAACATTCTTTCAGAATCTTGGATTATTACCAAACAAGCACTTCCCCATACGTGCACAGTATCGGCAACACGTACTGATCATTGTCAGCTGACAGCAGAGATGGTTGCCCTTGCGATTGATAAAACCATTAGAAGGGACGTATGCTCTTCTATAAATCATATTCGAGATATCGTCATGATGAAATATGATAAGGTAACCCCCAAGTACAACAAATTATGGAGAGGCCGTGAGCTTGCTATTGCAAATCTATTTGGGAGTTGGGAGAACTCGTACAACTTACTTATTCCACTATTGGAGGCCATCAAGAGAAACAATCCAGGAACTAAGTATTGTGTGATCTCGAAACCGATTGAGAAAGAAACCGATAGGCACTTCCACAGAGCGGCATGGGCATTCGGAGCGTGTATTGCAGCGATACCGTTCCTCAGACCAGTGATTAGTATCGATGCATGTTTCATGTCGGGACGGTACCAAGGTAGGCTGCTAATGGCATGTATGTATGATGCTGAAAACCAATTGCTTCCTGTAGCTTTTGCAATTGTGGAGAAAGAAAGCGCTGACAACTGGGGTTTTTTTATGAGATGGTTAAGGTTGGAAGTAATTGGAGATAATAGATTCTTCTGTGTCATATCGGATAGACATTTGGGAATTAAAGCCGTGTTTCAGGATCCAAATCTCGAATGGGATGAGTCTACCGATCAATGTGTGCATCGGTATTGCTCCCAACATGTCGCCGAAAATTTCTACAAGCACGTAGGCCGTAAGAGAGAGGTTAGCGACAGATTCATAGCTGGAGTGAACAAATGCAAACCTAGGAGGTTGCAAGAGATGTTACAAGACTTTGAAATTGGTTGTCCGCAGGCTATCGACTACCTTAATAAGGTGGGTAAAAGGAACCCTAACGATGAAGATGAGCTTCCATGTCCAGATAAGTTATATAAAGCTTTGGACGGAGGCCACCGATGGGGGATAATGACAACAAATGGGTCAGAGTCACTGAATGCCGTGTTCAAAATTAGTCGGCGATTGCCGGTTGCAGCGGTCGTGGAGGACACGTTCTATAAGTTGAATAAGTGGTTTTTTGAACGATGTAACAAAGCTCAAATGTCATGTCAACATGGTCAGGTGTGGTCCGACAGGGTAACTAAGTTATTGCAAAAGCAAATTGAAAAAGGAAGGAACATGACTGTGATTCCTTACCGTGGAAGACATGGTCTTTTTGAGGTCATGGTTAAGGGTGAAAAAATACCAGCAAGGCGTAATCAACCGAGACTTGAGTATACTCGTAGGGATTTCGGGTATAGGGTTGTTGTTACGGACAACAACAAGGTTGAATGTGAATGTCAGAAGCCTCAATTGACCGGTATACCTTGTTCTCATTTCATGGCCGTTGTCCGTGAAATGAGATATAATGAAAATTTATACGTCAACCCATTGTACCGTATGTCAATAGTGGCACAGACATGGAGTGGACATTGGGAACCGAAAGGCAACCAATGTGAATGGCCTGCGTATGAGGGCCCGAAAATTAAACCTGAGTCGAGACTGATCAAAAAAGGAAGGAGACGGCATGACCGCATACCGATGGAAATGGACAGAATGCGTGGTCGGAGACTCGGACACCAGGCTCATCGTGAGACAATTGATAGAAATGCTGCAGGTATAACTGATCAACCAACTGTTGTTGATTTTTTAACTAAATTCACAATCTAATGCATGCCCTACACTACATGTAGAGGAGGCAGCAAGACAGGCGCAAGCAGCGGCAGAGCAACCAACAAGGACAAGTACAACCGTTTGGCGCACCCTCGGACAACATTTCAGTCTGCGTCGTAGAAATTAACTTGTGTTTTTTTTTATTTCTATGTGTTAAGAACTACTTGATTCTAATGTTGCTGAGAATTATTTTATTTGTACGTGTTGAGAATTATTTTATTTGTATGTGTTGAGAATTATTTTATTTTGTTAAGTTATAGGATATGGTTTCGATGCAACACACATGACAAGATAAATCAAAAATAACAAAACATAACACAAATGTATAAATAAAAAAAATATACGAGGAGTCCTACAAGATAATAAAAAATAGCAAGATATAACGCAAATAACAAGATAAAATCTATAAATCCTACTGGCCACGCTGTGAATATACATGGTGGTCCGGATACTGCGAATGTGAGAAGCGAGAAGTGTCAACCCTAGCACGCTGTGAGCGGCGCGGTCCGTCAGTGGGATCCACTGCATGTGGTGTCTGAGACGGATCCTCTACAGGAGGTGGATAAGAAGACAACGCCTCAGGATCACCTGATGGATAAGATGACGACGCCCCAGGATCACCGAATACGTGGCCGGAGAATGGAGTCGGAGGTGCCTCCATATGAGCCATCATTGATTCGTGTCTTGCCTGGTCAAATTGCATTTGCTCCATCTCGTTCGCCTGCTCCTGAGACAGTCCTGGATAGTAACGATAACCTGCTTGATCCTGAGACATCTGCATTTCATAAGAAAATTTTTATTACTTGTTCATTGTAAATTAAAAAACAAAATTACCTCAATTAAAGTATTATATACCGGGCCCAATTCATCGCCGAATAGTTCTTGCAACCATTCATCACCAGTCATCTCCCGCTCCTGCATCGGCTCCTGCGTATGCGTCTGCGTCTGCATCGGCTCCTGCGTATGCATCGGCACCTTTAGTTCATACATAGTTTTTCTTAGCTACAAACTAAATTTTGAATCATCTTGTAAGTTAAATTTATACCTGGCCAGCGTTGGCACGTGATGATAGATTATGCTCTGCGAACTCTCCCGGACGGATGTAATCCCTCCATTGTGAGCCATCATATAACCAGCCCGTCACTGGATCTGGGCCTTCAAATACGGGGCCAGCTGGCATCGGCTCCGTTCCCAAAGGATAAGAATCGTCGGATGGAATTTCCTCCCAGTTAGGTGGAACCCCCGCATCCTCCAGCATGGCAATAGCACGGTCTCCATAACCATTATCTCTGCAGAGACACAAACCTAGTCTCATTTTGCCCTTGCCAATTGCACGGAGACCCTTCGTGAAAAATGCCCGTGTGCCATGTGCTAACTCTCCTATCCCACGCAAAGCCTGTACATATATTTGGAGTATAATAAATGATATATAATAAACCAATCATAAAATTCAGAGTTAGAAATATTTACAGTTCGAACAAATGTCGATCCACTGGGAATATATCCAGACACAGAGTGCTCGTCTCTTGGAACCGGAACATTACGATCCATCCCCACCACGTGCTGGCCAAACAGGTAGACGGATGCCATGCAGTTCTCCTGGTACCATTTACGATATCTTAGGAGGTCATTTATATCCCACGGACGACCTACTTCGTACACATGATCTGCATAATGTGTCGCCTCGTTTACATGCCGACGGTGCAGTTGCGCCCAGTTGGCATTTTTCTTTGAGCCCGATTTCAACCTGTTTACAAGGTTAGTATGATAAATAAGTAAATAAGTACTTTAAAATAAGTAAACCACATATGATTTGTGAATATTACTTGTGCAGCTCTTGGTGCTCGAGCGGATCCTGGGGAAGCGGTGGCTCTATCTGTTGCCATCTTCCGAACTGTCGCATGCAGCGATCAGGATTGTGATGCTCAACAATCCAATAAAAAATAAGAGGACCGCGATACAGGTAGAACGGCTGTCAATTTTAGAGTTGCAATGTTAGGTAGAAATTATAAATGTGATGACATGAATAAAAGAAAGAGGTTTTTACTATAATGTACCTGGTCCGCCCGGGTTGTTTTCGAAAGGTCGTGGTAAACAGATGCATATGGCTGCCAATTGACCATGTTATCCGTCAGTTTCTGAATCTGGTCGCGAGGGATACTTGGACCGGAGGTTGCACCATGGGACGAGTTTTCCCAATTGTGTGGGCCTTTCCATAAGTCAGCAAAGGCGGGGCATGTCTCTTCTGTTTCTGCGCCCCAGTTCGGTTGAGATCCCGGTAACGGCCGGTGAATTTGAAATCGGGTCCACGACCAGTGTTGCAGAAGCATGGTGGGACCATGCATGGAGTGGCATGAAGGACTGGATGCGAGGCACAGATTTCTATATAAATAGGCGAGAACAGCTCCGCCCCAGTTGTACTTCCTCGGCTCGTCCAAGTTTTCAATCATGCCGAGATACCACAGCGGTATTCCGTCCCCGCTACTGTCAGCAAACATGGTATTCCCTAGCATGTCGAGGAGAAATCCACGGACATACCTAACCGTCAATTTTAAAATGTGAGTACATTATTCAAAATATCAAATACGAATAGAGTTGTAAATAAAAAAAATACTAACCACTTCAATTGTTGGTCGTTCGCATCTGTTGGTAATTTTTTGAAGCGCTCACGGACAGCTTTTTTAGCGATAAGCATGTCGTACGTATCATTTCCCCTCTTTTTCATAAACCCCTTCACTTCATTATCTTTCACGCCCAGTAAGTCATAAAGTCGGCCATGAAAACTCGCCGAGTTTGTAAATCCCGTTACCGGCTCCCCCGTAATAGGCAAACCCCAGAGACAACTCACATCCTCCAGAGTAACTGTAATATATTTGACTTGTCAGTAAGGAATAAAAAAAATATATATTTAAATTAGTTAATACCTGTCATTTCTCCGAATGGAAGATGAAAAGTGTGCGTCTCCGGACGCCACCGCTCGACAAGTCCATGAATGAGGGCCGCATCGAGGGCGATATCAGGCAATATCGCGAGCTGATATAAGCCCATTCGAATTAAAAATGGTGCATACCTCTCATTATACTCACATTTGTGTCGATAATGTCTCACGGTTAAAATCTCTTTACTCTAAAATAAGAAAAAAAATTAATTACAATATTTATTTGATTACTTACAGAGTTATGAAAAACGAAATAAGTAAATGTTTACCTCCTTAGACGCTTCAGATATCCTGTGATTACCGTGAGCTATCCACAACAGGGGGCTAAATCTATGCTTAAGTACTGGGTCTGCCATACTACAAAATTCGAACAATATTGTACATCACCTTAAATTTTTTCAAATTATTATAAACCATTTTGGTATTTTCTAAATTATTGTACATCATTTTGGTATTCTCTAAATTATTGTACATCATTTTGGTATTTTCTAAATTAATCAGACAATATTCTAAACCATTAAAATGAACTAATTAATTATTTTTTAAATTAAAATTAAAAAAATACAAATATAAAAACCTGAATCGCAGATCCGATCGATCAGACAATCAGAGCTCCGAAAGGAAAACAGATGCCTAAAAAAAATTAAATTAATCGAACAATTTTCTACACCATTTGGGTAATTTCTAAACAATTCTAGACTATTTCGGTATTTTTTAAATTATTCTAAACAATTTTGGTATTTTCTAAATTATTCTAGACTATTTTGGTATTTTTTAAATTGTTCTACACCATTTTGGTAATTTCTAAACAATTTTACTAGACTTTTTCGGTATTTTCAAAATTATTCTAAACAATTTTGGTATTTTCTAAATTATTCTAGACTATTTTGGTATGTTTTAAATTGTTCTACACCAGTTTGGTAATTTCTAAACAATTCTAGACTATTTCGGTATTTTCTAAATTATTCTAAACAATTTTGGTATTTTCTAAATTATTCTACACTATTTTGGTATTCTTTAAATTGTTTTACACCATTTTGATAATTTCTAAACAATTCTAGACTATTTCGGTATTTTCTAAACAATTCTAGACTATTTTGGTATTTTCTAAATTATTCTAAACCATTTTGGTATTCTCTAAATTATTGTAGACTATTCGGTATTTCCTATATTATTCTACAAAATTTTCTAAATTTCTAATTTTTTGGGACATTATTTTACACAATTTTCTAAATTTCTAATTTTTTGGACATTATTCTACACAATTTTCTAAATTTCTAATTTTTTGGACATTATTCTACACAATTTCTAAATTTCTAATTTTTTGGGATATTATTCTAAACTATCTAGATTTTAATATTTAAATAAATAAAAAAAATTACCTCTTAAACAGTGCTGAATGGGACGGCTCTGATTTCCTTCTTCCAGTGGTGGGCCGAGTTTATACCGCAGCCCCGGTTCCGGAAAATTTTTTTCCGGATGTGGGACGTTTCCGGAAAAAAAATTTCCGGTTTCAGCGTGTTTCCGGAAAATTTTTTTCCGGGGTTAGAGAGTTTCCGGAGAAAATTTTTCCGGATATAGAGCTTGGTTCCGGAAATAATTTTTCCAGAATGGGTACATTTCGAAAAAACCCGGCCATGCGGTTATTTTTTAAAAGTTTATATTAAATATGGATATTAATAAAAAATTCGGTAGTAATTATATTTAATAAAAAAAAGGTTGAATGTTTTCTTTTTCTTACAAATTTAACAAGCACCGGATTAAAATCTTCGGTACATTGTTTTCACATAATATATGTCATAGGAAATTGTAAAAAGAGGTTTCGGTCCACCCCCTCAACAAAATATTTGACTCGACCACCTTTTTTTTTTTTTTTTTTTTTCTTATTTCTTAGGTTTAATACATAGAGGAGAGTTCAAATACCTTCATTTTTTGTCTCTGTCATGTCTATATTTTAAAAAATTTAATAACTCAAAATTTAAATCTTAAAATTCAAAATAAAATCGTTCGATATGAATTATATCATTTTATCTATGCACATGTAAAAAATTATGGCATTTCAACTTTGTTTTGATTGTCATCTTGAGCTTGTAAAAATGTATACAAATATGGAGAATTTCTAGACATTAATTTTTCTACTCATTGATTCATATAAAAGTAAAATCAAAATGTGATAGTTTTTTATGGGCATATAGAGAAAATAATATATATTACATCTAACTGTTTTATTTTGATGTTTAAGTTCTAAACTTTGAGTTATTTAAGTTTTTAAAAATGAAGACATGATGGGGGCACAAAAAATGGAGGTATTTGGACGCTCCTATATATATATATAGGGATGGACTACGCTACTCCATAGAGTAAAATGAGTTGGTACTCCACACTGCCATATTTTATTTTGAAAATTCAAATGACCGATCCGAACTCTTAGATGTGATCTCCATATTGAAATGTGCTTGGAGACCAAATTTTATATTTTTTGGAATTGTTTTACTATTTATTAAGCATTTTTTAAAATTGCTGATCCAATGGTCCAGAAAATTTTACTATTTTTACTATTCACAGCAAAATAGAAATTTTGTAAAATGCTTAGTAAATAGTAAAAAAATTTCCAAAAAATGTAAAATTTGGTCTCGAAGCACATTTCAATATGGAGATTACATCTAACAGTTCAAATCGGTCGTTTAGATTTTCAAAATAAAAATATAGCTTGAAGTACAAACGCATTTTACTCCATGGAGTAGCGTAGCCCATCCATATATATATTTATAGATAGATAGATAGATAGATAGAGAGAGAGAGAGAGAGAGAGAGATTAATATGCTTTCGGTAGCATATGGGCCAAAGTGCTACCGGTTAAAATTTGAAATTTCAAAATTCAAAAAGTCGATCTGAACTGTTCATCTTGTTCTCCATATTAATATGTGCTTGGAGACCAAATTTTATATTTTTCTGAATTCTTTTACTATTTATTAAGCTACTTTGAAAGCCGCTGATCCAACGGTAGCACTGTTTTGTTAAGTCACCGTTGGATTAACGATTTTCAAAGTGACTTAATATATAGTAAAAAAATTTAGAAAAATATAAAATTTGGTTTCCAAGCACATATTAATATGGAAAACAAGATGAACGGTTCAGATTGACCTTTTAGATTTTGAAATTTGAAATTTGGACATGAATATGCCAGCATGCTATGCGTAGCATAGAGGACCTCTGTGCAACGGCTAAATATTTGACTTTTCAAAATTCTAACGGTCGATCCGAACCATTCATCTTGTTCTCCATATTAATATGTGTTTGGAGACCAAAATTCACATTTTTTGAAAAATTTTTATTAGTTTTTTAGATTTATTAAAAATCGCTGTTTTCAACAAATCTGGACCATAAAACAATAATTTTTAATAAATATAAAAAACTTCGGTACAAAAGAGATTGCATTTTTTTTCTTACAAATTTAACAAGTACCGGATCAAAATCTTCGGTACACGTTCTTTTTGTTTTCACAGAACATATACTACAAAAAATCCGAAAAAATAGGTGATTGGGACCTGTTTCATATAGAAACCAATGTTCATTACAAAATTACAATGAGTTAATAACCTCATTGCACCAGATCAATGTTATCAGAATTGGACCAGACATCAAACCAGTAAAGCTTCGGATCAATGGTTCACTGGCCGGACCAGTGAGTCAATTAGTTTAACCGCTGATTTTTTAAAACATGTATAACTTATTATCCGAGAGCTAAAATAGCTCTTTATTTTTATCTCTATGTACATATTTGATTAAATAAAATATATATGTAACTTTAACAAAGAATAACATCTCTAAAAGATAGATAAAAATCATAAAATCGGAAAAAAAATAACATAATAGAAGTTTAATATTTTGATAGCACTGACTTGAATTGTTGACATATTCCATGTTATAAAGTAGCCTCACAATCATACACTTTAAATAATCTAATACAACAAAATAATTGTTTAATATAAAAGCTTAAGAAAATTAACCATAAATAAATAAGAATTAGAATTTTAAGGCTGACTAGCTAAAATGCCACACAGTAACTGAAATATCTTGATACATATCATTGTTAGGAGTTGCATATCCTAGTTCTTCTTCTATGGTTTCTCTAGCCTCAACACTTTGATTTCTTTGCTCTTGGACTCCTATGTTATCTGTGCATGGATCTTCAATCTCATCATCAGAATCAAATTCATCCAAATTCAAAACTTCATCTACAAAATGATAAGTATAAGTAATAGTGTAATTAGAATTCTAAAATATCTTATATTTAAGTTCATAATTCAAAATGATTATAAAAAGCTCACCATTGTCTTCATTAGTTTGTATCCTAAGTCCAGCCATTTGTTTACGAAATTCCTCAATTTCATCGATCGTCAAAAATAGTGGATCATCCTCTAGAACCCAATTGCCATTATCATTAAAATCTTCAAAATTAATAGGATCATAATTTCTACCACGGGATGATATCCTGTAATTCACAATAAACATTTTTTTTTTTTTGGAAAATATAATTTCCCTCTTGTCGCAGCTTTAGGAGAAGTTGGGGATACAGATTCATTTCCCTCAAGGTTAATTGTTGATATGGATCCTTTAAAACAATAATAATTGGATTCTTCAAAAATCAGCTTTAAAACAATAATAATTAGATGCTTCAAAAATCAGCTTAAAACATAACCTTATCATCTAACAGTGAAATGCTGCCATTTTCAGAAATATAAGGGTACCACTGCATATTTTGGCTGACAAGGTTGCTTCAGAGGTTTTTGGTGGAAACTTTGCTAAAAAGTAATACTGGTACCGCCAAGTTAAAAGTACTAGTACTGGTAAGTTAGAAGCTTTAACTTTTTCTTTCCCTTTCATTTTTTTTCCTATTCACTGCTGTACTGGTAAGTTAGAAGCTTTAATATGAATCCTGACGCCAAACAACATGAACTAACCCTAAGAAAAGTTTACCTAAACGTAGTATCTAATTAATCCGAAACCTAAAGCAAACTATATATATACTAAATTGGTGGCAACATAATTCGAATCCTAAAACAAAATGAATTATACCAAATAACGTGGCAATTTAAGCTTAATATAAAACATGAAAGAAGTTATTATGCAATAACCAATATAGATCAAATTGCGTTGGCTGTTGTGCTTTAAGCATGTAGATCAAATTAATTGTAAAGTTCAAATCAATTTGGTACTAACTGGATTAAGGTGGTACTGGACTAAAATATTATTTGGTTTGAGCATTTCGTCAAACATCTTACATGCATGAACTATTTAATAAAATTAACTGAAAATTGTCATGAAATTACTCACTGTTCTTGTTCTCAGTAGCTTCTTTTGTGATTCAGATTTAATTGAAGTCTGAAAAACAATATTAATCCACCACCAAATTAACAATAGAGAGGAGGTCAAAGTAGAAGGGGATTTGAATGAGATTTTAGAAAAATAATTTTCCATCTCTACCACCAAGAGAAGGCAAGAAATCAGAGGAGAATGGGGGAAAGATTTGAGAAAGGAGAAATTCAGGAGGCAAGAAATCGCAGGGAAGAGATTTGAAGAATAATATGTTTTGAACCGGGGTTTTACGTCGGTTGAAATCAGCGAGTTTTTACTGGAAACCGGGCGGTTTAATCACTTGTTGACGGTTCCATACATAAAAGCGATCCAATTAATGAACCAAACCGGACAAGTGATCAGGTCCGGTTTTTTTCGGTTGAACTGCCCGGTTCGGTCCGGTTCTGATAACACTGCACCAGATACAACCCATTTACAAACTGACAAAAGTATTAGCTATACTAATGCAGTTTAGTAAGGATCATATTACAAAACATAGATATGACTAGCTCGCTTATAAAGTTTCAACAATCCTAAGAAAGCATAGAATCAGAAGATGCTGAAGATGCAGAAGTGCAGTCTATGTAAGATTCATCAGAGGATGGAGATGCAATTTCTAGATTGGGTTGATTGTCAAAATCAGACTCCGTTCTGACTATTAGATAGTCGGAGAGGTCCACCTCTCCTGACCTAGGTTCTTCTATCCTGTATCTTGAGGATTGCTCTCGTTTTGTGTATCTAAAATTAGCAATAGGGTCAGACTACTCCCTGATTCAAGTTATAAACATCCATTCATAAAATTAAGGTCAAATGATATATTTTTAACTTTTTACCTGATAATATTCAACCTATGCTCTAGAAGTACTGCTATAGATCTCTTTATGAACTTTCCGAATTAAGATTACATACTCAAACTGAAGTTTCCTACCAAAAGTTATATATGGTCGTTGAAGTTTGAATTTTTATTTACATCTTTGGTTGGATAACTTCATAGTGCAAACTAATTTATATTGATTAGTTACAAATATTAATCATTGGATAATTAATTAATTGTTACGAATTAATAATATTAATTACAAATTAATCAAATAATTAATCATATAACAAACAATTATAATTTTTTTTATTTTTTTAAATAGTGGGCAAACCCACCAGTTTCCATTGAAACTAATAAAGGTTAGTCATAATAAACTCCAAATTTGGAGAATGCAATAGCATACAAGATTCACATTATAAAATTTATTTATAAAAAACACATTTAGTTGTACTGAATTAAATTTTTGATATATACATAACTGAAAATTTAATTCGGTGTAGGAGGTATCAAATCCCCCATAGTGTACCAAAAGTTTAATTCGGTAAACAATTACCAGAAACCAGTTGCAATACAAGTTCGTAATCATAAAGAGAGTGTTCGGAAGAGGAATTAGTTAAGAACTATGTTGCATGAATATAAGTATGGATATCAAATCGGATACAATATTGACATGGTAATACGGTAATTTGTAGAAATTCTACATACGATACGTCTATTATATATATTATTTTAGAGAACGACTAATAGTACCTCTCATTCAGTTCCCTATCTGTCCCTTGCGCTAAAAGACAATAAAAAAATAAAACGGAGAACAACTAACTAACGCACATGTGCTAATTGCCACCAAAGAGCAAGGTTAATACAATTTTATTAATAGTCAAAACATATAGTATTCATACCTACGAATTTGTAATAGAGGAGGGATCAAGTTACAACATTTTTTGAGTTACAACAAGTTATAACAAGCATTGTCTACAATTTGAAAGTCCAAATCGTCTATCCAAACCGTTAGATGTGATCTCTACAATAAAATATGCTTGGAGACCAAATTTTACATGTTTTGGAATTTTTTTACTATTTATTAGGATGGATACAAAAACTAGTCAAATTCATACCATTAAATTTTGTACCCATCGTAATAAATAGTAAAAAAATTCCAAAAAATGTAAAATTTGGTCTCCAAGCACATTTTATTGTAGAGATCACATCTAACGGTTTGGATAGACGATTTGGACTTTTAAATTGTAGAAAATGCTTGTTGTAACTCAAAAAATGTTGTAACTTGATCCCTCATCTTTGTAATATTCATATTTATTATCTATAATAGTAAAAAATGGAGGGGACCATTAATTTTGGGAACCAATAACGACTAGGAGGACCGTTGGCGTCTTGTGACAGCCTCGATTGGGGACCACAACCGTCTGAAAGCGATATTTACCAAAATTGGGGACCATTACAGCGAATCTATATAGTATTCATATCTAAAACAATGAAGTATTTATATCCAACTAAAGAAGTATTCATATATTTCAAAATAATTTATACAATTCAAAATTTAAAGTCAGATTCATCTCTCTTACCCCATCTTTTCTAAGAAATATTCACATATAACATGAAATATGCATATCTAACAAATGAATTATTCATATCTAACTAATAAAGTATTCATATGTTATACTTTGGCAACCTTCGTTAGGTTAGCATGGACTTCCTCCAATGGTGCACCATGCTCTCTCAACCGAGTCTTGACGGTGCACCACTCTCTCCTTGCCGAATCTCGACGATGCACCACGCTTTCCTCGTTGGATCTCGACATTGCACCTAGGTTAATTAATGTCAATCATTAATAATTGACCCGGAAAGACTGTTAGACTACTTCCAGAGAGACAATATCTTTATTCATTATTTTATTATATATTTTATATACTGTATTTAGATAATCACAACTTAAAACAGATTTATACACCAAGAATATAAGCTGAACTTAAGTATCAATTAAATTGCAGATTTGTTAGAGTATATTACATGTGATTAACTAGTACAGTAGATATAAATTTTGATACTCAATTCGAATCACGTGGACAGAAGAAAAAAAAAGTTAATTGTCCGCCAATTTGTGACAGGTATCAAAATTTGAGGATGTAATCAGCAAATAAGTCCTTAAAATAATAGCCTTTCTGCAAAATTGCATCCACAAGTTAAAAAAATAAACTAGAGGAAAACCAGACATGAAGACAGGCGGTCGGTATTAAGCAAATAATGATTTACAATAAATTGAAAATTTTATACTTCAGTATTTACATCGTCAATGTTTTGAATTTTTTTGAAATAAAATTGTCACTGGATAAGAAAGAGAATTGGAGAAGACAATGGAAATCCCAATTTGCTTTTAAGTTTTTACACGCAACTCACTTCCGCTCCTCCTCAAAATTTTCAGTTTTGGAGCAAGTAATTGACATTGGTCAGATGTTTTCCTTTCCTTCTTAATTTGTTTTTTAATGAAGACGTTATGGAGCACAAACTTAGTATCCAAACAAGAATATATATTTGTTTGGATTAGATAATAGTGGAAGGGCAATTTCCTTGTAGGAATTGTTTGGATTAGATAATAGCTTGCTTTGTCTATTGCTATATAATTATACCCCTACAGGAGCAAACCAATGCTACCCCAAATGGCTTTGACTTCTTGCCTTGCGTTCATTGCACTTCTCCTATGCTTCTTTTTCTCTGTTAATCCCCAACCTTATGACTATCCCAATGCAATTGCTCTGATGTCATCGACCAAATCACGATTATCTCTCCCACACAAGAGGGACACCTCAAATGGTGCAATTGTGCGTTCCCTCCTCCTCCGGTTAAACTCTGAAGATTCTGGCGGCCTATCGTACTGCTTCCCTCCTTGTAAGAATTGTTTTCTCTCCATATACATAATATATGCAAATAGCGGTGGAGGTATAACGAGCCGCTCCCCTCAAAAAGTTATCGGGTCAACAAATCGAGCGCAACCTGTCGGTGAAAATGCCACAATTCAACTGATATCTCAAGATGGTCTAACCCTCTGTGACAGTGATGGTAGCATGGTTTGGATCATTGATGTGGCCAGTCGATCTGTGTTTAGAATGAATATTACTGGGTCAGATAAACTGGTGCTTTTTGATAAAAGTATTTTTATAATCTGGCAATTTATTGACCACTCAATTGATTCTCTAGTAATGGGTCAAATGCTGGCAAGAGGCATGAGGATTTTTGCATGTTTTTCTAGCACCGAATTGGCTGAAAGCCAGCTTTATCTCAGCCTCCTTGCAGATGGTTTGTTCGGATTTGTCGATTCGAATTCCCCGCAGATATTCTATCCACGAATGCCAGCCTAACTATGATTTCCACGTTATCAAATCCTAGTGAGGACAAAACTTTATTTTATTTACCGCCTCAATCAACACAGTACACGAGATTAAATTCTGATGAAAACTCAGGATTTTATTATATTAACGGAATGTATTGGACTTGGGTGCATGATGAATTCAATAGATATCTGAATTATAAGTATGATTATCCAACTATCTGTGGGAAATATGGAATTTGCAATAATGAACAATGCACAGGAAATTACTCCGTGCCGGTTGATAACCGGCGAGCAGCGCTTAGCTGCTCTGCAGTTAATCCTATAACATGTCGAGATGCATATTGGAACCTTTCATTAGAACTTTACTCTGTATACTATTCATATAGTGACCTTGTTGCATTTAGCACGATTGACGAGGAGAGTTGCAAAAATGCATGTCTTAGGAATTGCAGTTGTAAAGCTGCTCTGTTTCAGTCATATAATGGGAACTCATTAAATGGCAAGTGTTTAACACTAACAGATGTCTTTCCTCGTAAGAATCATCGACATGAGGAGTATAAGAATATTGTCCTTTACTTGGAAAAGAGTCTAGGCCTCATGTTTGTAGCAGGCTTCATGTTTGCAGCTCCGCTCTTTATTCTCATCTTAGATAGAATTTACCGAGTGTGTTTGAGAAAACATGAAGAACCACAAGGTGAGAATTTCATTGAACAATTACGAGGGATGCCAATCAGATTCACATTCGAAGAACTACAAGCGGCCACTGAAAACTTTGTTAGAAAGCTCGGAGAAGGTGGATTCGGTACCGTGTTTGAAGGAAGGTGGAGTGATGAGAGATTAGCAGTAAAACGTTTGAATAACGTCAGACATGGAAATGAGGATTTCTTAGCGGAAGTTGAGGCTACAGGCAGTATCAATCACATCAATGTGGTGAGGCTGATCGGTTTTTGTGCTGACAGGTTAAATAGGTTTTTAGTTTACGAGTACATGTGTAATGGATCGTTGGATAAATGGATTTGTTGTAGAGATGTGAGAGTTTCTTTGAATTGGTCGATCAGGTTCAAAATTATAACCGACATAGCCAAGGGTTTATGTTATCTGCATGAGGAATGCAGGCAAAGAATTGTGCATTTCGATATCAAGCCAGAAAATATTCTATTAGATGAAAACTTTAATGCTAAAGTTTCTGACTTTGGATTATCCAAGCTGATCAATCGGGACATGAGCGGGGTAATGACTCAAATGCGGGGCACTCCAGGATATATGGCACCTGAATGTCTAACAACCATGGTCACTGAGAAGGTTGATGTTTACAGTTTTGGTGTGATTGTAATGGAGATTTTATCTGGAAGAAGAAATATCGATAATTCTCAGACCGAAGAGAATCACCATTTGATTAAATTGTTACAAGATAAATCTAAGAGCAATGAATTATCAGATTTGATTGACAAGAATCTCAGTGATGTCGAATTATACAAAAATGAAATTGTGAATGTGATAAAACTTTCAATGTGGTGCTTGCAATATGATAGTACCAGAAGGCCTTCAATGTTAATGGTAACTAAGGTTTTAGATGGAGTAATGGAGGTAGAAACATCATTGGATTATAATTTTATTTCTTCAATTCCAATTTTATTGAATTTATCTGGCCTAGTGGATCAGTCAGCTCCCTTTCCGCTTCGATATTGTCGGGCCGTCGATGAAATTCAGTGATCCTTTATTCTTATCATGACGACTCTGAGCTGAAAGAGTACTTGGAGCAATCTTTGAAGTGCATTAATTAGAAGTGTGTTTAAGTATTATTTAGTCAGAAGAAACAGTGGTGGAGACTTTTATTAGGGGTGTCAATGATACCCTTTTAGCCGTTTACTCGATCTGTACTGTATTCAATAAGGCGGGTATGGATGAAGTATTTTTTTCGTTAGCTTATTGGGTATAGATATGGATAATGATTTTTTTTTTGTTGGCTAAACGGGTAATGATACAGGTAAAAACTATTTCGTACCCATTACCTTATAGGGTAATTATATAAAATATAATAATATAAAAATATTTGAGCAATAATTAGTGAGTACTTTTGTTATTTAGTGTATTGTTTTTGTTGTAAGAAAAATATTAAATATATTATTTTTATTTGTATGTCTTATTCTTTAATTAAATAATTAAATTTATCGGAAGATATATTTTTGTTTTTGAATTATCTTATTTTATAAAAAAAATACAATTTAGATGAAATTGATTGCACATTTTTTTTATTCGTAATATTATTGCATACGTGACAGAAAAAATGAGTTTTAATGTTTTATTTGTAAAATATAATTGAAGTAATTATTATAGTAGTATTATTCGTTATTCACCCGCTACCGTTTCATTATCCGATAATTTTAACGGGTAAGGATAGGGTAGGATAATGTCAAATCTTAATGCGTAAAAGTAGGGTATGAATAAGTTCATTCTTAATGAGTATGAATATGAAAATGCTTCCACCTTAGCTGTATCGTACCCATTAACACCCCTAACTTTTACCTAGCCTTACCCAATTTTTTTTTTCTTTCCAAAATATTCTTCCTTTGTCATTTTTTTTCGGAAAAAGTAACAAAAGTATGCTTTTATTTAAATAACAAAACTAATATACGATTATATCATACCATGAAATTTTGTCCCATCCTATTTTTATTTCTGGCTTCGCCCCTAATCAGAAGATTATTAAAAGTCCATCTGCAGGCCAAGTCCTTTAATAAATTGATTTGTTTTTATTTTTATCCTTTAAAGCCCTCTTTATAAAATAAAGTTACAGGAAATTTACTTATCTAGCCTTTCAATCGCAATTTTCTTGTTCTGCCCTTGCTTCTATGTCAAAACATAATTTACATTGCATTAAATTTGATTTTATTTTTAATCCTATTTTTACCATTTAAATTGTTTTTACACCTCAAACAGGTTCTTAGCCTTTTTACTTGGTGATTTATTGACACTTGATGAGTTATATATAGTAAATGTGAATATGAATACAACATTCCAAAATTGATTTTTTTTTTCTATGGAGAAATAAGAATAAAATATTAAAATTAAGGGTAATTATACTTTTTCCCACCTATCTATTTTCCATTTCATCCCCCAACTAACTTTCTATTTTAACTATAATTACTATTTTTAACAACATTTATTTCTTTTCTCTTTCTCTTTTTCTTTTCCACCTCCATTTTTCACTTTCACCTTCATCTTCTTCTCTCACCTCCTTCTCCCACCTCTGCCTCCCTCTCCCACCTCCCTCTTCCACCTCCACCTCCCACCTCCCTCTCTCACCTTCGCCTCCCACACCTCACCTCATCTCTGCCTCTACCTCCCTCTCCCACCTCCGCATCCCACCTCCTCCTCCACCTCCGTTTTTCCATCAATAAGCTCCCCTCCCACCCTCTCCCATCTCGAAATGGTAAATACAATAAAATCCCTCCCTCTTACACTTTCGCCTCGGTTTTTTCCCTCTATGCCTGCTACTCTCGCTCCAGCGAACGTTCTACCAGAGATGATCCGTCACTCCATCCCAATTAAGCACGCCTTTGCTAGGAATGAATACTTCAAAGTGTATGGATGAATACTTCAATATGTAGGAATGAATATTAGAGCACGTCTCTACCAGGTCAGATCCGTCACTGTCGATCGTATCAAAATAATTTTGTATATGTATATGCAATTAATCCCTTTCATGTTTATGTTTTCATTCCTCATTAAGTAGCGAGTTTTGTAAAGAACAAAGTTTTATTAATGATGAATTAGGCCACTGTGTATTAAATAAATAACATATAAATACATTTTGAAAAAAAGAGAGAGATATATGAATGAATACTTCAATGTGTATAAATTAATACTTAATATCTTAGGTATGAATACTTGTGTAACAAGATATTAATACTTGTGCAACGGACAACTCGAAAGTATGTCATCATGGATCTCATTTGCAAGATAAAAATATGTAGAAAACATTCATGGTTTTAGATTTGCAAAATTTTTCACAGATTGTCAGAAATATTGGTTAGATTGAATGGAGAAAAAAAAATCCACCTCTAAAAACGTGTAAAAGATGGATGAGTGATGTTCCAGTTTTTATATTTGCACTTACACGACGAGGATTAATACTTTCTCGATAAGAGATGAATACTTGTGCAATGGACAACTCGAAATTATGTCATCATAGATCTCATTTGAAAGATAAAATTGTGTAGAAAGCGTTCGTGGTTTTAGATTTGCAAAATTCCTCATAAATCGTCAGAAATATTGATTAAATTGAACGGAAAAAAAAATCATCTCTAAAAATGTATAAAAGATGGATGAGTGATGTGTCTAGTTTTTATATTTGCACTTGCATGACGATGATGAATACTTTCTCGATAATGATGAATACTTGTACAACAGACAACTCAAAAGTATATCATCATGAATCTCATTTTAAAGATAAAATTATGTCAAAAACATTCGTAATTTTAGATTTGCAAAATTCCTCACCGATTGTCAGAAATATTGATTAGATTGAACGAAGAAGAAAAAACCCCACTTCTAAAAACGTGTCCAATTTTTTTTTAAATACTCGATATATTAAGTGTGAATACTTTATGTGTTATAAATTAATACTTGATGCATTATAGATGAATACTTGTGCACGCCAATTATAAAATATTTTAAATATTATGTGGTCCCAAAATAGTAAGTGATCTCTTTAGGTAGTTAATAGTTATCGAAGTAGTTAATATCTAAGAGATGAAATGGAGAATTGTTACAGAAAAATAGCTAGATGCTTCCTAAAATTAAATCTGTGCTGTCTGGAGAGAGTATCCCCTCAAGGTTTAATCCTAACCAAACAATCTTTCTTCGGGCATGCCTCAGATGCACAGGTCTATGAAATTCATGCGAGGTTAAAATAAACAATCCAAATCTCATTGTACAGGTTAGGTCAGGCACCTGACTGGATTCGAATTCCTAAAAATTCGGTGACATTATTCAAAAATAAAAAAATTCCACCTCAAAAGTATCTATTCTGAGTTGGCAGTAGGGCCTAGTGAATTTCTCACCTCATTTGATTTTTTTTTTTTAATTTTAATTCATATGGGTAACTATCTACTCCACTGTATATGAGCATACACCACAAAACGAGTCGCCTCGTTTAAAAGATAATGTTTATAAAACAAATTTGAACGAGAGGGGAAAAAAAAAAAGACAGTATACAAAAGACAAAATAATGTTACAAATTAAACATTCAGATCTAAACAAAACTGACTCCAAAATTTCTAAGCAAAAAGCGTGTAAAATTTGGATGCATTGCCTGATAGAGTCGCTTGGTTTCTAATCTAAAGTCCAGAAGTACACATTGGCGAAATAATATTTATTATTACATCGCACGGGGTCTATACTGACTTGGATTTTCGCACAGTAGGCCGCCGGAATATGTTAATTAGATCATCAAGCCCCTATATATAAAAAATATATAAATCATGTCTGAAAATAACTTAAAGGCTATTTGCATAAATTTGGGATCACTAAAAAACTCAAAAGGAAATTTAACTGGTCATCTGCTTTTTATAATTTTAACTACAAGTAAAATTTTACAGAAGGCCCCAAACAACACTTCTGTCTAATATCCATTTAGAAGAAAAGGAAGGGTAGTTTCGGTATTTAGTGAACACAATAAACCAAGGGCTGTGAGGATATTATATTTCAATCAATTGTATTGGTCCTTCACATTATTCTCAATTGTTCAAATATATTGGTTTGTTACTAGGATTCTATCAAATATAAGAGATTTGATAGTTTGAGATCCTTCCCGCACAAATGTCATACTATTCTCTTGAATCTTCGTTATATATGTTCCATGCAGTTTTTTTATCATGTCATCTCGAGAGATTGAGAGAGAGAGAGAAAGAGTTACCCTTGTGGTGATAACGAGGAAACTAAAGAGCACTATCAAATAAGATCCCAATA
Organism: Carex pumila; assembly: GCA_033356055.1. NCBI lineage: Eukaryota > Viridiplantae > Streptophyta > Magnoliopsida > Poales > Cyperaceae > Carex > Carex pumila. The sequence goes on from JARJHM010000108.1 coordinate 132,399, forward strand.
CCATCAGGAATAAAAAATCGAATGTAACACCCGCCACCTACAACCAAAATAAGGCATATATTATTTTGTAAACCAACTAATAATAATAATTACTTAAAAACCAAATAATTAGATGGTTAAGAGTACACTTTATTTCAAAATAAAAAAATATTACTTGGTATATATTTAGTGTGGCCTCCGTGGAATCATAGAAGGTGAAAGCCCCATCAAGGAGCTCATTTTGCACGTGTACCTCTACTGTGTGGTCAGATAGTTCCTGTGACACAGAGTTAACAAATTTTATTTATCAAAATCAATGTTCATATTTTAACAAAGAAAATAGAAATTAGGCCAAACACTATGGCCATCGTGCCAGTCATATTTTATATTATTTGCACAACACCTTGAACGTTTTAGATATCTTCAATGTTCATATTTTAACAAAGTTGCCACTTACTTCAGGTAAGATTCTTTCCCTAGGCTGAAATTGAACTAAGAATCAATGCAAGTAGATTTTACTCAAAAATAAAGTAGATACATAATTGATATTATTTCTACTAGTTGTAAAAGATTGGTTGAGTTAATTTAAAAAAAAAAATCAAATGCCAGTTTAGTCTAATATAAGAATCAATGTAAGAGATTGGTTGAGTTAATTTTACTAAAAATCCTGTCAGATATTGACAAAATCAGCCCTTGCACATTTAATTTTTGTTTTCTCTTTTATTAAGCCCACACTTCATTAAAAAAAAAAAAGCATGCAGGCTTACATCTTTGATTCAGGATATAAGCTTGTTAATACAAAAAGACTTGGTTGATTGAATTACTATTTACTAAAAACTCAAAGCAACTTGGTCATTTTTGCTTCACTGAACCTAGATTCCAGATCTTGGATTTATTTGCAATATAAGCCAAAAAAATGCCAGGTACTATTGCAAATCCATTAAAGTTAGATGCACATTTAACGAACTAAAGATCTTTTCCCTTTTGCCCAATTTCTACTTCATTTGGGGTATTAGGTACAGAACTAAAGATCATGGTCAGTATTCAATATGTATTATTACTCTATGATTTAACTACTAGTATAATATTTTTAAGGAGATATAAAATAAAAAAAACCTTCTTAAGAGCGGCTAAGAAAGGGTCATTTTTGGAGAGAAAAGGTGCCACTCGAGGAGTTCGCGATAAGAGATCCAATAATGATCTGATATGATGGGAGTTCACTGCCAAGCTGCTACTATCTGCAAATATATCTATGTTCTTTCCTTTATGTCCGTAAATTTGTCTCTGAAAAAGAAAAGTAGAAAAAGAGTAAAGATATTTTGCTAATTCATAGTTGAGTAAAAAGTATGTCATATGTAAAATAAAATTGACTGTTAACAAATGGGAAAAATTTAAATTGTAATTGGCTGTTGTTTCTTTACTGTAAGAACAAAGCAACATACTTCTTTTAGTACTTTGCTAGCTATTATAATGTAAAAATAAAAATGGAAAAATTGAAACACAAACTACTAATCGTACCGCAAGGCTCTCAGCAACCAATTTGACAGTTCTAGCAACCACCTTCTCATCCACTGATTTCCTATATTTTATTGAAAAACAAAAAAAATACTAAGTCAAAACAGAAACTATCTGCAACTACTTCTGAGTTCTAAATTAAGCCCTTCCAGAGAAAAACTGTAATGTATCCATTACAAAAAAATAAAAAATGGTGTCTTCACAGTTCCCTACCTAGTATCATGTAAGTTGCCTGTGCTTTGCAAAAACTCTGGTGCTGCCGAAAGCCCAGAAAGTGTCAAGGCTGTAACCCTAAACCTAGAAAACTGTTCATGTTCCCAAGCTACCTGTTCATAGACAAAGTTGAAAACCAAAAACCAAAAATTAACAAATAACTTTTCAGAGGAGAAAGTACATGCATTAAGCATATACATGTATTTTCTTGTTTTCATTTTAGGAAAACTCACATCTTTTATAATGCACATGACATGATCATACATGCTCTTTGATAGTGGTTAATAAAATAAAAAAGATCAGGCTGGGTACAAACCCGGGGATTCGAAATATTAATCTTCTTGTGCTTGACATTAATTGAGAAACCCATATCTTTAGCAACCTCCGAAAAACCCTGCCAAAAAGGACCATTAGAGATTTATAAATGATTTTTCATCGAAATTCATGTAGAAGAATAATAAGCAGATTTTACATAAGGTCACCAAAGTGTACCCAAAGAGTCTTAAGCACAAACCCTGGCAAAATTAATACCCCTGAACATTAGCACAAATTAATAAACAGAGGGGGAAACAACAATTTCATGTCTACCCATATAAAGCATCAATTTTTTTTACCTACAGCACTCTATAATGTCTTCAGAGAGACCCATATTAAACGACTTTATTCCAGATTGACGTAGAGATGAAGTTAAAGGAGCGGCAGTTAAGGTTATCCTGAGAATAGGAGTGCATTTAAGAGGGATACAACCTGTTATGCATGAGAATCTGAAATTTTGCTAAGGTGCTTCACGCATTCTAGGATATTCACACTCAATGCATTCTATGTATATACATTATGTTTACAGGATGCATAGGTGCATGCATGAGATTCTAAAATTTTGCTAAGGCATGATAGCTGCCGTTACAATATTCACGATCAACATAGAAAATTTAAATAAGCAGGGGGGCATAGAAAAAGAAGACATACTTCATGAATTTCCTTGATGTACACGTTTTCTGGGGGTTTTGAAACGTGCATCCAAAGGTCATTCTCCCATGTTCCGACACTATTTAGGCAAATTGCATAGTCTATGCCCTCTCTTACACGCTGATCGAAGCTTCTAAGCCACTGAAAAATTAATTAGGTCACATAATTTACTAATAATTTAAAAAATAAAACATGCCAAGAACCCCTTAAATATTATCATTTTTTTTGGCTGGTGACATATCAATCAAAACAAAAGTATCATATCTAGCAGAAAGCAATAATTTCATTCACAAGAAAAACAAAAGACTTTTGGATTGCTGCTGTACCAGCTAAGTAGTCTGGTAAGGTACTGCAAAAAATTGGGGTTTAGTTGGTAATATGATACATTATATGGTGGATATAAATAAAAAATAAAGTGCAAAAGATATGGAACTCAATTCTGGAAGAAGTACCTTTTGAGTACCATTATAGTTGTAGGGACCACCAGAGGTTAAACCAAAGAGGAGGTTGTACTTCCCCCTAGTTTTAGGGTTTGAGTAGAGGCGCGAGAAAAGGCGTGCAATTTCTAGAAGGGCTGCAACCCCACTTCCATTGCTATCACTTCCCACTGACAGAGACTATAAAATTACCAAAATAAAAGAATGGAAACAAATTAACATCAAGATAATAAATTTTCTGTATCAACTATCAAGTCCCATATTTTTAAAGATAAATGTTATTTCTCGTTTTTTCTTCTAAGGAAAAGGGTTTAATTTTGCAATTTCGGGTCCAGTTTCCGTCACATATCCTTTTTCTGATCACTAAAAATAAATTTGAGAAGTTACACCATTCCGATGGTAAAGTAAAATATTTATCTTTTACAGTATACATTGATTTATTAAAGGTATAATTAAAAAAATGCACTGAGAAAATTCATACAGGTGCAGCGCCAAAAGTGTCATAGCTTGCAACAATAGCAATAGTAGGGAGCTGATCTGAATCTCCATCTTTTCTCCCTGGAAGCCATCCCTGTAAGGAAGTAATATTGTTTTAGTTTAATTAAAGTTATTTTTTAAGTTACATTATATATAATTTGTATCTTTTTATTGTACCTGAAAATTTGAAATGGTTGGAGGAGATAGCTTCTTAGCCTCAGGTGCAGATATCACCAACTTGTAACTAGGAGGAGAAGTACGATAAAACAGTACAAATTAATGATTGCAAAAATTGCAAGAAAGAAACAAAAGAAACCTTGATTAAAAAGTAATGGCAGAGTTCCATAATATTCCTTTTTTATTAAGCACGGCAAAAATCCATATTAGACATCTGAACACTGTGTAGCAGTATTTCAAATTCTACAAATGACGCTGGGATCCCTAACAATTACACTGCAAGATCCCAGTCCATAAAGTTCAGAAGTTTAATTTGGATTTTTGCCATGCTTAGCTTGAAAAAAACAGAGTCATAAGCTAGTAAGCTAAGTTAAAAATTTGCAACATTTGTAAGGATCGCCCAGTCTTTACCTATTTTCAACCAAAACACAGTACTTGTTATATGGTATTTGAATAAAACATGAGATATTATCCACAAGCAAACAAATTCAATGCAACTTATATCTATTTGAGGGTATATATAAAGCCTGTTTAATTAATAGTTAGTTTGAATCAAACTGTAGTTAGTAAGGCTCAATCTTATATTTTTATTTTTTTTGCAAATCTGAGAAAAGATTGGATATTATGGTTAGAAAAGAAAGTAACAATTTACCCTCCATTTGTGGAAGTTGCAGATTGGGTCGAATAGTTGTTTCCACGAATATCTCCTAACAAACTGTCAAATGTGCTACTCTCATATGCAAAATACACCGGATACTGCACAGCACATAATAGCAGAATAATTAGAAAAATTACCATGAGGGACAATTATTTGGTATAACCATACAAAACTGTAAATTCCTTTGATCACAAATATAGAAGATAGACTATCCTTCTCGACCCTCTCATTTTCCTAAGAATGTTCAAATTATCCACCCTTTGCCACTCATCTGATGGTAATTCATATATATTTTAGGCTTAGTAGTGTTTAGAGGTTTCATAAGATGAGATACGGAACTGTACCTCCCAAAAAAAAAAAACATTGGTACATTAAAACCTTGATAGAAAGAAAATTTACTTCCTATCCTTTTCATGATGCTTTTTGATGTTCAATCTAAAAATCTGAAGTTTTGACTTATTACTATTAAATAAAAATCTGCACAACTTGTCACCTAGTCGCACAGGGGGGAGAGAGAGAGAGAGAGAGAGAGAGGAGGAGGAGGAGGAGGAGGAGGAGGAGGACGGGGTGGGGGGCTTACTGGTAGTTCGGAATGAACAAGCAGATCTTCCAACTCGTGCAACACACTTTTAACTCGGCTGAGATTCACATTTTTCCCAAACTCACCAAATTTGGAACTGAGCTTCTGAGGAAGGAGAATCACCAAGCCACCCAATGGCTTCTTATTAGATATGTAATCTGATACAAGGACAATAAAGTTAAACCCAGTTACCTTTTTTTGCATAGAGGAAAGAGTACTTTAGAAAAGTGGACTAGTTGACACTGGACTATACAATATCAGTCAAATTCGATTCATGTGCAGTACATGGTACTGCTGTCTGACGCTGATCCGATGCCTATAATATGCTTAATTGGGATGTAATTGTGGAACTCTATATTCATTAAATACTTAATTGGCAATTATTCTCTGTCCGAAAAACAACAAATGCAAATCAACAAATGTAATAAAGGTCGAGGTATAGAAACCAGAAATAATGTGGTACACCACTCCTTTAACTATAAGAAGCTAGGAAAGGATTACAATAAAGGCCAGTTGGGATCCTCTCCAGTTGGTGCAAATTAAGGGATCGGACAATTCCTATTTCACCTACAGAAACTAAGAAGTTACAAAGGCAGGTCAGGCAGGAATTATCCACAGTTCTATACTAAGTGAGCCATGCCAGAACCAGAGTAGGACTTTAACTGTCGATTTAGTAGTTTACCTGATTTAAAAACCCTTCTAAAACAATTTCTTATTTCACTCTCAATAAACCTGAACAACATTACTAGCTGAATCAAAATGGATTTCTCAATTATGGTACCTCTGAGAAATGAAAGATCAAGGTCGAGCAAGGGGACGACCAAGGCGGAGCGAGACAGATCCGCATCGGGGTCAAGCGGGAACGAGACGGCATGGTTGTTGAGGCCGGAGATGCGGGAACCGAGAGGTACCCCTGCCAGATCGTACTGGATCAAGCGGTACACGTGTACGGCGGATGCAGCGTCGCCGAGCTCAACACAAGCGAAGAGAATCAGTAGGAGAGAGAACATCGAGTAGGTGAGCGAGAAGGCCTCAGGCGTCGCTGGGGCCGCCATTGTTGGATTTGAAGGAGAGAAAAATAGAGAGTCGAGTAGTAGAAGACTTGTTTTGTTTCGCCAGATGGAAGAGATGGCACTCGGTATGTTGTGTCCGCGGTGCAGTTTATGAAGTTTTAATATTAGCCTTGTATAATTTATCGAGTAGTATATTTATAAGAAACAAAGGAGAGGGTTCGAGATTGGAACCATTATAATTATGAATAAACGATTAATGCTAAAATAAATGCATTTACTTTTAGGCCGAACCTATTTTCGTAATTTTATAATTTGCATCATCAAATTGACTTTCTATTCGCAGAATTTGGAGTAGTGCTTGTGTAGTTGTGTTGGGGGTGCAAACGGGTTGGATTATTCTTCCGTTTTCGGATCCGTAATAAAAAAATAATACAGATATTCTACATTTGAATTTCCATACATGCAGATACAGATATGAATATATTGGTATAAATTTTCAGAATATTCGAATAGTTAGAAATTAAATAAAATAAATCAAATTGAAATAGAGTTACCCGAATTGTGTACGAAACACTTTCTTTAAGTGTATTCCGTCTCATCGTGCAAGATAGAACCGCAACCAAGATAATCCGAGGTTGTTGCTCCTTAGGCACGCCATGAAAGTAATTAACGATAACTCCGCAATATCCAACATAGATCAGAATAATCAATCAAGATAAATAAAATATTATGCGGGAGAGAATCTATGTTTTCTTTGGATACAAAACGAAGAGAAGGGATGTATATCAAATTTGAGATAGAGAGTAATAACTTTAATTTTGTTTATTTTCTGATCCCAAACAAAGAAGACAAAGAGAGCTATTTATAATCATGAAGAATTGCACCTCTTAATAACATATATTAACAAAAACAAAATTCAATTAATTATATAGAATGAATAGAGATTAATAGCTTGTTTAATTATATCTGTTATCACAGAAAATACGGAAATAAATAGAGGCTTGATTGCACCTCTTCAATGTTTCCTTTAATGAATAACGGTTATAGAAAGTAAGAACCTGAAATTGAATTAATTAGATATGAGGATTTTCATATTAGTCCTCAACTTAACAAAATATTACAAACGGTGATTTTAACAATTTTGAGTTTTTTGAACTCAAGTTCCAACAGAATATGATTTTAAATTTTAATTATTCGTATATAATAATTTAAATAGTACATATATATTATATAGTTAGGATGGGCTACGCAGTAAAACGCGTTTGTACTCTACACTGTATTTTCATTTTGAAAACTTAAATGACTGATTCGAATCGTTAGATGTAATCTTCATATTGAAATGTGTTTGGAGATCAAATTTTACATTTTTTGAAATTTTTTTACTATTTATTAAGTATTTTTTAAAATTTCTATTTTATTGTAAACAGTAAAATTTTCTGGACGATCGAATCAGCAATTTTCAAAAACGAATATGATCTTAGTACTGTCCGATCCGTATGAGTTTCAGTTTGTTCGGCCATTCTTATTAATACCCCAAAAAAATAGATAATTTCAAAAATAACCTCGTTTTTTTTTTTATTAATGCCCTAACCGCTTGGAAGCGGAGCGGGCCAATATCAACACCAAACTGCCCATATAGTGGGTGGTCCACTGTTTTTTTTTTAACAGAATTTTTTTGTATTGAAATATTAAAAATGTTGAATATATTTCTTTAAAAATAGATGGAATACAATATAATTTGATTTATTAGAAAGACTACAACAAATAACCCGGATCAATATTTTTTAGGCCGGATTTTTCGCAGCTGTAAGAAAAATTAATATATCTCTTTATGTGTTATTGGACAAAAATAAAAATGCTTAGATTCCGAGTTATTGATCCCGGTTCAAAAGTCACTTCTATGTAATCTAGAAAATATTATAATCCTTCTAGGACATTCAATTTATAAAAGGTTGTATCTATTTTGAGAATTCTTTTTGAATAACAATTATTAAATAACTTAAAGTTTTTATTTTTTTTCAAAAATAGATACAATTTTTTATAAATTAAATGTTCTAGAAGGATCATAGTATTTTCTAGATTACATAGAAGTGAATTCCAACTTTTTTTTAGCAATACTTGAATTTCTGTGTGCCTCTGAGAATTCCAACTTTTTTTTAGCCTGTCTGTGTGCCTCTGAGAATTTCTGGAAGGGTCCCACCTCTGGTGCTGGACTCTACAATACTTGAATTCCAACTTTTTTTTTAGCAAGTTTATATTTGAGAATGTCAAATTGCTGTTCAGAAGCCTAAATTTTAGCCTTTCACAGCGCTTAAACAAGCTATTAAATTAATCATTTATATAAATAACTTTTCCCTCATTTATTATCTTACGGTGAAAACTAATCCAAATACCACACTGAATGTACTTTTCAGCAATTAAACCTTTAAATTTCTTTCCTATTGGTCTTCATCTGATGTACTCAACTGTAGCAGTTTGTTTCGGCTACAAATAATGTGATGCTGAGAATACCTGAATCAATAAAAAAAAAAAAAAGAAACAGATGGCCTAGATTTACTCTCAGCCGATCCTCTGCACCCTGTTGTGTTTTTTGTCTATTAGACTCTTAAAACGAAGCCTCCACGAGGAAAATTTGACCCTCTGGGCTTTAGGTCACTAACAACTAAATACGAGGTGTAGGCCCATAAAAGCCCGGATGAGTTTTCTAACCGGTTCGTATATGTGCGGCATAAACATATCCCACCAGGTCGATGTAAAGAGCAGCGGTCGGACCTCGAGCTATAAATAAAGAAGCACAGCACCGGTAGAAGGTATCTTTGCGCTTGGGGCAATGACGCAGCTAGTGAGGTAATACCGAAGCGCGTCAATTGCTGGTTGAAAACTATTTCCAAACCCCCTCATTGGCCGCAGCTTGTCTGTGTGCCTCTGAGAATTTCTGGAAGGGTCCCACCTCTGGTGCTGGACCCTACAATGCTTAAATCCCAACTTTTTTGTGTAGTAAGTTTATATTTGAGTAATAGGTGCTCAATTGTCAAATTGCTGTTCAGTTGAGCCTAAATTTTTGACAGAAATAAAAGTTATGAAAGTTGTCTTATGTTCAAATTGAGTATTGCCGGCATTTTTATTTTTACTTAAAATTTAAAATATTTTAATAAAAATAATCAGGTTTTGAAATATTTTTAAAAATACTCAAAGTTGTTGACATTTTTATTTGAGTGAGTCACGGTTGTTATCATGCTACGGCTTTATATTTGAGTTTTCAAATCCTAACGGTCGATCTGAACCGTTCATCTTGTTCTCATATTAATATGTGTTTGGAGACTAAATTTTATATTTTTTAAAAATTTTTTACTATTTTTTTTAGATATTTAGAAAATCACTTGATTTGAAAACTCTGGAACATCCAAAAACAGTGATTTTCAATAAATTAAAAAGAATAGTAAAAAAATTTCAAAAAATGTAAAAATTGATCTCCAAACACATATTAATATGGAGAACAAGATGAATGGTTCGGATCAACTGTTAGGATTCTCGAATATAGAGTCGTAGTACGGTGTCAAATCGTAATATGCATAGTACCATAGACTCACTTTTTTTTTTTTTTTTACTCATATTTTAAAATATTTTAATAAAAATAACCAGGTTTTAAAATTGTTTCTAATTTTTTTTTAAAAATACTCAAAGTTACGAAAGTTGTTGACATTTTTTTATTTTTAATCAAATTTTAAAATATTTTAATAAAAATAACCGGATTTTGAATTTTTTTTAAAAATACTCAAAGTTACGAAAGTTGCCTAAATTTGAGAATGTAGGTCCCACCTCTGAGCAAATTTGCAAACGGATTGGATATGGATCGGATAGTGCTCAGCCCATATCCGTATCCGTTTTTTTTTTTTTCGGATACGGATACGGATCAGATAGTAGTCGGATACGGATATGGATAAGATACTAAACGGATATAGATACGGATCAGATATTTTCGGATACAGATACAGATACAGATACGGATATAATTCGGATTTCTAATTCAAAATATATATCTAATTAACTTATTACACCGTTACAAAATATATATCTGATTAACTAAAATTCACCAACACAACTATAATTTTAATTAAAAATACTAACACAAAAGATATTCCAATACAAAAGATAAATAGACACAAAAAAATTATCTCAAATCTTAACATATCCGGATGGAATATGCTAGCATGCTATGCATAACATAGAACCCCTCCATGCAACGGCTCGGATTTTGAATTTTTAAAATTCTATTGGTCGATCCGAACTGTTCATCTTGTTGTCCATATTAATATGTGTTTGGAGACCAAATTTTACATTTTTTGGAATTTTTTTACTATTTCTTTAGATTTATTGAAAATTGCTTTTTTTATGGTCCTGATTTGTTGAAAACAGCGATTTTCAATAAATCTAAAGAAATAGTAAAAAAATTTCAAAAAATATAAAATTTTGTCTCCAAACACATATTAATATGGACAACAAGATGAACGGTTCGGATCGACCATTAGAATTTTAAAAATTTAAAATCCGAGCCGTTGCATGGAGGGGTTGTATGCTATGCATAGCATGCTAGCATATTCCTATCCGGATATCCGAAAAATTAAAATATCCGGATCCGGATAAGTATCCGTATCCGAATATCCGAATCTGCAAAAATTCAAATATGGATCCGAATTCGGACGGGTAATATCTGACCCGTTTGCACCCCTAGAGGTGAGAAAAGAAGATGGAGGCGGAAGAGAAAGATAGAGGTGAAAGAGGAATGGAGAAAAAAATAAATAAATATTGTTAAAAATAGTAGTTATAGTTAAAATAAAAAGTTAGTTAGGAAATGAAATGAGAGATAGATAGGTGAAAAAAATTATAATTATTCTTTATTATATATGCTCGGGTTTTTTTAATATTAGTGAGATCTTAATCGGACGGTATAAATCTATTAACGCCTCAGACGATACAAATTCTTCAAAAGGAATATAGCGGACTCTCCTGATTCGTAAAATTAATATAACCCGCATCCGTTTACACCCCTTACTCCGAATGTTGGATGCAAAAAATGCTAATTATAATAAATTTGCGTGGTAAAAGGTTTCATTGAAGAAAGACGATATTCGACATCATTAAAAAATAAAGCTTTTGAAAATTTGAAAGTGTGCTTTTAAAGATGAGAGCAAGAAAAACCTACGAATAAGGAGGCTTTTAAAAACAGTAAATATTCTGGTGCGGGGTTTTTGTTTTCTTTTCACTAGCTCGTCAATTTAAGTCTCTTGAGTTTGTTATGTTGAGTTCTAGCATATACACATATTTGCAGCAACTAATTGTGTTTAATTTACTCGCCATATAAATAATGTATATTACAATTAACATTCAAACTTTACAACACCAGCTGAGCCTTCTCTTTGCTATTTTTCTCCTTGGTCTTTTTTGTTACAAACTTTAACAAACAAATTAATCAATTAATAAATAACAACAATTAAAAAAAAGTCACATAAGATTAAACTATGGGACGGTTAACACTGCTAACAGTTTTAGTTCCTTGTGTATTTTTTCTTCCGTCATGCGCAATTTTATCTTTAAACATCGACTCCAGATTTGCACCAAACTTGTCAAATATGTCATCAATCTTTGAGAGAAAAAGATAGGAAAAAAAAAATATTACGGAGCAAATTTGCATCTTTTATATATTAGAATGATAGGGAGTTAATATTATATTTAGGGACCACTTGTAGCTCTCCACACCATTAATAACCTCTCAACTAGATTCCATTGCATTATATGTGCAACTTGTATAGTGCACATGCTTCTAATTAAGTTGAACATTTTTTTTTTTTGAAAAAGTGGGTTTTTTTTCCACCGATTTCATTAGAAATCATATAGTTTTACTGTAACCAACTTCAAAAATCTGGAACTAGCACAGTTTACAAAAATTAGAATCATTTCAGTAACAAAAAACAAACAGAAGTAAAATATAATGCCCCACAAAGGCAAGTCCACCATACTCCAAAAAACTGATAAGAAAGGAAAATACAAGTCAACGCTAAAACTAAAGATGGCACATAACCAATACTGGTACAAAGCTAAAAAACCAAGTAGAAAGGCATCAGTTATTGAGGAACTCTATCCCACGCATAAGGATTGTATCTTTTGGATCCTGTATTTCTTAAATTAGTGCCAAATCTTGGTCTTGAGAATCCACCTCTGCTCCTAATGGTATCATGACCTGACATGGCATGTCATTAGTATGAAGAGGTAATAATAAAAATAAGTGCAACATAGAACCCTCATTAAGAGTCTTAGACTAAAAATTAAGATGCTAAAGAGATTATCTTTGAACCAACCACCTGCAATGTTGGCAAAGAATGATTTTGAAAGCAAATTTTATTACGTTCAAACCAAATACACTAAAGTACAACACCCCTAACCAGTTCTACTACTAGCTTGTTTTTGAGAGGGATAGCAGCATTAAGAAACCAAATATCGTCCATTGAGTAACCATCAAAAATAAAATTATTGTGAGCTGTAATCCATTTTCAAATTTGAATAGTGAATGGGCAATGAACAAAAAGATGGTCCATGGATTCAAAAGCACCACAAAAAGAGCAAGAAGTATTACCAATCCACCCTCTAGATATGAGATTTTCCTTGATCAAAATTTTAATCCAATTAAAGGTTATTGTGTCTTCTATATTGCACATGCATCCAAGAGAGCTTGTGAGTATAATACATACTTCAATGTACTTTAAATTGTTTGATATGCATTCAATTGCGCGTATACAAATCCTTCATTCACAATTTTTTTCGCTTGGTCAATTTTGTATGCTGATTAGATTGCATTTGGTCTAATTGTACACAGTGCTTAATTTGTACATAGGAGATAGAGCAATATTTGGACTGTGCCTGTCTATTTTAGGTTTACAGTTTGTAACTTTAGCGTAAAAGAGATGTAAATATTTTTCTATTAATGAAATTGTAAGATGTCAACTTGAAACCTTACGTACCCTAAAAAATACATTATCCTAATGAAACACATTTCTTTACGTCTAGCTTGTTTAGTTATGATAATGAAATTTCTGATCTGTCAATTTCTAGTTTTTCCAACTTTCACAAGTATAGGTTAGAAATTAATTTTGAAGTTAATTTCGCATAGAGTCTAATTTTGAAACTTCTAATCTGACGTGTCTATATGTAAAACAAATTTAATTTTGAAATTAATTTCACATAGAGTCAAGTGGTCAAAAAGGTTCAAAAAATATTTTTGAATGCATTAAAATTAATTTATTAACGTTCTAATTTTGATAGCTTGACTTTATACTAAATTAACTCGAATATTTAAAGTTTTCACATGTAGACACATCACTCGTAAGGTAGGTGGGTTTTAACTGTTCAAATTTGTCATTCAAAGCCGATTCGATAGATTTTAGACTTGAGGCCACCAAGAGACTTGGTGAACTTAAAAACATCCGAGTTCTACTCTAGTTGGTGGCCTAGATATCCACCACTAAATCCTCAGGTCTCCTATACAATGTACTAGATATATAATTTTTGTTTTTATAATTATTTGATTGGGTAATGGATACATAATAGTCTTTATCTATATTCTTACTCATTTAGAAAACAAAAAAAATCTTTACCCGTTACCATATTTGATAAATTTATTATCTATTTAGATAACAGAAACAGATCTTTATCTATCGATAAGTATATAAAAATAAATAAAAATATTATCCATACTCATCTCATTGAATACGATATGGATAGAGTAAACATAAAATAAGATACTATTGACACCCTTATCTAAATCTTGTCATCGCCACCATCCTTCTCTACTCTCATCACAACCACAGCCACCAACCTAACTCCTCCGGAATTTTCTTCACCGGAGCTTACCACTTTCCTCTTCTTGGAACCACCTCTCCAATCCTTTACCCTCCGTTGATTCCGCTCCAGCGATCTCCCCACATACACTATACCTTATTTCCTTTTCCCTCCTTTTTGTACCTGTTTGATCCCATAGTTCGAAAAATCGGCCGATTCCGAGTCAAATCGACCGATTCAACTCGGAATCCGACGGGACCGAGCCGATTTTTGTCCGATTCTCAAGTTTGTGCGATTTATTCCAAAAAAATCAGATGAATAGTGACGGAATCGGCCGATTTTCCGATTTTCCGTCCGATTTACACTGATTCAAACGATTTAAAGCAAAAATATTTTTAATTTGACTAACCTCTGTGCCGATTCAGAGAAAATCCCGCCATTTGAGCTTGATTCAAGGCGGAGGAGAAGGCAGCTCAAAGGTGCGCAGGAGGAGAAGGCAGCCATTTAACTTGAAGTCGGGCAGAGGAGAAGGAAGATCGTGTGAGGACTGAGGATGAACAGTGACGCGCAGGAGGAGAAGGAAGAAAGAGAGGGATAGCACATGGGGGCCAGTATTATTTGAGCTTTGAGATATGTGCAGAACTTATTTGAACAGTGTTGGACCCAAACTTATTTGAACTTATTTCAACAAGTCACGCAAAATATGAGATATCTCAGAGGATGAGAATTCGGTGCCGGACCCGAAATTTTTATTCAAATGGTTTAAATCCATTCCTTTCATCAATTCAAAAATTAAAGTGTAGGATGAATTTAAGATTCGTGTTGGGATTAAATCCAATGGTCCAAGCAATCTAGAACTTAATATGTATTCATTTAATTTATTAAAAATCTGTTTTCGTCCAAATTTTGAATTGAAAATTCGTAACAATTTATAATGTCATACAAGTATTATTACGTGTTTATAGAGGAGGGATCAAGTGACAACATTTTTTGAGTTACAACAAGCATTATTTATTTTTTCAAAGTCCAAATCGTCGATCCAAACCGTTAGATGTGATCTCTACAATAAAATGTGCTTGGAGACCAAATTTTATATTTTTTGGAATTTTTTTACTATTTATTAAGATAGGTACAAAATTCAATGGTATGAATTTGACTAGTTTTTGTACCCACCTTAATAAATAGTAAAAAAATTTCAAAAAATGTAAAATTTGGTCTCCAAGCACATTTTATTGTAGAGATCACATCCAACGGTTTGGATCGACGATTTGAACTTTAAAAATGTAAATAATGCTTGTTGTAACTCAAAAAATGTTGTAACTTGATCCCTCCTCTCTCTCTCTCTCTCTATATATATATATATACATATAATTACCAAATCAATTACTCTTAATTAGAATTCAATTATTTATTTATTTACATGATTTGATTTATTTCCTTTCTTAGTTTCACGATTGCAACGAATTTTAGATTTACCGAATATTTACACTTTATTTATGGTGCTATATTTTATCTTATGTTTTTAACCTCCAATTTTTAATGTACAAATTTGATTCATTTATATTTCTAAATTTTAGATTCATTTTATGTTACTCAGATAAATCTGATCGTTCATTAATCTAATAAAAATTTTAATTAGGTGAAATGATCAACTTAATAATTAAATCATGTTTTAAAATTTTGGAATATAACACTTAATTAACGTAGTTTTTTTATAAATTATTTTTATCAATTTTTTCGTACTTCTTGGCTACAAAACAAGGCTTTTGCCAAAAAAACCCGATTTACCGATTCGATTTTCCGATTCCAGCCGATTCATCCGATTCTAACTAGGCGGTCAAAAACCCAATTCCGATTCCGATTCCGATTTTTCGAACTATGTTTGATCCATCTTCCTTCCTTCTGTTAGATCTTATATCGACTTGCCATCACTCAAAGCTTCGGTCATCCAGATTGATCCCCCACCCCATGGCGTTCCAACAGTGACCTCCAATGGAAGCGCCACTCATCAAACCCTCTCTCGCACCATCTCCTCTGTTGAATTCCACTTTAGCATGAATCTCCTCTCCTACCATAACCTCTTCCAATTAATTGAGAATTTGCTGATTCTCCATTGAACATGTATACTTGGGGACACTTGACAAGGTGGACACTAATTCCCTTTATAAATATAAAGGTTGTTTCGCAAAATTAATTTAAGAGAGAATGTTTCATGACCCAATTGTTAAGGTTTCAAACTTTCTATTGTGTTTTTTAAGATTGTAGCCAATTTATACCTGCTATTAAATCAAATAATAGATAAGAGACTTTTAAATTTCATCTCCAAAAAAGAGGACAACAACAAATAAAATGAAATTAAAGGATGGAAAGCTCAAGAGAAAAGAAGATAACGGTGATGTACTTCGATGCTTGGAAATAACCGTGTACGAAGGAGGACAACCGTACACGGTTCTTAGTAAGATATTGTGTATGAATGTGGTGATTTTGTGTCCACGATTGCATTTTAAATGAACATGTGTGTACGGTTAAGCACATTTTCACGCGAGCATCTTCTTCCTTTACATACCGTTTATTTGAAATTTTATGCCATCCTTGTATGATTAATGTTTTTGTACTAGTGTTTAGCTCTCCAATTTCAGTCTATTCACTTGATAATAATGTTGTTTTGATATACCTTCAATTGGAGTTATACATTTTCTTAATTTTGAACAATCCAAAACCCCAAGGATTGGACCCCCTTCTTTACTGGTCAAAGGAATCTTTTTTTATCAAATCTCAGATTCGAGTTTAGGGTCACATGCAAACGGTATAAGCAGCTATTTTGGCATTCCGATTTAGACTATTTGATTTATTTATTTTTAGAGAAGTCAACGTTGAAGGAGATTGGTAAGAAAATAAGAATCATCTCGGTCTAACTGAAATCAAGTACGTACTTCGTGGAATCTGTTATTTGTTTTTATTTTGTTTTGCAATTTGAAATACTGCAAATATAAAATTATTTGTTGTTTCTGGATGTAATTAATAGGTTTGTAATAAATAAAATCGGAATAGATGGAAGCTTAACGAAATGGCTTTTGGAAATTGCTCCTGTCTTTTTTTTGAAAACCGGATAGTAGCTATCAGGTAAAAATAAAATACAACCTAGTACCGGTACTGTACCTCCAAATGTACCAGTACCCGTACTGCCCGCAAAATTAAAACTGCCAACCCAAAACACACCTAATATTATATCTACCATATCTTGTATTGCTATTCTGGGCCCACTCCATCCACCGTCAGCTCCAAAGGAAAAAATGCAGAAATTGCAAAAACCCCCCTAGAAACATCTAAAATTCATCAAACATATTTCAACCAAAATTTGTAGATATAATTGCTTCCATTGAGTCAACAGTGCTTCGTCCACATCTGCACAGCATGCATGGCTTGATTTGCCAGTACTCTTGGGTCGACCTTGTCGTCATCAAAAATAAATCTGTTTCGATTCCTCCATATATGCCAGCATCCTGCAAAGAAGAAAGAACCCCACGTTTTGTAGGATACTCGGTTTCTGCATACTTTGCGTGAATTAGTGAGTGTATTATGAATCGTATCCCCACTATCCATAATTCTGAAACCGGCTTTGACAGAAAATATATGCCAGAATATCATTGCTTCATTACATTGGAAAAACAGATGTAGAGCCGTCTCCATGGCATCTGTTTGACAAAGTGCACATCTGAGATCACATTGAAATCCCCTTCTAGACATTTTCTCATGAGTCAATAGTTTGTCATGAATGCAAAGGAAAGCAAATACTCTCACTGTTGGGGGTATTTTGAGTTTCCAAACAAATCGGAACTGGCATGGTGACCTTCCTTCTGTAATCATCATATCATAGAATGATTTTGCAGAATACTCATGAGTACTATTCCAACGCCATAGAATCATGTCTTCTGCTTCACCATTTAGGATACTGCTATCTTGTAATCCTTGTTGAACGGCCATATGCAAAGACCATTTTCGGTTAGCTGGTACCGGATTGCCGCTTTCTGCCATGATTGAAGAAGACCATGAATCAAACCAGTATGAAATTTGGACCCCTGTACCAATTACCCAATGTGTACTCCTATCAAATAATGGCCTGATTTTGAGTAACTGCATCCAAAAGAAGGAACCATCTCGCATCCAAACTCGGTGTTTCTGTTGGATTGGTGTGATTGATCTGAGAGCTGTTGCTGTTTCAGACCAAAGTGAATTATGGCACCGGTACAGTCTCCACCACCACCGCATCAATAGAGATATATTCCGAATTGTCAAATTGGAGACCCCCATGCCTCCCATCTCCTTGGGTATGCATACCTCAGTCCATTTGAGTAAAGAAATCCCCTTTTTAGTCTCTGATTGACCCCATAAAAATTTTCGTCTGATTTTATCTAATCTATTAATCACCCATTTTGGTAATATAAAGGATGACATAAAATAGATTGGTATAGAGCTTAATACTGAGTTTATTAATTGGAGCCGGCCTCCCCTTGAAATGAGCCGACCTTTCCATCCTTCAAATTTGGATTCCACTTTGTCAATTAGAGGCATATACAGTTCCTTGTTTGGCTTTTTAATGGTAAGTGGTAATCCCAAATAATTAATCGGAAATTGTGATTGAGCACAGCCCAATATAGCTGAAATGACAGGTATTCTGTCTTGCTCAATATTTATAGGTATCCAGGAGCTCTTTTCAAAATTAATGTCCAAACCAGAAATTGCCGTGAAGAGTCGCAATATAATCTTGAGAGAGATAACAGAGGTATTATCTGCATTGGAGATGAATACCGTGTCATCCGCATATTGATGAATTATGACCGCCTTTCTCAATTTTGAAGAAATTTGAACACCACTCACTTTATTTATAACCTCTACCATTTTCTGCAACACATCTACCGCAATATCGAAAAGCATGGGGGATAAAGGATCTCCCTGCCTTAAACCCTTTTTGTGAGTGAAAAAATCAGAGACTTCACCATTCATGACAACACGAGACGATGCTGTGCTGAGTAGGGAATGTATCCACTTTATCCATCTTGCCGGGAATCCCCGAGCCGTCATGATATCTTTCAGAAAGGTCCAATTAACTGAATCGAATGCTTTAGAAAAATCTATTTTAATGAAGCAAGCAGATTTTCCAGAATTTGAGATGTGGTGGAGCATTTCTCTAGTGGCATTGAAATTTTCCGTGATTTGACGACCCTGAATGAAAGCCGTTTGGCTTGAGGATATCAAATCTGGTAGAACTGTTCTCAATCTGTTAGCTAAAAGCTTAGAGATCAGCTTAGGGATTACATTCATGACGCTAATAGGTCGATAATCCCCCACTTGCTCAGATACCTCCTTTTTAGGAATCATAATGATGTTTGCCTTATTAACCTCTTCCATATTAAGTGAATGGTTATAAAAATCAGTAACAATAGTTATGAGTTCGTCTTTTACCAATTGCCAATGAGATTGAAGAAATTCATTGGGTATCCCATCTGGACCCGATGCCTTATTCTTGGCTAATTGGTTGACTGCACTCTCTATTTCTTGCACTGTAAATGGGTCCTGCAGACCCGATAAGGCCATGTTATGCGGGTATAGCTTGTCAGGAGCAAACCGCATGACCGAGTTTTCTCTTCCTAGGAGACTTTCCATTTGGGATTTGAAAGCATCTCGGATAAGGCCCTCATCAGTGATGATAATCTCCTGTATTTTGAGAAAAGAAACCTTATTTCGCCTATGTCTTGCAGATGCGACCGCGTGAAAATATCGGGTATTCTTATCTCCAGATTTCAACCATTTACATCGAGACCTGTGTTGCCATCTTCCTTCTATAATTCCTGCCAACGCATAGGCCCGCTCTTTGACCATGATTCGAAAGCAATATTCATATCCCTCTAACTTTCTTCTTTCCTCAATGGAGTCAAAAAATAGTATTGTATTCTTACAAAATTGTAGCTGTTTTTCAATGTCACTATAATTCTGGCAATGCCAATCCCTCAACCGTTTATGCATCCGAGCACAATTGTTGTTAAATCTTTGCAAACTGTTAAGAGCTCTATCTCCTTCATTCCAGGTTTCATGTATAATTTCTTTAGCCTGGATGTTCGATAACCAAAATAATTCAAGTTTGAATTGCCTTCTTGTAGATGCTTCATTTCGGCAGTGAAGGAATAGAGGAGCATGATCCGAAACCACAGCCCCTAATGCTTTTAATGTAATTAGAGGAAACTGGAGAGATATTCCAGTTGAAACCAGAATTCGATCAATTTTCGAATGGGTTGGATCTGGCCGATTACTACACCATGTGAATTTGCGGTTCTGAAGAGGAATATCAATAAGCTGCAAGTCTCGAATTAGGTCATTAAATAAGGACATCAAGGTGAAACTCCTCTGATTACCAGATCTGTCTATGAGCCAACGAACAAGATTAAAGTCACCTCCCAAAATCCAAGGATGATGGACCAAAGTAGCCAAGGATCTCAACTCTTCTATAAAAGCCGGTTTTAAATTATCTGTTGATGGCCCATAAACATTTGTTATTAGAAATATTGCCCCTGAATTTGTTTGTTTTAACAACACAGAGATAGAATTTCGGGTAACCCAAGAATTAAGAAGCTGGAAGCAGTGTTTCCAAGCTATTAGTAACCCTCCAGCCGAATTGGCTGCATGCAAACAAGCACAGTTTCTGTTGAAGTAAGAAGGGAGAGTCCTGAAGTAATAAGTCAAATTATAATCATTCCACTTAGTCTCTTGAAGCATTATAATATCACTTCTTGAATCCCTAATCACATTCTTAATGACATCACACTTTTTGAAACACCCCAATCCCCTAACATTCCAACAAAGGAGCTTGAACTTTTTTAATTTTTCTGACATTTAAAATTAAATAAAATCCCCAAAAACACCCCTCTGTGTAGTCTCTCAAATAGCTTCCTCATCTGAGGTAAGCTCATCATTCGGGTCCAACTCAAATCGAGATAGGTCGGGGTCTTCCTCCTCCGTTATCATTGCTGAATTGGATGGTTGAAGATGTGCTTGAACTTGGCGTTGTGCATTATCAGCTTCAATAGCCTTGTGTACCTCATTGTTGGTGAAGCCGCACCCCATAGCTAACTTGGAAACATGGTCGTAATCCACACGGACTTCATAGAATCCCTCGGAATTGAAAGAAACTTCAGCCCCCTCCTTTTCCTTGCCTTTCTTAGCTGCCTTCTTAGTCGGCCGTAAATTTTGACCCTGTGGTTTTCTTTTCTGAGAGGCCGATGCAATTACCTGCTTTGTTATCTGAGCGTTATTTGCCGGAGTTGAGTTTCTAGTCCATTTGTATTTATTATTAAATGGGCCTGGTCTAGCAGCAATAGTTGGGCCTTTGCTTTTGGACTGGAAAACAAAATTGGCCCCTTTCTTATTTTCGGCTCCCTCTGCTGGCGGCTCCACAATAATTGGAGCACCTTTAGTGTGATTGACAGCAATAATTGGTTGCGTGGGAATTGAAGCTATTTTGGAAATTGCGGCTGTTGGGGAGGGAATCTTCCTATGATTTTGGGATGGAATCACTCCTGCTGAGTTAATTCTGACAGGAGGGAGAGAAATTATTTCCTTTCCTGTATTATCATTTTTCTTTAGGATCTTCTGCGGATGTATTCTTTTATGTGGTGGTTGTGGCAGGTTTTCTTCTGTAGACCGATGACTCTCTTTAACAATTTCTCGGTTTGACCGGATTTCATGAGAATGCTTCCTAGAAACGCATGAAGGATCCTCGTGATCTTGTACGTTGTTAATAACTGAAGTAATTGGGTGTGGTGATTTTTGTTTATATTTGGAAGGATCCACCTCATTATTTTCCCCAGATTTTCCGCCTGTGAAAAAAGGCAGAGTTTGAGGAATGTTTTGAATTTGAATTTGCTGATCCTGTGTGGCACCCTCCCGTGTGGCAAAATTAGTATCTTCCATATCTATCTCATCCAAGGTAGCAAACTGGCGGAGCTCCGGCGGCAAGGATTCAGCAGTTTTGCCACGACACAGCTCTCGAAGGACTGTAGCACTCATCGGTATTACGGCCATGTTATCATGAGGTGTTTCATCATCTGAAGAGGAGGAAGAATAAGGAGGTGGTTGTGGGCGGTGGTATATTTTCGGTTGTTTTGGCATGTCATCTGCCGTATAGATGGGACCCCTTCGATAAGCCATGGTGTACACAAGGATGGGATGTACCATTCCTCCATCATGCATAGCAAGGTTGGATGGTACCAATGAAAGGTCGTCAACCCCAACTGCCACTATGTAGGAAGCAAGTGAGGTGGGATCTTCCGGAGCCACTGAGCCAAGATAAACCCCGAAACGGCTAATAACATTAACAACATGTTTCTCTCTCATAAGGTGTGCCGGGATGCCAACCAGTCGGAGGAGCACCTTATATGCAGGAACACTGATCTCTGCCCCCTCTAATGGAGTCCAAGGTTGAAAAGATAAACCCTCATCCCAAGCCGCTTGAGGTGTGGCATTGATAAAGGTGTCCGGGTCGAGTCCCTCAGGAAGCACAATGAGAAATCGAGAGCCACTAAGCTGTGATACTTGTATTTCATCACGTTTAACCAACTTTGTGCGACAAGCATAATCGGCAACATTATTGACACTAAGGTCCCGTTGGAAGCCACCGGTGTGCATGACCACCGCTTGCTTGAGCCGCAGCAACTCATTGTAATACTCGTCGTCTCTTTCAATGAAACAATGTAACCTTATTGGCCTATCTGTTGGCATTTCTGGTTCACGGAATGGGTATGACCCTGTTAAAAGCTCTTCAAAACCCGGCTCCTTACGCGCCGTGGCTGCCGGTGTCTTAAATTGCCTTGCTGGCGGTTGTGGCGGAGGAACCACCTCTTGCTTGCACTTGGAGCCTATGTGACCGAAGGCCCAACATCTTCCACATCTCTTTGGATTACGACATTTTGCTGCCGAGTGGCCGGTACGACAACAACGGAAGCAACGGCCTTTCCATTCGGCGAAGGTATGGGATGGAGGGAAACGAAGCCGAGAGGGGCTATGAGGTGAGACATAATAAATTGTGTTGGTTGAGGAGTTTGGTGATGAAGGAGGTGTGGTTTTAGGTTGAGACATGGGGTGTGTTGGTGGTGGTGATTGGCGGAGGACTTGAGCATATGTAGGACGGGAGTATGGCTGGTAGTGATTGGCTGTCGGCTGTAGGGGTTGAGAGTGTCTCCAGTTGTTAGGGTATGGTCGCCGTCTTCGAACTATTTGCCACTCCCCATCGCCTTGGAGAACCTTTGCTGTCGCCTCTGTGATCGCCTTGGAGCCTTCCATTCGAAATCACTCTTACGAGTTTTCCCTGTACAAACTCTCTTAGTTCAGAGAATCCACGGAAATTGCTCCTGTCAAAGCCTTTTTGTGCAGCATGACGAAACTATATCTACATTGCTGACAAAAAGAACTAATACTCCATTAAGCAAAATTATTAAGAATATAATCTCTATCTCTTTTTTTTTATAACAGTTGTTTTGATCTAGCCTTAATTTATACATTTGAAGGAAGTAATTAGTTTCATTTATTCACCAGATAAATGTATTTTGCAACATTCAAACTTTACAACACCAGCGGAGCCTTCTCTTTGCTCTTTTGATTAAATTACAAACCTTAATAACTTCAGATACAAAGAAATTAATGGATCAATAAATAAACAACAATGAAAACAACATTCAAATAAGATTAAACTATGGGACGGTATTAATACTGCAATCAGTTATAGATCCTTCGATCATGTATTTTTGCTTCCGTCGACAAGCGCAATTTTATCTTCAAAAATCGGCTCCACCATTTCATCAAAATTATCGACTATGTCATCAACCTTTGACGGAGAAATTAAGGACGGTAAAAATATTTATTATGGAGCAAATTAATTTGCAACATTATTAGGTAGAGTTATATTTGACAACCACTACTATAGCACTCCGTGCCATTATTGACCGGGTTCATGCATTATGTGCGCAACTTGGCTAAATTTTTAATGCAAGCTATCTGTTATCGTACGTGCAGTTTAAGCACGTGATTCCACATTGAGCAATTTCACTTGGCTTATGGAATCTTTCAAGGAAAATGCATCCAATAGATCGAGTTTTAATGTACTTTAAAGATGCAATATTATAGAGATTCAATTGCTTGATCAATGCTGTATGCAGATAAGATTGCCATTTTGTCAAATTTTACCTCATCTTTATTATCCTATTCAAACACAATTGTTTGGTTTTGAGGGGTTATTTTGCGGCAGTACAAGGGATCAAGAATAAGAGAAGAAAGATTATTTTTCATACCTTCTCCACAAAGGATTCTAGCACTTCTGCATCCTTATCTACTTCTTCAGCAATTTTCTCAACAATATGTGCTACTTTCCTTAGATTCGAGTTTTCGGGAAGTGACCGTTGTACATCCTCGGCCACCTTATCTACTGCCTCTGCCACCGACTCCACAACATTTAACACAGTAGTCGCAGTTTTCTCAATTTTATCTGATTTAATTGGCATATAGAATAACAAATATATATAAGTAGTTCAGTATTAATTCAATTAGTATCTGATTTTGAAAAAGATATAATATCTAGCATAAGTGCCTCTTTTGGAAACAACATAATTAATTTCCTTAAATTATTGTACCTTCAATTTGCAATAAGTTCTTGTAGAATGGAAAAAACATTAGAAACGACTCCAATAACCATTTTGCCCTGCATAAAATTTGAAGGTTAGAACACCAAACTAGAAAACTATAATATCGCTGAAAGATTAAAATGGAAATATAATCTAATTACATGCTACTCTTTGTTTTTTTTTTTTAGAAACTAATGAGATGCTACTCTTTTATCAAAAACAAAGACAAAATGCATGGTTTAAAAGAAAAAGGTACAGATTACATAACTGCAGAATATCTATTTAAATATTAGAAGGAAGAAAATACCATGAGGGGATATTTGGAATCTGTAAATTGGGTCCACCTCCAGCGTTACTTTCCTTAGAATTTGTCCTGAAGGTGTATGAGTGATACAAAGATAAAGATTAATATCTGATAAGTATGTTTCATAGAAATTGTAAACTGTATCTAGAAATTATGTACCTTTTTCCATCATCAATGTTCACTTGTTCGTGGTCTTGAGATATGGCCGTTGTTGGTACTTGCTCAGCTCTTACCACAACCATCGGCATGCTGCGTAGTCGGGAGGCACAGTATATCGTGATAACCGGCCATTTGATGTTCACACGATTAGACCGAGTGCTGAAGTGGGAACTAGAGATACTTGGTTTTGAGGGGGTATTTTGGAGCACAAGTGAAGAACTTATTGGTTGGCTAGCGATCATATTTGATCATTAATTAAACACCTAAATTTGTTTTGCTGTGCTGAAGGAGCAGAGATTTTGAACCGAGGATTGTAAAGAAGTAGATGCTATCTTTTGGGATTCATATGGAGAGGTGAAGGGGTCATAATGTCATATATATAGAGGTCAGGACCGTCAGGTCAGTTGGGGCAGCAAACGGATTCTTCTCTTTTGAAGAAACAATGAATTCTGTATCCGTTAACATGGTTAACGGATTGTAACTAGACATTTGTAATTAGGAAACGGTGGCAATCTAGTGATTAGTTTGAAGTTACGTTTCTACCCGTAGAAGTAATTTGATATCAGACTGCTATATTTGGGGTGGCAACATAACTCGTAGCACGTGGACCAATCGTGACTCGCATCTGACTCGCTCGCTAACAATTTGTTTATTAGTGACCCGAGCTATTAACGAGCTAGCACATCACTAGTTTGATCCAAAATTAATAAGTTTGAGCTGTGGCCTAACTTGCTCACGAGCTGGCTCGCTAGCTCGGTTCAAGTATGAATTTGTGTGAATTTAGTATGCATGAATTTATTTTATGAATTATATTTGTATGAATTTGGAGATTTAGTATTTTAGTATATATGAATTTAATTACGTTGAATTTATATTACATTATCTAGTACATTCGAGCTTTTGGCCCACGAACTTTTACGAACTGGCTCGACTCGTTCGTTGTCAAAACAAGAGAGCCATGAGCCACTTTTTCAACTCGAATTCGAATGTTAGCTCACTTGTTGCTAAAACGAGGAAACCATGAGCTTGGTCTAGCTCAGATCGAACTAGCTCGTTGCCAGCCCTAACTATATTTCATTGAAATTTCTATTCATAGGAAAATGAAAAAGAAAAGTAAGAAATGTTGTGTAGAAAATTCAAAAATAAAATGGCACAAAAGAGTCATGGCATCTCTATTGGACGCTATAGCACATTTCAAATTAGAAAAAAAAAATGGGCCCCATGATCCAACCATACCCATAGAGTTTTTAATTTATGGATTCCTTTACTTGTGTTACTGAAGTCTATCATGTCTATCATTCCTTCAACTAAATCTGTGAATATGGATGAGTCATGGCGGCCCAACTATTTTTTATCCGGTTTGGATGGGTCATGGCATCTCATGAGTAATTTTTTTTTCTCCAGATTTTAGATATCTTATGGCGTCTCCGTCCATGCTTTTTCATTTTTGAATTTTCTGTACAACATTTTTTATTTTTTTTCCATTTTTCTATGAATAAATATTTCGGTATATTTCATTTCATTAATTTAATCCGTTTAGTAGCAACTGCCTCTTTATTAAAAGTATTTTTGAACGTATATATATTTTGAAGTTATACTTTCATATATAAAGATTTGTACAAGGCTTGCTTAATATTTTTCTTTTATTTTCTTTTTGAAAAAAATAATGTGGAGGTCAATCCTCCTGATTCCATTAATCAATGCTGCTTAATTTTAAAATCAATTATCAGTTATGTTTCATTTTACAAAATATATAATCTTTATACACAAACTACGAATTTATATTGAAACATCCAATCAATTACACATCTACACCACCACACAATGATATATTGGTATATTAAATCTAATTATCTAATTGTAGGGACCATATTGGTTCAGTCTGAACAAGCAATTTATTTAGATAAAGACGGGAATCGAATCATTTAATTTTTAATACCTGTAAAAAAAAAATTCCACAGAAGTAGTTTAGACAAATAATCAGTTTCATCCACAATTTTGAGTTATTGACTTTGCACATGTATATAGCTAGCTGCTAATTTTGCACGTTACCAATTTAGTATATGAACAAACAGTTGCACATGTATCACATGTATTTTATTTTTTTAAGTTAGTGGCAAATTTCCATCTAATGAGTGTATTAATAAAAAAGTTGGTATACACAATCCACCACTAAATCCTATGTCTCCTAAATAATGTACTAGGAATAAAAGAAAAATAAAAAAAAGGCTGATAGGACAGCACTACTTCCTCTTTTTTTTTTTGAGTTTTATCCTTTTTTTCCATTCTTCTCACTAAATTAAGAGCGATGCCTTTTTATCTCTAGCGTTATACTAAAATTAAGCGAGCTCATCGTATAATTAAGAAGGCATCTACTTGAACAGCACTGACAACATGATCAAATAGTTAATCACTGTGCTCACAAGGATCCAGTTCTTCCTCAATGATGTGAGTTGAAATGGAAGAATGGAGACGTTGTTGTGATGAACTGGGTGAAAGAAATTACAGATGTCGGCTATTAAATTGAGGATCTAATTGATCTAATCAAGTACAGGAATGAGATTCGGAGGCTGAGAAAGGGGTTCATCGGCTTCATTTCGAAGTATGCTCATTTACCATGTGAAAGTATTGCTCTTCATAAGGTAGGAGCAAATTAAGGTTGACAAGATAAAGGCCAAATTAGAGGATAATGTAAGAGCAGGGACAGACATGGAATTACTAGTACTGGTAATCGAGGAAACAACAAAGAGATTTGGGCGGGAGGAGGAGGGAGGGGGGAGTGCAAAAAAATATCGAATCGGATTTAAATAACTTATTGAATTTAAAATCATTAATTAATTGAGTACTCGATAAAAAAACAATGTTTTGACTTATATTTTTCAATACCCTAACTTATAATTTATGATCCTATAACTTATAATTAATATTACCAATCATAATTCAAGAAATTTATTTTGATTTTAACACTAAATTTAATCCGAATTACAAATCAAACATCCAGAGGGAGGCAATTTTTTTTTTTCAAAGAGAGACAAAGTCGATCGATACCAATAAATTACTACTAAAACTTGAAATTCAGGGGAGGGGGGGAGGGGGGGAGGGGGCTGCCCCTCTGTGCTACAGTAGATCCACCCTTGATGATGAACTCGCATCCTCTGAGATATCTCATATTTTACGTGACTTCTTGGGAAATCTTGGGAAATCTGAAACGTTCAAATACATTCTGCACGAATCTGAAAGCACAAATAATGCTGGCTCCTGTGCTATCCCCCGAATTGGCACCGGTCATGTAAAATATGAGATATCTCAGAGGATACGCACTCGGTGGTGACGACATGATTAACATTAAGAGGCTCCATCTCCTCATTTTGTTTACGATATGGATGTTGTTGGTTTCGATGGTTAATTATATGGATGTTGTTGGTTTTGATAGTTAATTATATGAACAAATTAAGCGGGCATCTATTGAATCAAGGAAATTTAGCTCGTAGTGTTGTAAATCTCACAGAGGCTATCTAAATATATTGAAAACCTAAAAAAAAAAAAAATTTAGATTGTCAAAAATAAAACCTATCTTATATAACAAAAAAAAAAATTGTTTGGTTCAGCTTGGGATAATCGAGATAAGACTTCAATTAGTTATAAAAAGAAAGTGAATTTGTATCCTCCGAGTTACCTGACTGAGAAAAATTAGCAACGAACGGTCTATATTAATCTCAGTCAGATCAAACTCAATCTGGTGCCTATAGAACTATAGGTGATCCATTTCAAGATTCGTGCCAAGTTGAAAAAACAGTCCAGATCTAATTTTTCTGAATCAGGTACCTGGGGAATCTTAATTCTTCCATGACATGGGGCTTGAGATAAAGAATATATATATACAATTGTCCAAGTTTATGACATCAAACAAAATTCTGTTAAATTCGATATTATATCATTTCTTACCACTGAAAATTAGTTAACTTCAAATGTGTGGGCTTAATCATGTTGATTCATTTTTTTAGAAAAAAAGTTCACTAAAATGATGGTAATTTTTATTGATGGGCTTACTTGTATGATAAATCCATGTAAAAGGTTGGGATATATTATGGGCCTTCTAAGGTTTAAAATGGATAATAGTTGGGCCCAATCAAACTGACAGAAAATCCAAGGCTTTACAAAAAGTGCTTCGCCGCAAACAACAATACAAATGTCTGATGCTTTTCCTAATCAGAAACTTAATTATAAACAAGAAGATCACATTAACATATATATATATATCATTTCAAAGTTCACAATTGTATATCTGGGGACCAATTTGGGTCCCATTTGCATCATACTCAATTTTCGATTTGAGTCTAATGGGTTCAACATCCGTTCGATCCGCTTTAAGATTCGTGCACACTGCTTCAATTAGTGTGCGCATCAGCTTCAGTATTTGTGAGCACGGATCTTAAAGTGGATTGGATGGACGTGGAACATATTCAGCTCAAATTTGAGTCCAATGACAGTCCGTCGATCCAGCTCAGCTGGTTTGGTGTATTTTATTTTTATTTTTTTTATTAAAAGGCATAAAGCCCATTTTCATTAGCTGAAAAACCAATGGTTTGGTCTATTAAATATAGGTATTTACTCATATGCGTTTGAGTTTCACAGCACTTAAACAAGCGATATTATCTTACGGTAAAAACTTTATCACCATTAATTTTCCTCTGGATTTTGTAACATCTGTAACTATCAATAGTATGTTTTGGCATAGAACAAACTAGATTTGGCTGAGAACAGAGCAAATGTACATATGATAATAAGAATCATCTCTTCATCCCTTCATTCATTTTCTAGACACAACAAAAATAGATTTCGCCGAGAACAAATTATGGTTATATATATTAATTACGAGTTCGGGATTTTGTTAGATTCTCAATTCTATTTTTTATAAATTGCTAGGGACTGCCAAATGGGTATTCAGTTGTGCCCAAGCATATTACAGTATGCAGTCTAGTAAATTTTCATTGTTTACTGTTGAATTTGTGCATATATATTATGGTTTATCTGTGAACTATTTGATTATGGCAGGCTCATTAGCATAAATGTGATCAGCTGTATCATATATATAATTAGTTAAAAGTTTGCTTGATTCCAAAAAATTAAAAACATAGATACTGTAAATGTTTTTGATGTAAATATCTTATTTCATATTCAGAGAAAACTCAGGGTCACATACTGGCACGTACAGTATAAAGAACACTAGAAATATATTTTGACAACTTCTTCCCAATTAAAACAGTAAGAAGCACGTGATCTTAGCATCAAGCACCAAGTGGTTCTGTTCTTAATTTTTGAACTTGTTTTGGAGGACTGTTCGCGCGTGGACCGGATCTGCACCTTTTGTCCATGCACCAGCAATCTTGCCGTTCAAGAAACCCGATCCCACCGAGGCATGTCCCCCACTAGTACTGTTTATGTAGCTTGCACCACCATTCGCATATGGAGTTCACGCAAACTAAGGTTTTGTACCACCCGTTCATGAACATGTGATACTCGCACGCTTCTATCCCTGCATTAATTCAATATCTTCATATTTTAGGACTAATTAATACTCTCTTGTTTTGAGGCTTATATAGTTACTTTTGCTGTAAAATATCCATACTTCAAAGGAAATACATGTATGAGGTACAAATATTCATGACTCAAGTGCCACATGAATTATGATTTTATTAAGTAATTAATTTAATGGTGAAATAAATGTTAGAAAGGTGAAAAATATATACCCGAGGAGAGAGCAAACGTCACAAGGATGCAAAGAGCAACAACTTTGATTTCCATTTTCAATTTTTATTTGTTTTTCTTTTGCTGCTTATGTTTTCGCCTCTTGATATATTGTTATTTATAGCAGTTTTGGCATATTTGAGTTACCAAAAATTGGAAAACTTCAAGAATTAAAGAGTCATCACTTAAAAGAGTTTTTTCTTCCCCATGTATTCATCGCATTAATTATGTTTTTGTTTTATTTTTATTTTTACTTAGTACAAGCCCCTACGTAGGATTTAATTCTTTTCTCAAGATTACTTTAGAGAGGAGTAAACATTATTTTTTTCTAGGGAACCATGCTGTTTAATTTTACATAAAGATATTGCACAATATCCGGGTTGGGGCAATTTATAGGCATATGCAGTTCTTAAAATCTTTCAAGTGAAGATGTTCGGAGGCAATTTATATGTAAAATTCCTTCATGATGTTTTAGTTTTTGCTTGTTCTTTTTGTGTGAGTTATTAACAGCTTATATATGTTTTGGAGTGAGTCTATGGTACTATGCATATTACGTGTTGTTACTGTGCTACGGCTCTATATTCCAGTTTTCAAATCTTAACGGTCAATCCGAACCGTTCATCTTGTTCTCCATATTAATATGTGTTTGGAGACCAAATTTTACATTTTTTGAAAATTTTTTACTATTTTTTTAGATATTTAGAAAATCACTTGATCTGAAAATTCTGGACCATCCAAAAATAGTGATTTTCAATAAATCTAAAAAATTAGTAAAAAAATTTCAAAAAATGTAAAATTTGCTCCAAACACATATTAATATGGAGAACAAGATAAACGGTTCGGATCGACCATTAGAATTTGAAAACTATAATATAGAGCTGTAGCACAGTAACAAATCGTAATATGCATGGTACCGTAGACCCACTCTATGTTTTGTTCTAGCTTAATTTCATGGTTTTCAACTTTTGGTGTTCTCAAATACCCCAAATAATGACAATAACTCAACCCGAGTAGAACTGAACTACTGTGTACTTCCTGAGCTCATCACTATAAAAAATTTTGGATTGATTTTAAAAGACAAATTCAAATCGCTGAAACCGGTTTTCTTTGTGAATGATGCATTTATATGCAAAATTTATAACCTTTCGAATTAATTTAGTATAAAATCAAGTGGTTAAAAAAAGATTTAAAAGTTTATGCTTATGTCCGATCCTTTTTTTAATGCATGCGCGCAGTTTTAGTATTAGCTGATTAGCACCTTTTGAATAGATATCGTTTTATAATTTTTTTAGCTGCAAATTTTACAAATGAAGGAAAGAAAATATAAATCTAAATTAGATTTTATTGACAATTTTTTTGAATTTGCTTTCATTATGTTGCTCAAATAAGAAACCTATGCCATTAATTGTACATAATTATAAGGGACCAATAATAAACCATGGGTTTATGGTTCACTAGGTCCGGTTTTAAAGAAGGAACCAAAATCTCCTATCGACCTGAAATTCCATTTCATCATTGAGTTCAGTCAATTTCTAATTGACATATATCATCCACCTTTCATTTAATTAATAAGTTTTAAGTGTTAATTCTCTTAACTTTAAATCACAACTTTATTTTAATAAATATCTTTTTATTTATTTAATTAATTAATTAATTATATTCTCTGTCTCCTGATCAAATTATAATCTTGATCACAAGAATACAAATGCATTCATCGAATAAAAAAAATGATAATTTTTCAAAAATAACAAAATAAAACAATGTGACTATCAATTTCATGTCCAGCTATTACCTAAATAAGATATTATAAAAATGTTAAATAACTCCTCACACAAAAGAACAAGCAAAAACTAAAACATAAGGAATTTTACATATAAATTGCCTCCGAACATCTTCATTTGAAAGATTTTAAGAACTGACGCCTTCATATCCTCTCAGGTATTGTAGAGCATGTCCTGAACTTAACGGTTTGAGATTAAATCTCAACTGATTTCGGATTCGGACAAGCCTAGGAGACAATATTATTGGACTTTGAGATTCGTGCCAAATTAAAAGGAACGGTTCAAATCCACTAATTGTAAAAGATTCCCTTTTTAGATAATGGAGAGGATGTGAATTCTATAAATTGCCCCTACAATATTGTGCAATATCAGCAATTTCTTTATTTAAAATTAAACAGCATGGTCCCCTAGAAAAAAAGTAATGTTTCTAAAGTAATCTGTAGAAAAAAGACTTAAATCCTACGTATAGGGGCTTTGTACTAAGTAAAAAAAATAAAACGAAAACATATTTAATGCGATGAATTGATAAATGGGGAAGGAAGAAACTCTTTTAAGTGATGACTCTTTAATTTTTTAAGTTTTGATTTCCAGATTTTGGTAACTCAAATATGCCAAATCTGCTATAAATAACAACATACCAAGCTAGAGACTAAAACATAAGCAGCAAAAGCAAAACCAAGAAAAATTGAAAATGGAAATCAAAGTTGTTGCTCTTTGCATCCTTGTGACGTTTGCTCTCTCCTCTGGTATATTTCACCTTTCTATCATATATTCCACCATTAAAATTATTACTTGATAAAATTATAATTCTTGTGGCACCAGAGTCATGAATATTTGTACCGCATATATGTGCCGTATACATGTATATCCTTTGAAGTATGGAAATTTTACAGAAAAAAAAGAAACTATATAAGCCTAAAAAAAGAGTATTAATTAGTTATAAAATATATTTGAAGGTTTTGAATTAATGCAGGGATAGAGGCGTGCGAGTATCACATGTTCATGAACGGGTGGTACAAAACCTTAGTTTGCGTAAACTCCATATGTGAATGGTGGTGCAAGCTACATAAACAGTACAAGTGGGGCACATGCCTCGGTGGGATCGGGTTTCTTGAACGGCAAGATTGCTGGTGCATGGACAAAAGGTGCAGATCCGGTCCACGCGCGAACAGTCCTCCAAAACAAGTTCAAAAATTAAGAACACAACCACTTGGTGCTTGATGCTAAGATTAAGTGTTTGTTACTGTTTTGGGAAGAAGTTATCAGAATTTTAGTGTTCTGTATACCGT
This sequence comes from Carex pumila, assembly GCA_033356055.1. Classification (NCBI taxonomy): domain Eukaryota; kingdom Viridiplantae; phylum Streptophyta; class Magnoliopsida; order Poales; family Cyperaceae; genus Carex; species Carex pumila. Next base: position 166,195 of record JARJHM010000108.1, read on the forward strand.
ATGTGCCAGTATGTGATCCTGAGTTTTCTCTGAATATGAAATAAGATATTTACATCAAAAATATTTACGGTATCTATGTTTCTAATTTTTGGGGAATCTAGGAAACTTTTAACTAATTATCTATATGATACAGCTGATCACATTTATGCGAATGAGCCTGCCATAATCAAATAGTTCACAGATATTAAACCATAATATATATGCACAAATTCAACAGTAAACAATGAAAATTTACCAGACTGCATACTGTAATATGCTTGGGCACAACTAAATGCCCATTTGGCAGTCCCTAGCAATTTATAAAAAATAGAATTGAGAATCTAACAAAATCGCAAACTTGTAATATATATAACCATAGTTTGTTCTCGGCAAAATCTATTTTTTCTGTCTCTAGAAAATGAATCAAGGGATGAAGAGATGATTCTTATTATCATATGTACATTTGCTCTGTTCTCAGCCAAATCTAGTTTGTCCTCTGCCAAAACATACTATTGATAGTTACAGATGTTACAAAATCCAGAGGAAAATTAATGGTGATAAAGTTTTTACCGTAAGATAATATCGCTTGTTTAAGTGCTGTGAAACTCAAACGCATATAAGTAAACACCTATATTTAGTAGACCAAGCCATTGGTTTTTCAGCTAATGAAAATGGGCTTTATGCCTTTTAATAAAAAAAATAAAAATACACCAAGCCAGCTGAGCTCGACCGACGGACTGTCTGATCAGAATCTGATGGACATTCGACTCAAATTTGAGCTGAATGGGTTCCATGTCCATCCGATCTACTTTAAGATCCGTGCTCACAAATACTGGAGCTGATGCGCACACTTATTGAAGCAGTGTGCACGGATATTAAAGCGGATCGGATGGATGTTGAACCCATTAGACTCAAATCGAAAATTGAGTATGATGCAAATGGCACCCAAATTGGTCCCCAGATATACAATTGTCAACTTTGAAATGAGATATATATGTTAATGTGATCTTCTTGTGTATAATTAAGTTTCTGATTAGGAAAAGCATCAGACATTTGTATTGTATTGTTTTTTATGGCGAAGCACTCTTTCTAAAGACTTGGAGTTTCTATAATTTTGAATTGGGCCCAACTATGGCCCATTTTAAACTTTATAAAGGCCGATAACATATCCCAACATTTTACATGGATACAATCATACAAGTAAGCCCATCAATAAAAGTTACCGTCATTTTAGTGAACTCTTTTTTCTAAAAAAATGAATCAACATGATTAAGCCTACACATTTGAAGTTAGTTAACTAATTTTCGGAGTTAAGAAATAATATAATATCGAAATTAACAGAATTTTGTTCGATATCATAAATTTAGACAATTGTATATTCTTTATCTCAAGCCCCATGTCATGGAAGAATTCAGATCCCTAGGTATCTGATTCTTAAAATTTAGATATGGACTGTTTTTTAAACCTGGCACGAATCTTAAAATGGATCACCTATAGTTTCTATAGGCACCGGATTGAGTTTGATCCGATTGAGATTAATATAGGCCCTCCGTTGCTAATTTTTCTCAGTCAGGTACCTTGGAGGATACGAATTCACTTTCTTTTTATAACTAATTGAAGTCTCGTCTCAATTATCCCCAACCGGACCAAACAAAGTTTTTTTTTTTTTTTTTAAATCTAAATTTCTTTTTTTAGGTTTCAATATATTTAGATAGCCTCTGGCAGATTTACAACACTACGAGCTAAGTTTCCTCGATTCAATAGATGCCCGATTAATTTGTTCATATAATTAACCATCAAAACCAACAACATCCATATCATAAACAAATGAGGAAAATGGATCCTTTTAATGTTAATCATGTAACCACCACCACCACCACCATGAATCTCATCGTCATTTCCTCGATTACCAGAACTAATAATTCCATATATATATCTCTCTCCTTGCTTTTACTAAAATTCTCTAATTTGGCCTTTATCTTGTTAATCTTAATTTGATCCTAACTTATGAAGAGCAAAAATTTCACATGGTAAATGAGCATACCTCAAAATGAAGCCGATGAACCCCTTTCTCCGCCTCTGAATCTCATTCCTGCATGTACTTGATTAGATCAATTAGATCCTCAATTTAATAGCCGACATCTGTAATTTCTTTCACCCAGTTCATCACATCAGCGTCTCCATTAATCTTCCATTTCAACTCACATCATTGAGGAAGAACTGGATCCTTGTGAGCTTAGTGTTTAACTATTTGATCATGTCGTCAGTGCTATACAAGTAGATGCCTTCTTATACAATGAGCTCGCTTAATTTTAGTATATCGCTCGAGATAAAAAGGCATCGCTCATAATTTGGTGAGAAGAATGGAAAGAAAGGATAAAAAAGAAAAGAAAAAGAGGATGTAGTGCTGTCCAATCAGCATAGTAATCAGATTCACGAATAATTCGGAATTGAGCTCTTCATGAATCGATCATTGTATTATTCAGTTATTCAAACTCTTTTTGAGTTATTCGTGAATTTTACTAATTATTGACGATTTTTTCTTTATTTTTATTTTTTTTGCTCTCAATATATAATTATGTATTATTTTTAAATTATACTCAAATTATTTTCGAATCACGAATTATATTCAAATTATTTCATGAATTACAACTTTAATTCAACTTTATTTTTCCTTAAGTTTTAGACTTTTAGTAGCCTATTTTTTATTTTTTATTTATTGATTCCTAGTACATTATTTAGGAGACAGGATTTAGTGGTGGATTGTGTATACAAACTTTTTTATTAATACATAGCAATTTGCCACTTACTTAATATATATATATATATATAAAGAGAGAGATAGGCTACGGTGAGTTGCGAAGTAAAATGTGTTTCTACTTCACGCTGTATTTTTATTTTGAAAGTCCAAACGACCGATCCGAACCGTTAAATGTTTAATACATATTGAAATGTACTTGGAGACCAAATTTCATAATTTTTGGAATTTTTTTACTATTTATTAAGCATTTTTGAAAATTGCTGTTTTGTTGTGAACAGTGAAAAATAGTAAAATTTTTTGAACCATCAAATCAGCGACTTTCAAAATTGCTTAATAAATAGTAAAAAAAATTCCAAAAAATGTAAAATTTAGTCTCCAAGCATATTTCAATATGGAGAACAAGATGAACGGTTCGGATCAACGTTTTGAACTTTAAAATTGCAAAATATGAGCGTGAATTAAAATAGTTGCTTTACTTCGCAACTCACCGTAGTCCAGCTATATATATATAGGAATATGCTAGCGTGCTATGCATAGCATAGAACCCCTCTATGCAACGGCTTGGATTTTGAGTTTTCAAAATTCTAATGGTCGATCTGAACCGTTCATCTTGTTCTCCATATTAATATGTGTTTGGAGACCAAATTTTACATTTTTTGGAATTTTTTTACTATTTCTTTAGATTTATTGAAAATCGCTGTTTTTTTATGGTACAGATTTGCTGAAAACAGCGATTTTCAATAAATCTAAAGAAATAGTAAAAAAATTTCAAAAAATATAAAATTTGGTCTCCAAACACATATTAATATGGAGAACAAGATGAATGGTTCGGATCGACCATTAGGATTTTGAAAACTCGAAATCCAAGCCGTTGCATGGAGGGGTTCTATGCTATGCATAGCACGCTAGCATATTCCTATATATATATACAGAGAGAGAGAGAGAGAGAGAGAGAGAGATGGGCTACGGTGAGTTGCGAAGTAAAACACGTTTCTACTTCACGTCGTATTTTTATTTTGAAAGTCCAAACGATTGATCCGAACCATTAGATATTTAATCCATTTTGAAATGTGCTTGGAGACCAAATTTTACATTTTTTTGAATTTTTTTACTATTTATCAAGTATTTTACAAAATTGTTGATCCAATGGTGGCTTAACAAAACAGTAAAATCAGCAGCCATCGTTGGATCAACAATTTTGTAAAATACTTAATAAATAGTAAAAAAATTTAGAAAAATATAAAATTTGGTATCCAAGCACATATTAATATGGAGAACAAGATGAACGGTTTGGATTTTTAATTTTAGATTTATGGTCCAATGCACAAACCCCTCCATGCATTGCAATGCATAGGCACCCTTGTGCATTAGACCATAAATCATCGATTTAAAGTCCAAATGACCAATCCAAACCGTTCATCTTGTTCTCCATATTAATATGTGCTTAGAGACCAAATTTTACATTTTTTGAATTTTTTTACTATTTATTAAGCCACTTTGAAAATCGCAGATCCGGTGGTCCAGAAATTTTTACTGTCTTTTACTGTTCACCCAGATTTTCAGATTTTCAATAAATCTATAAAAATAGTAAAAAAATTCAAAAAAAAAATGTAAAATTTGGTCTCCAAGCACATATTAATATGGAGAACAAGATAAATGGCTTGGATCGGTCATTTGGACTTTGAATCGGTGATTTATGGTCTAATGCACAAGGGTGCCTATGCATTGCAATGCACCATAGCCCATCTGTGTGTGTGTGTGTGTGTGTGTAGGAATATGCTATCGTGCTATGCATAGCATAAAACCTCTCTATGCAACGGCTTGGATTTTGAGTTTTCAAAATCCTAATGGTCGATCCGAACCGTTCATCTTGTTCTCCATATTAATATGTGTTTGGAGACCAAATTTTATATTTTTTGGAATTTTTTTACTATTTCTTTAGATTTATTGAAAATCGCTGTTTTCAGCAAATCTGTACCATAAAAAAACAGCGATTTTCAATAAATCTAAGGAAATAGTAAAAAAATTTCAAAAAATGTAAAATTTGGTCTCCAAATACATATTAAATGGAGAACAAGATGAACGGTTCGGATCGACCATTAGAATTTTGAAAACTCAAAATCCAAGCCGTTGCATAGAGAGGTTCTATGCTATGCATAGCACGATAGCATGTTCATATATATATATATATAATACATGTGATACGTGTGCAACTGTTTGTTCATATACTAAATTGGTAACGTGCAAAATTAGCAGCTAGCTATATACATGTGCAAAGTCAACAACTCAAAATTGTGATCAAACTGATTATTTGTCTAAACTATTTCTGTGGATATTTTTTTTACAGGTATTGAAAAGTAAATGATTCCATTCCCATCTTTATCTAAATAAATTGCTCGCTCAAACTGAACCAATATGGTCCCCACAATTAGATTATTATATTTAATATACCAATATATATCATTGTGCATGTGGTGGTGTAGATGTGTAATTGATTGTGCGTGGACCATAATAAGATAATTATATTTAATATACCAATATATCATTGTGTGGTGTAGATGTGTAATTGATTGGATGTTTCAATATAAATTCGTAGTTTGTGTATAAAGATTGTATATTTTGTAAAATGAAACATAACTGATAATTGATTTTAAAATTAAGCAACATTGATTAATGAAATCACGAGGCTTGACCTCCACATTATTTTTTTCAAAAAATAAAAAGAAAAAGAAAAAGAAAATATTAAGCAAGCCTTGTACAAATCTTTATATATGAAAGTATAACTTCAAAATATATATACGTTGAAAAATATTTTTCATAAAGAGGCAATTGCTACTGAACGGATTAAATTAATGAAATGAAATATACCAAAATTTTTATTCATAGGAAAATGAAAAAAATAATAATAAAAAATGCTATGCAAAAAATTAAAAAAAGGAAAGACAGGAAGGAGCCATAGCATGCGGGACGACATAAGACATCTCAAATCAGAAAAAAGAAACAAAAAAAAAATAAAAAAATTATTCATGGGACGCCATGACCCATCCATATCCAGTATCCACAGATTTCAATTGAAGAGATGATAGACATGATAGACTTCAGTAACACAAGTAAAGAAATTCATCAAGTAAAAGTTTCATGGGTATGGATGGGTAATGGCGGCTCATATTTTTTTTTTTTTTGTGTGACTTGAAATGTGCTATAGCGTCCAATAAAGATGCCATGACTCCTTTCTACATTTTCATTTTTGAATTTTCTAAACATAATTTCATATATTTCATTTTTTTTCATTTTTCTATGAATAGAAATTTCGGTGAAATATAGTAATCTGACATCAAATTGCCAATTAGAAACACGATATGCCTACCTGTAGAAGTATTCTACGGGTAGAAACGTAACTTCAAACTAACCACTAGATTGCCACCGTTTCCAATATCAAATCAGTTATAAAATTCTATTTTTGCATGCAAGTCCATATTTATAAGATTAATTGTTCTTATATGTCCATCAAATTTTGAGAAAGTTCCTAATGTCCTATCGAAACTTATTTATATCTTATAATTTACTCATTAAAAGCACAACTTTTGCCTCTCTTTTTTCCCAATTCCTTAATTTAATATAATATTAGTATTTATTTTAATTAAATTGATTAAAAATCTCACTTAATTACCTCTATATATAAAATAGTGGCACAGTAAGCGCTTCACTAAGTTCACCAAGGATTTTTAATAAATTTATATCAAGTGCTCTACGTTTACTCTTCAATATACTAACTTGATTGTACGTAAATGGGACAGTATCCGCGAGAGATACTATTGGAATATCGTCAGAGATATTATCGTTGCTAATAGAAAAAAAACTCATTTATTTCGATATACCCTCACAGATAGTCGCTTTTTATTCTTGCATATACTGTCCCATTTTTGTAGTCATTTTGAAGAATGTTTTCACCAACATAAGTTTCAAAGTATTTATTCGTTACCCCATTCCGCAATTTCCCATGTTCTTCTTTCCTTAATTCTCTCCAACAAAGATAAACTTGCAATTATCATCTTACCCTTCCATTTTCTTGATGATACTTTTTGCGAGAGAAAAAACAAATTTATGACGGTACTCCCTCGCGAAAAGTACCGTCGCAAATAGAAAAAGCTGAAGAATGAAAGTAGTCCGTCGTAAAAAGTCACTTTTTTATCCTCGCGAAAGGTGTCTCATTCTTGTTGTGGTTAAAGGCGATTTCTTCTTTGTTGTCTTTCGTTATCTATAGCTGGGTTGGTCATGAGTTTTCACTCTGGTAAGGTCTCTCACTTTCTCTCTTATATTATTTCATTTTTTGTTAACAAAACAAGTATTACTTTCTTATCTCTTTTATATTAGTGAGGCTATGGGGCTATGCATAACGCATATTGGTTCATTATACAGATTAATATTTTTATTTTTAAAAGTTAAATAAACAATTTGATTGTTCAACATGATTTTTGTATGAAGATGTTTTTGCAAACTATAAATTTTACGTTTTTTACAATTTATATACTATGCTGTTAGATAGGTAAAAAACAGCTATTTAAACTAAAAAAAATGTTCATAATACGGACTGATCTGTGTTATACCTAGCTATATATACCATATCCTCAATTCTTTTATATTATATTAGAAACACCATTCACCTTTTCAAAATTATATGCTTCTCATTAAAAATCATTCTCATATATAAATTGATCAAAATACTTTATTTGAAGTGTGTTATATAATATTTTGGTTACATACTATTTATTTTATGTATTTAAATGTCAATATACTTTACTATTTATCTATTCATTTAGTTGTACTATTCAACTAGACTATAAAAATTATAAATATAAGAGTATTTAGTGATTATTCACTATAAAAAATACAAATAAAATGATTGCACCTCTAGTTCTTTCTACATTTCTTTCCCGCACTCCATGTGCGTGCTTATAATATATTGTTCGAAAATTGTTTTATACATTATGATGAAATTATTTATAATTTATGTTACTCGAGATAAAATATTTTGAAAATTATATTCTTACTTATTCGTCACAATATTGAATTTAAATATTTTTATAATTATTCTTAAAGCATATATATACTTTACCCACTAAACATAAACTCTTGAGAAATCAAATATAAATAATTTTTAATCACTAGGTATATATAAACTCTTGACGATCAAATGTAAATATATAATTTTCCTAATTACATATATCTAGTTACAACCGTTAACCTGTTAACGGACACACAATTCAACGATTCTTCAAAAGAGACGATCCGTTTGCTGCCCCAACTGACCTGACGGTCCTGACCTCTATATATATGACATTATGACCCCTTCACGGCTTCACCTCTCCATATGAATCCCAAAAGAAAGCATCTACTTCTTTAGAATCCTCGGTTCAAAATCTCTCCTCCTTCAGCACATCAAAAGATATTAAGGTGCTTAATTAATAATCAAATATGATCACTAGCCAACCAATGAGTTCTTCACTTGTGCTCCAAAAATATAACCCTTCAAAACCGAATATCCCTAATTCCCCCTTCAGTGCTCGGTCTCATCGTGTCAACATCAAATGGCCGGTTATCACGATGTACTGTGCCTCCCGACTACGCAGCATGCCGATGGTTGTAGTAAGAGCTGAGAAAGTACCGACTATGGCCATCCCTCAAGACAACGAGCAATCAGTGAACCCTGATGACAAAAGGTACATAATTTCTATATATATACAGTTCAAATTTTTTATCTGAAACATATATATATACATGTCAGACATTAATCTTTATCTTTGTATCACTCATACACCTTCAGCATAAATTCTAAGGAAAGTAACTCTGGAGGTGGACCCAATTCAAGTAATACTGGAGGGCAGCCCAATATACTGATTCAAACTATCCTCTCATGGTTCGTGTTTCGTAAAAGAGAACATGCCATTAGATCATATTATAATTTTAGTCTTTCAGAGATATTATAGTTTTCCTTTTTAATTCGTGTTCTAAATTTGAAATTTCATGCAGGGCAAAATGGTTTGTGTGGTCCTCTGTAGCGTTTCTTCCATTCTACAAGAACATCGGAGCATTTGAAGGTACAGACCTACAGTAATTAATTTAAGGACATTCTTTATTTTCCAAAAGAGGCACTTCCGCAGCATATTATATATCTTTCAAAATCAGACACTAAATGAATTAATTTTAAACTGTTTGTGTATTTGTTCTTCAAAATATATGCAAAATCAGATAGATTTGTAAAAACCACGACTACTGCGTTACATGTGGTGGAGTCGGTAGCACAGGTGATAGATAAGGGGGCCAAGGATTTCGAAAGGTCGCTTCCTGAGAACTTAAAACTAAAAAAAGTTGTACAAAAATTAGAGAAATTTTCCGAAGAAGTATATAAGGATGCAGAAGTGACAGAATCCGTTGTCGTGAAGGTATGAAAAATATTGATCTTGAACCCTACTTTTCCTAGATTGTAATTTCAAACCTATAAGTTAGGAAAACTAGAAATTGACAGATCAGAAATTTCATTATCATAACTAAACCAGCTAGACGTAAAGAAATGTGTTTCATTAGGATAATATATTTTTTTAGGGTACGTAAGGTTTCAAGTTGACATCTTACAATTTCATTAATAGAAAAATATTTACATCTCTTTTACGCTAAAGTTACAAATTGTAAACCTAAAATAGACAGGCACAGTCCAAATATTGCTCTATCTCCTATGTACAAATCAAGCACTGTGTACAATTAGACCAAAATGCAATCTAATCAGCATACAAAATTGACCAAGCGAAAAAATTGTGGATGAAGGATTTGTATACGCGCAATTGAATGCATGTCTAACAATTTAAAGTACATTGAAGTATGTATTATACTCACAAGCTCTCTTGGATGCTTGTGCAATATCGAAAACTCAATAAGCTACGTCGAATGTTCAACTTAGAAGCACGTGCTTAAACTATACAATAATTAACCGATATTGACATTAAAAATTTAGCCCAAGTTGCACAAATAATGCAATGGAATTTAATTGAGAGGTCATTAATGGCGTGGAGAGCTACAAGTGGTCCCTAAATATATATTAACTCCCTATCATTCTAATAAAAGATGCATTAATTTGCTCCATAATAAAATTTTTTCATGTCTTTTTTTCTCTCAAAGGGTGATGCCATATTTGACAAGCTTGGTGAAAAGGTGGAGTCGATTTTGAAAGATAAAATTGCACATGACGGAACAAAAAATACAGAAGGAACTAAAATTGATAGCAGTGTTAACCGTCCCATAGTTTAATCTTATGTGATTTTTTTTTTAAATTGTTGTTATATATTAATTGAATAATTTATTTGTTAAGGTTTGTAACCAAAAAGAGCGAGGAGGAAAATAGAAAAGAGATAGTGTTGTAAAGTTTGAATGTTGTAAAATACAATTATATGGCGAATAAATTAAACATATTGAGTTGCTTCAAATAGATATATTATGGTAGAACACAACATGACAAACTCAAAAGACTTAAATTAACGAGCTAGTGAAAAGAAAATAAGAACCCCGCACAAAAATATTTACTTTTAACTACAAGAATGAAACAGTATTCGTGAGAGTAAAATGTGACTATCTATGAGAGTATGCTGATAGAAAGGTATTTTTTCTATTAACATTGGAAGTATCTGCAATGGTATTTTAAAGCCTCCTTATTCATAGATTCTACTTGCTCTCATCCTTAAAAGTACACTTTCAAATTTTTAAAAGCTTTAGTTTTTAATGATGTCGAATATCATCTTTCTTCAATAATGAAACCTTTTAGCACACAAATTTATTATAATTAACATTTTTTGCATCCAACATTCGTTGTGAGAGGGGGTGCCAACGGATCGATGCTGGTTATCTGGATTCAGATAAATTGTTAGGGTTTTATTAATTTTCCGAATCCAGCTGATTGAGATCCGCACGAATATTAAAAGACTCCAGTGCGTCATAGGCATGGACTGAATTGGCTCTGATCCTGATCAAACGACTGAGATGCATTAAACTCAAATTAAAAAACGTTTTTTTAGTTAATGCAGAAGATGCGGACTCCCTTTTTTTTTGATAAAAGTGATATTACCACCAGTTTCATTAAGAAACGAAAGAGTTCATACAACAGGTCTAGAAAAAAACGAGCATACAGTCTATCAACAACTAACCGCAAAAACATCTAACAACATAGTCTAAAAAAAACATATGAACATGACATCAAACAGTAATACTAAATATCTATATCACTAGAAGAAGAGGCGGACTCCCTTTTGAAGGCTCCGCATAATCCGCGGAATTCAGATCTAGCGAAGTAACCCAACTTTTGGTTTTAGATCGGGACCATCCAATTTGAATCCGCAATAATCCATTCAAAGTGGAGCGCACACATCCCCAGCAACGAATCCAAATCCCAAGACGATCTCAAGCATCAGATTCAAATCAAATGGTCCTGATCCGGAGTAGGTAGAACAAGTGGTAGATAAGGGGGACCAATGATTTTGAAAGGTCTCGATCTTCAACTCAAATCTAAAGAAAGTAGTACAAACAGTAAAGAAATTTCCCGAAGAAGTGTATATATATATATATATGTGGATGCAGAAGTGGCAGAATCCTTGATCGAGAAGGTATGAAAAATGATCTTGTACCCTACGTTTCCTAGATAGTAATTTCTTGGCTAAACTTTTCTAACCTATATACTTGTGGAAAGTTCAGAAAACTAGAAAATGACAGATCAGAAATTTCAATATTATAACAAGCTAGACGTAAAGAAATGTGTTTGATTTAAGATAATATTTTTTATTAGGATACGTAAGGTTTCAAGTTGACATTTACAATTTCATTAATAGAAAAATATTTACATCTTGTTGAAGCTAAAGTTACAAATTGTAAACCAAATATTGCCCTATCTTCTATGTACAGCACTGTGCACAATTAGACCAAAATGCAATCTATCAGCATACATAATTGACCAAGCAAGAAAATTGTGGATGAAGGATTAATTTGTATACGCGCAATTGAATGCATATCAAACAATTACATCTTTAATATAATTTGCCAATGAAACGTTTAAAGTGCATTGAATGTTGAATATTAAATTATCTTCTATTATAATTGGAGAGTACACAAGAGTTTACAATACTTGATGTATTTCTTATTCTCTCATTCACGTCTCGCACTTAGTCACCTATTTATACTACCTAAAGTCAGTTTGGCATCTTCTAGATTATGCTATAAATTAAACATGATGCATATCCGTAATTTCTAGATAATTCTTATTCTACTGACATTCTTTATTAGTTTGCTAAAGTCGGTTAGTGTTTCATGAATATTTTAGAATATATTTTGGGCTGAGCCTTCTGAATCGGTGCTGTTACTTCAACATTGAACTATACAATAAGCTAGGTCAAATGTTCAACTTAGAAGCATGTGCTTAAATGATACAATAACTGATATTGACATTAAAAATTTAGTCCAAGTTGCACAAAGAATGCAATGGAATCTAGTTGAGAGCTCATTAATGGCGTGGAGAGCTACAAGTGGTCCCTAAATATAAATTAACTCCCTATCATTCTAATAAAACATGCAAATTTGCTCGGTAATAAATTTTTTTCATGTCTTTTTCTCTCTCAAAGGGTGATGACATATTCGACAACCTTAGTGAAAAAGTGGAGTCGATTTTTAAAGATAAAATTGCGCATGACGGAAGAAAAAATACAGAAGGAGTTAAAACTGATAGCAGTATTAACCGTCCCATAGTTTAATCTTATGTGACTTTTTTTTTTTTAATTGTTGTCATTTATTAATTGATTAATTTATTTGTTAACGTTTGTAACAAAAAAGATCAAGGAGAAAAATAGCAAAGAGAAGGCTCAGCTGGTGTTGTAAAGTTTGAATGTTGCAATTAAAATACATTTATATGACGAATAAATTAAACATAATTAGTTGCTCTCATCTTTAAAACATTTATATGCTAGAACTCAACATGACAAACTCAAAAGACTTAAATTGACGAGCTAGTGAAAACAAAAAACCCGGCACAAGAATATTGACTTTTTTTAAAGCCTTCATATTCATAGGTAGGGGTGTCAATGATACCTTGTTAGCCATTTATTCGACTCATATCGTATTCGATAAGGCAGGTATGGGTAATTGGGTAATTTTTTTTTTTTTCGTTAGTTTATTGGGTATGGGTATGGGTAAGAATTTTTTTTCATTAAATAAATGAATAAAGGTATGGGTAATGACTATTTTATACCCGTTACCCTATAGGGTAATTATATATAAAATCCAAATATATATTCAATTCAATTTTCAACCCACTTAAATATATATACTCAATTTAATTTTCAACCCACTTAAATGGTGTTTTTGAATTTTTATTCTTTATAAAAAATAATTTAGTTGGAATTGATTGTGCATTTATTTTATTTTTTATTAGAAATGCAATTATATATGTGTTAAAATGAATGAATTTTTGATGTTTAATTTGTAAAATATAATAAAATTAATTATTATACTAGTATTATCCATTATTCACCCACTACCATTTCGTTACCCGATAATATTAACGGGTAAGGGTAAGGTAGGGTAAGATCAATTTTTAATGGATATGAGTAGAATAAAATCAATTTTAATAAATATGAATATGAAAATGTCTTCACCTAACCCGTACCGTACCCATTGACACCCCTATTCATAGGTTCTTCTTGCTCTCATCTTTACAATTCCGGAGAGTCCGCGACATTCCTTTTGAAGAATTTGTATACTCTGAATTAACGGAACGTACGTTAATAGATCTAGACCGTCCGATTAAGGTCCCACTAATATTAAAAAACCTGTGCATAATATATAATAAGCGTGGAATGGATTGGCTCCTATCCTCATCAAACGAGCAAGATGCATTAAACTCAAAAGCTATTAGTTAATGCAGAAGATGTGGACTCCCTTTGAAGGCTCCGCAGAATCCGCGTTACATCATGTGTCCATGTGGGATCATTTTGTTTGTATCCGCATTGATCTTATTTTATAAAGACTTCAATTTATACTTTATCATCTATGATGAATAATTTGTTAGTTATTTATATGTCACAACAAGTCTTCTTTCAGCTTGTTTAGTAGCTTAAATTCATATGCTAGATATCTCTCATCTCCTTTAGTTTTTGTTTCTTGTAATTAATAGGGCACTGTGATTAATAAATACAGTATTTACTTCAGAAACAGGGGCATATTGATATGCTGCAGAAATTTTTATTTTAGAAATATTAAAAATATATTTTCGGAATAGAGATGAATTATATATTTTTTTTAATTCATAGAATGATAGAAGAGATCAAACCAATAATGGATCATTTGGGCAGGGACTAAAGTTATTGAACTTTAAAAAAAAAATTTTAATATTTTTAAAAAATAAAAATTCGACGAATGTTGACCTAGACTGTGGATTATAAATTTATATTGTACTGTTTGATCTTTGACAGGATTTCTTCCGGGCAGACAGACGGGCAGACAGGCAGTAGGTTGTTTTGTTAGAGCACGGAATCACAATTTTAAATCTCTCTCACTCTAATAAAGTTGACAGCGGCTGTATGCTAAAATTTCTCTCTCACACACCAAATATTCGGCTTCCAGCAGAAACTAGACTTGTATGGCGTGATCATGATTGATTAGGATGTGATGAAATCAAGAAAATAGACAACCTTTGCTTAAGTTATTTGATTAGACAAATGAATCTAGAACATCTATGCACATTTATATTGGAGGTCGTCTTGCACGGATTTTTTTTTTATTCTTTACGTGTATATATATGTCATTGAGAATTAAAATCAGTACTGGTTCACAAATTTCAACTTGATATAACCCTATATTTTTCTTATATGAAAGCAATATTTTAAATATGATCAGCTGCATATGTGTACAATAGAAAAAACGTATTGTGCTGTGATTAATATATCGTGACTTTGTTTACATGTCGTACTGTGTCGTGATCAAGTTATTTTTCTTATGTGTCGTGTTGTGCCATAACTAAAATATCAAGGGATAGTCATGGTAAGCGAATGGTCACACCACGTGAGTGACGCCGTGTTCAAATGTGCCGTGACTAAACGTGACTCGCATAACTCGTTTGACTATTTTATCATAATTTAAATTAGTTTATTCAAGATTCAACATTTGATCAATATGTAACGTTATATGTGACTTGCGTGACTATGTACCGTGACTAGATATTTTGTGTGTCGTACCATGCAGTGCCAAGTTTTTAAAAGATAGTCACAACACGCAATATGTAATCACGGCACGTAACCAATACGCATGTCGTTCTGTACCGTAATTATACCGTTCCATAACAGAACCAGTTCTGATGTGCTATTTTGTCCATTCGACATATGCGTATGTGGTATGTCATTTGTGCTCAAAATGATGAGTAGTCAATGAATGCGGATTTGAAATTTGCAGTCGGTTAGACATGTAGTATGCAGTTATGTGATTAGGGAGATGTCATTTTGGCGCATGTGCTATCATCTATCACACAGTCATACACATGGTTAGATATTTTTATACAACGGTCACTACAGCAGAATGAATTTTCTGCGACCATATCAGCGACCGGCGCCAGTATCGGTCGCAGAAAATCTATTTTTTTCAAAATAAAAAACTATAACAAAAATCAGATGCGACCGTATCAGCAACTGGCGCCAACACCGGTCGCTGAATTTTTTTTTTTTTTTTTTTTTTTAGTGTCGCTGAAAAAAAAAGGCGGCTCCTAAAAAAAAAATCGCGCCAGTACCCCTCCGCCAAAATCAAAACAGCTCCGATCAAAACCCTCCCGCTCCAAGCCAAATCTCCGCTCACCCAAACCAACCCTCCCGACCCAAACCCTTACTGCCTCCGCGCCTCTTCGCGTCTCCTCTCCTCTCTCCTCAGTCTTCTCTGGATTTATCTGCCTACCTCTCCGTCTCAAACCCTTCCAACCACTGACCTTCACCACGACGTGAGTCGGAAGCACGAATCGAATCTGAAATTTCGTTCGGTAATGTTCTAAATTACTTAGTTGTTTCTTTTAAATGTGAAATTTCTAAGAATTTGTGTTAATTGCTTGTGGTTGATTAACACGATTCAAATCTGATTTTAATTGAGAAATTTCATGTTTTTCATATTTGGGTTAGGAAATGATCTTCGTGACAACCTTTTTGTTTTAATGTTTGTACCATGCACCTCTATTGATATAAATTGTAACTGGTACCAGTTCAGTACCAGTATTTTCTGATTCTGGTACCGTTAGGGGCTGTTTTGTAAGTTTCCAACAGGGCGCCGTCTTATTGTGCTGTTCCTTTATACTATCAATTTGTGGCGAGTTCACTTTATGGAATGGTCAATCTTTCAATTTTGTGCATTGCTATAGCTCTCGTCTTAATTTTAACTTGTATTCTTGTCTTAATTTTCAGAAAAAAAAAAGGAAAGAAACAAACAAACCTGATCATAGACTACTGTTTGGGAGCCCTTATCAACAGTCGGGGTAATTGCACGACCTATTTTTCAAGCAAGGTAAGAATGTCATGTACTATCAAATTAATTTTATTTATTGATGGAGTGTAAGTAGGCATCAGCTATGGCTGTGTCTTGTCACTTGCATCTTCAATTTTATGATGTTTCAATGTTTTTTTTAGTCCAAATAAACAAATTAAAAGATCATGTTAAAATTACTCTTTGTTCCTTGAGCCTCTGATTGCAAAAATCTGCATGCAGCAGCTGATTTCTAAAAAGATTGAAACTATCGATTCTGATTTCTAACACTTATGATCTTTAACATGAAGTAATTAAAAGATCATGTTAAATAAATAGAAACCAGGGGTCTTTTTGCAAAATTTCTCTTGCCTCTGATTCTGACAACATGGTTCTTATTCAAATGAGTAAAATTCTTAAGAATGACAGTTTGGTGCAAGGTATATACCCTAAACCGGATCATGGCACTAATACATGTGCGTCCTCAGCATTGAAACTAAGTATAGATGCCACTGGCACTCAAAGTGCTTCAAATGACCTTTGATTAATCCGCCAGTAGAGAAAAATCGAGGGACCAAATTAAGAACATAAAACACAGCTAAATAAAGGGCTCAAAAACAAATACACTAGAGCTTGATTTCATATTTTTAGCATTTTTCTGCTATTTATTAGGCATTTTCAAAGTTGGCTTTTTTGAAATGCAAAATCAGCATTTTATGTTTTTATTTCCACTTCTGTCCCTGTGTCAAACAATTTGTTGGTTAATTGTTGGTGAGATTAATATTTGCTATTGAAAATTGGTTATGTGCAGAGGGATTTAACAGCACCATATGTTGATGATAGAGAAGTGACTGTTGCTGCCTTTTTTTGCATTTGGAGCCTTTCTCGGGTAATTTCAAGCACCTCCCTTTTTCTTGATTGATTGTTGCTCGAGATGTGATAAATTGTGAGTTCTTGTGATGAATTGGGGTATTGATCGATTGAGTACGGGTTGTTGATTTTTCCGGCTTTATTAAATTCATTGATATGTGCTGTTTTGTTAAATGGGGGTGTTTGATATTGTGCAAAATAACAATAGCTAGCTTAATTTGGGAAAATTAGAATTGAGAATTTTGAGGAATATGTGCTTTTTTTTATTTCATGACTTGAGAATTTTGAGGATATTGTAATTGATATTATGGCAAAATTAGAATTTTTGTGTTGATATTATTACTGTTGTATCTCAAATCAAAACTGTAATTTTGTATGGTATTTGATATTACAATTGAATTGATCTATTGTGTATGTTTTGAGAAAAGTAAAATTAAAAAAATCCAAAAAACTGACAGAAAAGTAAATATAAAAAAAATGACAGAATAGTATCAGCGACCGGATTTAACTATCAGCGACCGTCGATTCACGGTCGTCGATATTTTTTTCCTGACATCAGCATAAAACAACAGCGACAAAACAAATTGGTCGCAAAAAAAGTATCAGCGACCGGATGACGTCATTCAGCGACCGGTGACGTCATCAGAAGAGTATCTGCGACAATGCTTTCAGCGACCAGAGTATCAGCGACCGGAATCGACTTTCTGAGACCGGAATAACTATCAGCGACCGGCTACGTGACTATCAGAGACCGGAAAACCGATCTCTGAAAGTCTTTCCTGCTGTAGTGGGTAAAATTATTTTTAAACTTTGTTTAAAATATAAAATCTATTTGAAGAAAAAAATGATTTAAAAAAATAGACAATTTGTTTGAATAAAAATATCTAAATTGAACAATTAATATTTGAACACAAATAAATATCTTTTTCAAAACAATAAAATTATGTATAATATATAATCACAATACGTACGTTGCATATAAATTTATGTAGAGAAGTAGAAAAAAATTATGTCTTAAATATTTTGTGGTAGCTTGAACAAATCAAATACATACTTATTAAATAAAAAGATGAGCGTGTATAAACATATAAAGAAAAATGAGGAGCTTCAAAATATTGAATGAACTACAAATAATAAATTTAAATCGTTAAAATTGATTTACTTAATAAAATTTGCTTTTGATTTAGTTGCAAAGGCACATGACTTCTATATGAAAGATCATGGGTTCGATACCTACAAAGTGAAAAAATCATTTATATTAATATATAAGGGTTTGAAATGTGCTAAATAACTTGATCCCTCAAACCATACTTTAAAAAAATGATTTACTTAATGAGTAATATAATTTCTTGTAGTTATTTACTATGAGTTGTTTAAATTAGAATTGAAGAAGACTCGGTATTTTGTTACTATTTATTAAGTATTTTATAAAATTGTTGTTTTTAAACTATTGAATTTTTGTACCCATCTTAATAAATAGGAAAAAAATTAAAAAAAAATGTAAAATTTGATCTGCAAGCACATTTTAATATATCCATCATATTGAATGGTTTGGATCGATTATTTGGACTTTGGAAACCTTTGAAAATGCATGATGTCATCTGATGTCATAAAAAAGGGTGTCATCTGATCCCTTCTCTACACATATAGTATATTTGTAAAAAAATAAAATTTTAAAGTACTAATAAAAATACAATCACATAATCATGTTTTTTTTTTTTCATGATTACATATTAAAAACAACTAGCTTATTTATAAGGCTAACTCATTAATTGTTTACAGGTTAACATATTTGTTAATCAATATTAATTACTAGACATACATATATGTACGCAAGACAAATAATCTTAAGGAAGCTGATAATTGTACCTCAAACAAAGTATTCGCACATGTCCCCAACCTTTTAAAATATTGGCAACAAAAAGATCAAATTTTACTTCATACAGCGAAATAACAGTACCAATCTTTCTTTATTGTATAGAATTTCGTTGCATGAAGAGAAAAACACTATGTTAAGAAAATGTAACAAAAGCACAGCCAAATGCAGTGAAACAATCATATAATTTAAACATATAAAGGAAAGCGTTTAATCAACTACATTCAAGTGTTTAACTTTCATTGTAAATGAGTTAAATTTTCATTTTTTAAAATAAAAACAAATCCCCGAGTAAAAATTTACAGTTCTAAATTTGAACCGATCCCCAAGCGCATCTCCGAGCACGAAATTTACAACTCTAAATTTGTACTAATCCCTGAGGGCGTCCCCTAGCACATTTTTTTTTATTTGTGCAGAATGTACCAGGAACAGTACCTGTGAACAAGTAAAGCATGTAAACCAATATATACTAGCAAGCAAACGACATAAATAAAGTATTAAAAATTCTTTGATTAATATCAATACCTGTGAATTGTTTCAGGTTCTAAGGCATGCCTAACACCAAGACCAATACTTGTGAATAAGTATCAATAAGAAGTCTGCAATTTTGTACAGAAGTTTGCATCAAGAAGAATGTTATAGGGTTTTGACAATTCCATCTCCTATATATATATATATATATATATATATATATATATAGTACGGCTAATGTGCTTTCTCTAGCATATGGGCCGAAATGCTTGCGGTGAAAATTTGAAATTTCAAAATCCAAAAAGTCGATCTGAACCGTTTATCTCCTTCTCCATATTAATATCTGCTTGGAGACCAAATTTTACATTTCTCTGAATTTTTTTACTATTTATTAAGCCACTTTGAAAATCGCTGATCCAACGGTGGCTTAACAAAATAGTAAAACCATTGGATCAGCGATTTTCAAAGTGGCTTAATAAATAGTAAAAAATTTCAGAAAAATGTAAAATTTGGTCTCCAAGCAGATATTAATATGGAGAAGAAGATGAACGGTTCAGATCAACTTTTTAGATTTTGAAATTTCAAATTTTCACTGGAAGTATTTCGGCCCATATGCTAGAGGAAGCGCGTTAGCTGTACTCTCTCTCTCTCTCTCTATATATATATATATATATATATTTCTAGAAATATGAACAAAAAAAATTGGAATACAAAGGAAAAAGAAAATAATGTACCTCCAAATAATGGATTCAATATAAGAAATGTTGCAGGCACGAAGTGGATAGAGTTAGTTCTGTAAGCCAAAAAGAAATGCAGACTTGTATACGAATGTATTAGGAACAATATATGTGAACAAGTAAAGCATGTAAACCAATATGTATTGGCAAGCAAATAACATAAACGAAGCATTGAAAATTTGTGCATATAAATATGTGTTTACAAACACATTTTAAAACATATAAACCTGTGTTTACAAACGTATTTTAAAGCTTATTCTTCAAACACATTTTAAAGCATATAATCCAGTATTTACAAACATTGAAAAATCTTCATTTAATAGATTAATTGTTCAAAATGAAGACTATTTTTTTAGTTATTAAATATCAAAAGATGTTAATTTGCATAATTAGAATTATAACAAATCCCCCACCGTGTCCCCGAGCTAACTGGGTTTAAATTGTACTTTAAAGTACGTTCAAGTACTTATAACTAGTTTAACTAGTTAAAGTACTTAAGTAGTTAATTAATGATTAGAGGACTATTAACAATCTGGGAGATTAATTCAGGGATTGGTGATTACAACAGTTCCTAACAAACTGTCCATGAAATTAAAACACAGTATAAAAGCATGCAAAACTAATGTTTAAAACAATCAAATTAAAACTGCAATGCATTAATTAATGATAAATTAATAAATTACCCTTATTAGCGGACGGTTAAACCTAGTTAAACCAGTTCAGGGACGGGCTCGGATTTGGTGGCTCGGGATACAGTAACATTTCTCTAATCTTAAATGGTTGACTTAAGTTTTCTATTAGAAAAAATCTGTTCGGATTTCAGAGGATCTTGTAGCTAGGTTTGATATTACCAATTATAAGTTTTATTAATTATAGTTTTAAAAAATGAAAGCATTATTAGGTTGCTGGCGCTTTGTGTCTACGTACTGGGTTCTAGTCTGATCTTCACCTAATATTTTTTGGTAAATTATTATATTTCGAATTATTTCGGATCCAATAAAAGTATCAAGATTTCATTCATGTCAGCCGGTATTCACCAAAATACATCCATTATAAATGTAAAGGTTCTTTTGCAAAATTTTAGAGAGAATATTGTTTCATGACCCAGTTGTTAAGGTTTCAAACTTTCTGTTATATTTTTTTATGATTATAGCCAATTTATACCTGCTATTAAATCAAATAATAGATAAGAGACTTTTAAATTCCATCTCATAAAAAGAGGTCAACAACAAATAAAATGAAAGGATGAGAGATCGAGCAGGGCGGAACCAGGATTTGAATTGGGATGGGGGGGAGGGCCAAGCTGCTAAAAAACAAAAGAACAACTGCATGAGGAGTGCCAATCGGTATGCATCGATAAAAAATAATATAAAAATAATCACCTGAATAAACAACTTCCGATAAGTTGGAGGGCGCTTGGCCCCCTTTGCTTGTACTTAGTTTTGCCACTGAGCTCAAGGTAAAAGAAGTCAACGGGAATTGACATGAATGCTTGGAAATAACCGTGTATGGAGGAGGACAACCGTACACGGTTTCTTAGTAAGGACAACTGTGGAGTCGGTTGCAGAGACGGTAGATAAGGTGGCCGAGGATGTACAGCAGTCACTGCCCGAAAACTCAAAGCCAAGGAAAGTTGCACATGTAGTAGAGAAAATCGCCGAAGAAGTAGCTAGATAAGGATACACAAGTGCTAGAATCCATTGTGAAAAAAGGTATGAAAAATAATCTTTCTTTTTCTTATTTTTCACTTGTGCCACAAAATAACCCCTCAAAACCGTACCAAACGGCTGATCAGAAATAAAAATGAGGTACAAATCGACAAACTGCAATCTAATCTGCATGTAGAATTGACCATTAAATTTAATATATATCATATTGCATCTTGAAAGCAATGTGCCAATGACATGTTTAAAGTATATAAAAACTCTATTGGATGCATGTGCCTTGAAGACTCAATTGCTCAATAAGCCAAGTGAAATTGTTTAATGTGGAATCACGTGCTTAGCACAATAACCGATAGCTAGAATAAAAATTTTAGCCTGGTTGAACATATATATAATGCACGAACCTGGTCATCAATAATGGTATGGAGTGCGATAGTAGTGGTTCCAAAATATATATATATATATAACTCCCTATTGAAGATGCCATGCTTTTAAAAAAAAAAACTCCCTATTGAAGATGCAAATTTGCTCCGTAATAATTTCTTTTTACTGTCCTTTAATTTCTCCCTCAAAGGTTGATGACCTAGTTGATAAGTTTAATTGATGAAATGGTGGAGTCGATTTGAAGATAAAATTGTGCTTGTCGATCGACGGAAGCAAAAATGCATGATCGAAGGAACTATAACTGATTGCAGTATTACCGTCCCGTAGTTTAATCTTATGCGACTGTTGTTTTCATTGTTGTTGATTTATTAATCCATTAATTTCTTTGTACCTCTTTTTATGAGATCGAATTTAAAAGATGCATGAACCTTCAGGTCAATAATGGCGTCGAGCTAGTGCTATAGTAGTGGTTCTGAAATATATAACTCCATAATAAAGATGCAAATTTTCTCCGTAATAATATATTTTTTTACTGTCCTTTCTCCCTTAAAGGTTGATGAAATAGTTGATACGTTTGATGAAATGGTGGAGCCTGTTTTTCAAGAAAAAATTGCACTTGTCGACGGAAGCTAATATACATGATCGAAGGAACTAAAACTGATTGCAGTTACCTTCCCATAGTTTAATCTTATGTGACTGTTGTTTTCATTGTTTTTGATTTATTAATCGACTAATGTATTTGTAGCTGAAGTTATTAAGGTTTGTAATTTAATCAAAAGAGCAAAGAGAAGGCTCCGCTGGTGTTGTAAAGTTTGAATGTTGCAAAATACATTTATCTCGTGAATTAATCAAACTAATTACTTGCTTCAAATGTACAAATTAATTAAAGTTAGATGAAAAAAACATTATTATCAACTGAATAGACTAAAATTGGCGAGCTAAAGAGAAGCAAATTATCTTCTGTTCATATATATACAGTCCTTCCCCTGTGACATCTGTTATAAAACAGAACAAAATGAGAGAGAGAGATTAATATTCTCAATAGTTTTTAATGGAGTTATTAGTTGCTTATGCATGTCGTTGATATAGTTTTGTCATGCTGATCAAAGCCAAAAGTTATTAAGTTCATTGAGCTTCCAACTATTACCATTTATTTATTACCTACATATTAATTACATCTAAAAACAACCAATATTTTTATATTTTCAGTATGATATTGCAAAACAAATAACAGGTTTCTTCCATATTTAGTTTTTGCAACTTAATTCCACGAACATGATTTCAGTTAGACAGAGATGATTCTTAATTTCTATCTCCTTCAATCGATGCCAATCTCTCGTAGAATTATTTCCTGATCTCCAGCTTTATTAATTACATAATTGAATGGTCCAGTATCGTTCACTGTTCTAAAAAAAAAAAAAAAAATCAAAACAGTCTAAACCGGGATGCCAAAATAGCTGCTTACCGTTTGCATATTATGTCTAATTGTAAAGTTAAGGAACTAATTAGATTTAATTTTATAAAAAAAATATTAAAAAATAATTACTCGAATCAGACTTTGGACAAAAAAAAAAAAAAAATTCCTTTGACCGGAAGAAGGGGTCCCAATTAACCCTTGGGGATTTGGATTGTTTCAAAATTAAGAAAATATACAACTCCAATTTATCCGAAAAAATCTATTAATTTTCATATACAACTATACGAGCAAAGCTAAGGTGTAATGTGTTTATCAAGTAGAGTTAATGAGTACAACTCTAAAAGTTTATTTCAAAAGTGATGTATATACATACAAAATTTTAAAAGTTTTGAATTCATTTAGAATAAGATCAATTGGTCAAAAAAATAATGAAAAATAAATACATAAAACAACTTGTAAAATATAAAATAAATTATAAAAAATTAATTTTTTTAACTGCTTAACTTTATAGTAAATAAATTGAGAACTTTCAAAATATTTCATAAAAGCCTGTATAAGTTTCTCCGTGCAACAAGGCCCATAAAAGCCTGGATAAGTTTATAACCGGTTTGTTCAGGTGCAGCGGAAACAATCCCACTAGGTCGCTGTAAAGCGACAGCGGTCGGACCTCTAAGGTATAAATTAAGCAGCACAGCATTAGCCGAAGGTATCTTTGCACTTGGTATTGGAAATAGATTTCAATTGCTCATTGAAAACTATTTCCAAACCCCCTCATTGGCCACGGCTTGGCTGTGTGCCTCTGACAATTTCTGGAAGGGTCCCATCTCTGGTGCTGGACCCTACAATTCTCAATTAATCTCAAATTTTTGTTATTTTGTTAACCAAATATTAGATAATAACAAGTGTTTTTGTTTGGCAAGTTTATTCATGATAGGTACTCCTTCACTGTGTTGACCGGTTCAGTGAATGCCGTTGAGCTTTCTAGTGACAGGTACAAAATCATGCTTGCTAAAATTTTGTCAAGTTAGCAGTTATGAGTTGACCGAAGTCTTTTGATCGGGTCCGTGACCAAAATTTTAAATGGCATAAATCAGTCTAGGCCCAACACCAACAAGCAAATGATATTTTTTACCATTTCGACTAGAAATAGTTTGAATATTACCAGAATTAATTTCTGAGCTATTATCGTCTTCTCTTTACTTTAGTTTGGTAAACACTTTTTGAACCTTGTTGCTGAATTCAAACAAATATAGATTTAGGTTATGTTTTACTTGGCACTTGAGATAAAAACAATAATACCTATGATAGTTGTAGGCATGATTTGTAGTACTACAAAAAGGGTACAGCGCGGAAGACATTTTTCTTTTTCTCGCTAGCGATCATACACTTGATGGGTTTTCATTCCTTTTGCTATTTGAAGTTTCATCGAGACATGGAACACCAGATATATTTTGTTGTCTTTTGCCTGGCACCTCTTTGAGTTTTGATTCTCTATAGGCTTCTCTTTGCAAAATATTTTGGTTTTGGTGTTTCTAGTAAGTTTGATTTTGATTGTAAACGTTTATTTAATTACCAGAGGAATATATTTGCATTTTTGTGTACTACATGCGTCAAACTTGTCGGAAGAAATAATATATTACCCTCAAGTTGATTATTACTCAAATACATAATTTTGAGTTTGGTCATATGTACCAAGCTGGGTGGTAACTTCCCTCTAAGCATATTATTAGACATCACAAGGATTCTAAGGGAAGATAAGCTCGAGAACCAATCAGGTATACTATCATCAATTTCAGTGTCACTTAGATCTAGATCCTCAATTTCTACTTGTCTCCGGAGCCAAGAGGGAAATTTTGGTCCAAGTTTACATGAACTCAACCAGATTACATTTAGTTGAAAAGAAGGTGTCCAATCACTACCAAAAAATCCTGTGAGGGAGTTCTCACTAAGATCAAGAAAAAAAAGATTTGTTAGATTTCCAATATTAATTGGTATTTTACCTCTTAGATGATTATAAGAAAGGCTGAGATAAGTTACACTTGTCATGTCTCCAATCCACCCAGTCAAGGTTCCAATCAAATTAGTTGATGAAATATCTAAATACTCTAGTTTTCTCAATGTGTAATTTGATAACTTTCCCAATAATAACTCGTCAATATCTCCTTCAATATTGTTGCCAGGTAAAGATAAGTATGTTAATTTTGTTAGACTATGTAGTGATGGTACCATACCATGAAAAGAATTATAATCGAGTGCAAGTTTGTTTAGAGATGTTAGATTTCCCATCCATTTGGGTATGGTGGTATCGAAGTTTTGATAAGAAAGATGAAACACTATGAGGGAAGTAAAATTAACAAAAGGAAGTGTATCGGAAATTTGGGTTAGATTGTTTCTCAACAAAACTAACACTTCAAGTGATGATAGTTTGTTCAAAGTTTTCACCCAATTATTTGAATCTTGAAATTGAACTCCAGACATGTCCATATACTTTAGAGACCTCATATTAGATAACCACCACGAATCGGTGTGCAATGTAAAACCAGAAAATCTGTGATCGCCAAGATCAAAGTATAACAACCTAGAAAGGTTTCCAAGTTGAGGTGGTATCTTTCCCAACAAATCCATATTAGACAAGTTGAGATACCTTAAGTTTCTAAATGTGCCAATAAAATTTGGAAATTTAGTCCCATTAAAATTATTGCAGCTGAGATCTAAGTGTTTCAGATCCTTAAGAAATTGCAAAGATGGGTTGATCTTGCCTGTCAAGCTATGGTAGCTCCAATATGAGATGATCTGTTCATAAAGTTCCACCAGATGAATGTTGGTATTTCGAAGGTTTAGCTTGACAACGTGACCTGTTCGATTGCTGCATTGGATCCCTACCCAGTTGCAGCATTTTTCACCTTTCCACGAAGCCAAACGATTGTTTATATCATTAACCCCGGCTTTGAATTCAAGCAGTGCATCTCTCTCATGCTCAATACAACAATTTGCTGAGAAAGCTTGAATTAGTAAGAGGAGGAAATTGGATGTGAAATAGTGCATCTTGAATAAATGTGAGAAGCTCTCAATGATTCACCACAACCTTTCAGTTTCACCTACTTATACAAGTAGGTGTTGTTGGTACAATTTTTTACGAGATAAAATTTGATTGGACGCGATCCTTCTACTTATAAAAGTTCCTAGATTTATTGACTATATCGTTATTCCATGGGAAGACTTGTATGGTACGTACTTCATAGAATTCTATGGTACTTGTCTTTTACTCGAAAAATAAAAATAAAATATAAATTATGGCGTACTAGTCATATGATCTATGCATGTTATTTGATATATACATGCACAAAAAAATTGCAACTTACATATACTTTTGATGTGTTGGTTATGCCTTACAATAATGAATCAAATTACTTAAAAGATTAGTTTTATATTTTTTAATCCAGCAATACATGCAAACAAACTGTTATTAAATTTCTCGATGCCTACAAACAAGGACCAGAAACTTATTTTTTCCAAAAAAAAAATATCTCAATGCCATGTGGAAAACTTGTGTGGTACTTTCCGTGTGAAATCAAATTAAATTTCTTCCAAATTTCTTCCACAAATTTGAAATGTAATTGATGAAGCATATATGACCAAAGAATTCAATTGCTGAATTTTCCACAGTGAAACCTCCAGTTAGTTATCTGACAGCCACATAATTTGTTCAAGTTATCAAATGATTGTAATCCATGCTTGACTAATTACAATTGCAGATGAAAGCTACACATGCCTGAAGTTTTGGTTACTAAAATATCCCGTAGGAACAAATGATGTTCACTCAAAATCAGTCTTATCTGGATGAGCAACAAAGCTATTATTTAATAATATTTTTCACCTTTTTTAATTACAATATAATTATGTATTTTGTTGATAACAGAGTTATGAAGTTAGCAGGAAAAAAAAAACGATTCAATAATGTAGTATTTTTATTATTGAAATGATGTCTTTCAGAAAAAAAAAATGTTTCTTTGACATGATATGAAAACATATATAATGGAAAAATTATCTCTAACAAATATAAAAAAAATAATGCATTATAATGAGAAAGAATGACAACTTAGAAATAATATAAAAAAACATTTAAGAATTTTAACCGAAAATTATTGTCAATAAGCTTGTAATAAAATAGTCAATATCATAACTTAAATTTTTTTCAATTTAGAAATAAATTTTTTTAGTAAATTTTAAGTGTACCTTAAAAGGTTGGGTGGAATGTTGATGATATGCGGTACAAAGTGAGGTTACGTTGTTGTGCAAGAGATTGAGTGGAATATATGGTCGGAATGAGCACGCCATATCATTTTCGCACCACATTATTTGGAACTTATGAAGTAATTCAAATTTTGAATTTAGATTAGGATCGTCGGCTCAAAATTCAAAATTCATATTAATTCAATACGAGATAGAATGCATATAATTTTTTTAATATTCGTGTCAAAAAATTTGATGATCTGGATTTAAGCTCAATATTTAAATTAATTTTGGTGAATAAATACCCTCTATGATAGACCAACGAGTAGAAGGCAAAGAGAGCTTCTGAGAAGGTCGGAAGGGGAGACTTCCTCCACATCAATTAAAAGATAAATGAGATGGGATAACTTGAACTGAGGGAAATTTTCAAGTTTTTACAGGGAAGGAAATATCTGGTTGTGCTTGATGATGTGTGGAGTATTGATGGTTGGGAAAAGATATGCCATATCTTTCCTGACAACAATAATGCGAGCAAAAGAATTAGTATTTGATCTAATAATAAAGACACATGGTCTCATATGAGAGGTCATGAGTTCAAAACTCAAATGAAAAAAATCATTTGTTATAATAACAAAGGTATTAAATAATTTGATGACTTGACCTCCAACTTAATTTACTTAACAAAAATAAAATAAATAAATAATGGGAGGAGTATTCCTTTGAAGCTTCAAGTTTTAGGCGATGTAGAAAGCTGGGAGCTGTTGCGTTGGAAGTTTTTCCAAGGAACCATGATTTAAAGGTGCCCGATACCAAGGAGTTGGAAGTTTTGGGACAAAATTTATCAAGTAGATGTGGGGGCCTACCTCTTGCCCTTGTGGTTCTAGCCTTCTAGGTAGTTTTCTTAATTGAAATGTCAACTGTGATTCGTGGTCACAGATATTGGATACAATGAACTGGGAATCCATGACAAATTGAGTTACAAAGATCTTCCTAATAATCAGATAAAATCGTGCTTCTTCCTAATAGTTAGATAAAATCGTGCTTCTTGTACATCTCCTGTTTTCCAAAGGATATCCTTATTGGCTCCGCTAAATTAATTATGCTGTGGATTGCAGAAGGGCTCATACCAAATAACGAAAGACATACATTAGAAAAATCTGCCAGAGGCTATCTAAATATGATGATCCAGAGATCTCTGGTTCAATATGCCAAAAGGAGCAAGAATGTCGAGAAGATATCAGATATGCATTCACGATATGTTGCGGGACTGATGCATTGAAGAGGCACAGAAATCTGGTTTTTGAACATAAATAATATTCAAAAGAAATCAATGGCCTCCCCTACTACAATTTATAATCGGGTGGCTATTCATAACAAAAGTTTAGATGGCCTACTTATGTCATCTCTAGGCGATCCACGCACCATTTTGACCTTTGGTACAAATTCAGATGGCAATAATGGAAAAGCATTTGATTGTTTCAATTTGTTACGAGTGCTTGATATACAAGGTTCAAGTCGTTTCTGGTTTCTACCTGAGAAAATTGGTGAACTCATACAGCTGAGATATTTTGGGGTACGAAACTTCTGATGCTAAAGTGCTGATTTCATTATGGAAGATTCAATCATTGATGTATTGTCTACCTGCCTTGCTTCTCGGAAGAAGTACTGAGGAATCAGATTACCCAAAACCTACATAAATTGTACATGGGGTTTACAATTGTTTGTCAAACCATCAACCGGATGGTGCTGTAAAACTCTTCAACAACAAAATAAACTCGTCTCCTTGACCATAGATCTAAAAGTATTGCTTGAGAAGGATATAAGCTCAATATTGCAAAATTACATTCCTATCGACTCCTAATATTCCGGTGAAAATAAGCTTAAATTCCTAAAAATTATATGGTGCAATAGCAGGATCAAATCTCTGATGGAGAATACTTTCCCCATAATCTTACTGAACTCACCATAACGATGTCTCAATTGGAATATGATCCAATGGCACCCCTGGAGAACTGCCCTGTCTTACGCTACTCAGACTAGGCATTGAATCTTACCAGGGTGATCATTTGAATTGTAACTGTGGTGATTTTCCTTGATTGAAGCACCTGGGATTTTGATGCTTGCTTTACAAAATCACCCAAATTTGCATAAAAATTATGATTATACCCCTAATACTCCAAAACACTGCCATGACTAAATATAAAAAAAAATACATTGCATTCGAACAATTATCAACAAGAAACATAGATTAAATCACACAAACTAGAAAAAAGTATCTTCATACAAAGCATCAATCACCTACTATACAATATTAGACAAATTAACAGTCATCAGATCTGATGATAAATAACGGTACAGGTACAGAAACATGCCACTACACGATGCATCAAGAATTAACACACAGAGAAAAGCAATATAGTGAACACAGCTTCATCACAAGCAGGAAACCACAAATGAAAATTCGGTGGAATGAGACAATATGCACAATGCATTGTCATGATGTCCGGATTGTTGAAACTGGGAGAAAAGCAAAATATAGTTAAATAACTTAATTGGTGGACTGCCTTCACTAAACTATATGTAAAAGCAAAATTCAAAAAGAGAATAATCTTATATTCAGCTTACGAAAAAGCAATTTAGATCAATAGAAGTAAAAAGGTCATATGTACTGTCCTTTTTGTTTGAAACAATGGATCACACTCTGCTTTTTTCTTCAAACAAGATGAATCTTACTGTACTGTCCTCTTTGCAAATTGCAAATACGTATATAGATAAGCTTCAAGTTTGCATTTGCATTCAAGTTTGCATTTCCAACCACATATATAACAAAAATGTTGATACTAGCGCTTTTATTGACCCCACTTAAAATAAAAGTCCTAAATTGAACTCAATTTAAATCCTACAAATAAAATACACTTTCATGCTCAGTAAGGGTTTGACACCAACAGTTGTATCTTAGGGATTAAACAATAAGAAGAGCTTGCTTCTGTCTCGAGCCACTACAAATAGGTGCCTAATATGTAAAATCCATCTTTAGGATCAAATGATAAAGAGGATGGATCACTTGACAATCATGACAACTTAGAAAGCTCAGTCCTTCCAACCTTAATAAATGGTATTGTTGATAGCTATATATCATATTAATGGTTGGTTTTGTATGGTAATCCTCACACAAAACCTAAATAAATGTATATCAATTGAAAGAGACAAAAGAATGGAATACAATATGTAGAATTCTACCGATAGCTAGCTAGTAGAAAACAACTTTTAAAGTTTTACCAATAGGTAGTAACACATATGTCCAATTTCTTGAAAAAATAATTAGTAACATGCATTTTGCAAATGTGAGATAACTTACAAGCTTAACATTACCAAGCCCGACAAAGTTTGATGGAGGGTATGTGCCTGATGATGGGCCAGTCTTCTCCCTCATATTTCACCATTCTTTCCTCAATCTTCTGAGATATGTCTGAGAGACGCAGTTCCTTCAAAGCAACGAGATTCTGCAACCCAATTGGAATTTTGCGCATATAAAAGCACCCATTGATATGTAAGGTTGCAAGGACGGGCATTGAACCATGCTGTACATCGAATCCGCCTTCAATAAATATCCATTCTAGGCTTAGGTGCTTCAATCGAGGAAAATCACTACCATTACATTTCAAACGACAGCGATGGTAAGATCTAATGCCTAGTCTCAGTAGCGTAAGACATGGCAGTTTTCCCAGGACTGGCATTGGGTCATCCCACAATCTAGACATCTTTAAGGTGAGTTCAGTAAGATTAATGGGAAAGTATTCTTCTCTAATTGATGATTGTGATATTGTACCATATAATTTTAGGAATTGAAGCTCCTCTTTATTGGCAAACAATAAATCGATAGGAATCGTATTACTGATTCTCTTGGCCTCATTTCCTCTTTTCTTGACATCATGTTGGGTTATCTGGACTTCATCCTTCTGAGGCAAACCTTTGGTTACATCGATAGTCAAGGAGACCAGATTTTTTTGCTGTTCAAGAAGTTCATACAGCACAATCCACTTGATGCTTTGGTAAACCAGTGTGAACCCCATGTACAATTTATGTAGGTTTTGGGTAATATCATGCCTTGGTATTTCTTCTAAGAAGGAAGGCAAGTAGACATACATCAATGATGGAATCTTCCAAAATGAAATCGGCACCATAGTTATTTGAGTTCCCCTAGCATCAAAAGTTTCCAGGAAGAGAAGTTGGCCTATTGAAGATGGTATTTTTGCTACCTCTGTGTTTCGTACCCCCAAATATCTGAGATGTATGAGTTCACCAATTTTCTCAGGTACATACCGGATACCACTTGAACCTTGTATATCAAGCACTCGTAACAAATTGAAACGATCAAATCCTTTTCCATGATTGCCATCTAAATTTGTACCAAAGGTCAAAATGGTGCGTGGATTGCCAAGAGATGACACAAGTGGGCCATCTAAACTTTTGTTATGAATAGCCATGCGATTATCATTAGAGGTAGTAGGGGAGGCCATTGATTTCTCTGGAATATTAGTTATGTTAAAAAATCCAGATTTCCGAGCCTCTTCAATGCACCATTCCCGCAACACATCGTGAATGCGTATCTTCTTGGCTCGCTCGCCATTCTTGCTCCATTTGGCAACTTGAACCAGAGATCTCTGGATCAATATATTTAGATAACCTCTAGCATATTCTTCCAATGTACTTCTTTCATCATTAGGTATGAGCCCTTCTGCAATCCACAACCTAAATAATTTAGCAGGGCCGATAAGGCAATCCTTTGGAAAAGAAGAGATGTACAAGAAGCACGATTTTATTTGATTGTTAGGAAGATCCTTATAACTCAATGCTAATATTTCCAAGCATCTCTGTCCATTTGTCATGGATTCCCAGTTCATTGTATCCAATATCTTTGACCACGAATCACAGTTGACATTTCTACTAAGAAGACCACTTAGAACCACAAGGGCAAGAGGCAAGCCTCCACATCTACCTGATAATTTTTGTCCCAAAACTTCCAACTCCTTATTATCAGGCACCTTGAACTCATGGTTCCTTGGAAAAATCTTCCTACGCAACAGCTCCCAGCTTTCTATATCACCTAAAACTTGAAGCTCCAAAGGAATGCTCCTTGGATCTGCATGCTCTGCAACCTCCATATTGCGGGTTGTTAATAGTACTTTGCTCCCATTATTGTTGTCAGGAAAGATATGGCATATCTTGTCCCAATCATCAGTACTCCACACATCATCAAGCACAACCAGATATTTTGTTCCCTGTAAAAACTCAGAGATTTCCTTCTCTAATTCCAGTTCTCCCATCTCATTCATTGTTTTAATTGACAAGGATGAGGAACTCTCTCCTTCAGACCGTCTCAGGCCTCCTTTTCCTAAATCCATGACCTGCTTTGCGATTTCTTTCAATAAGTTGATAAGTGTATTTTTCTGAGATATAGCAATCCACGCAAAGGTAAGAAAATTTTCTTTAATTGGAGGACAACCAAAAACTTTTCTGGCAAGAGTAGTTTTCCCCAAACCACCGATACCCACGATTGAGACAACACTGCGAGCTAAATTTGCTTGATTCAATAGACACCTGATTAATTTGTTCATATAACCATCAAAACCAACAATATCCACATCATCAACAAAATGAGGAGAGTGGAACCTCTCAATGTTAATCATGTCATCACCACCACCACTCTCTTCATTTCCTTGATTACCAGTACTAATAATCCCATATCTCTCCTTACTCTTACTAATATCCTCTAATTTGGCCTTTATCTTGTCAACCTTTGCTCCTACCTTATGAAGAGCAATAATTTCACCTGGTAAATGAGCATACCTCTTAATGGAGCCAATAAACCCCTTTCTCCGCCTCCGGATCTCGTTCCTGTACTTGATCAGATCAATTAGATCCTCGATTTCATAGCCGACATCTGTAATTTCTTTTACCCAATTCATCACAGCCGCCTCTCCGTTCTTCCATTTCAACTCGGCATCTCCGAGGAAGTACTGAATCCTTGTGAGCTCGGTGTTTACCCATTTGATCTTGTCATCAGTGTCGTACAAGTAGATTCCTTCTTGTGCAAGAAGCCCGCCTAATTTTAGTACGACGCTGGAGATATTAGGAAAAGGCATTGCTCTTAATTTGGTAAGAAAAAGAAAGGATAAAATAAAAAAAAATAAAAAATAGAGAGGATTTAGTAGACTCTTTTTTCTTTCTTTTTTTAGATGAAGCCCTTAGTCGACTCAGAGAAGTTCGATCAGTACAGACAGAGACAGTGAGGAATTCGTATCCTCTGCATTAACTCAAAACGAAATCTTTTGAGTTAATGCATGTCGTCTGTTTCACGAAATCTTTTGAGTTAATGCATGTCGTCTGTTTCACGATTCTTACAAATTTGATTTATGAGTTATTATTGTTTAAGACTTGAGTGTTATAGTATAAGATTATCCGTGTTGCAGTTTTAAAAAATTAGCGTATAAACTTTAAATTCCGATATAGATAGCTCAGTAAATTGCTTATATAATAAAATTATAGAATGCCAATTTTTACTTTTTTTTTATAGTTAATTGCTTATATAATAAAATTATAGAATACCAATTTTTATTTTTTTTATAATTTATGAAAGATAACAAAAAATAATTTAAAATAAATAAAAATTAAAAATTGATAATCTACCAATTCATTATATAACTAATTTATTAAGCTATTTAAATTGAAATTTAAAATTTATAGGATAGACTTTTTTTTAGACCGTAACACAAATAACTTATCCTATCAATAGCAACTTTTAAGTTTTACTCTTATTGTTTTCCATAAGTGCGGGCTTTCTTACGAGATGTAATTTGATTAGATGCGATCCTTCTACTTAGTAAAAGTTTAATTCGAGATTTATTGATATATCGTTATTCATTGGAAGACTTGTATGGTACGTACTTCATAGAATTCTATGGTACTAGTCTTTTACTAAAAATATATGAGGATGATTCAAATGTCTTTATTTTTTTATCTTCATTATGTTTTTATTTTTAAAAACTTAAATAATTTAAAGTTTAAAATTTTAAAAGTTAAAATAAAACCGTTAAATGTAATCTATGTTATTTTCTCTATGTGTCCATAAAAAATTATTACATTTTGATTTTGTTTTTATGTGAATCAATAAGTTAAAAAATTAATATCTAAAAATTATTAATATTAGTATACATTTTTACAAGCTCAAGATGACAACCAAAACAAAGTTTAAATGCCATAATTTTTTACACGTGCATAGATAAAATGATGTAATTCATATCCAACGGTTTTATTTTGAATTTTCATATTTAAATTTTGAGTTATTAAAGTTTTTAAAAATGGAGGCATGATGGAGACACAAAAAATAGAGTCATTTGAATCCTCCTCAAAATATATATATATAGTACAAGTCATATGATCTATGTTATTTCCTATGTTGCATGGATACGGATATGGGTATCGTATCGAATACGATACGGATACGGTGATACGGTAATTTTTAAAAATTTCAGATACGATACGTCTATTATATATTATTTTAATTATATTGTCAATTCAACATTTGTATTATATAAATTAAATATCAAAAATTCTGATTAGAGTATTTTGTATAAGTTAAATACAATTGCTACTAGCCTACTACCATATAATAAGAAGATTTATCTGGTGTGGTGGTAGGGTAGTTATGTTGCACAACCCATGTTCTCAAGTTCGATTCCCACTGGAGTTCCCCTTTTTGCTTTAATTAATTGGTCTAGTTGCAACTCACAGCGCTCCCAAAAGTGAAATGGGGATGACAGTTCAGTCACGTGGAGGTGGTGGAATCAGAAGGGTCTGTTTGTGTATCGTCTTTATATCCGGAATAGGTGTATTTGTGCGTATTGGCCATAGTATTGGGAGGGAGAAAATAGCCACGTACTCGACACAGTATCAAGGTCGTGTCGGGTACATATCCATATCCGATATGGATATTGGACTCTAGGTGGCGTATTTCAATAGTATCGGGAGGGGAAAAATAGCCACGTACTCGACACGGTATCAAGGTCGTGTCAGGTGCATATCCATATCCGATATGGATACCGGATTCTAGGTGGCGTATTTCAATAGTATCGGAAGGGGAAAAATAGTGTGGAGGTGGTGGAATCAGAAGTGTCTATTTATGTATCGTCTTCATATCCGGAATAGGTGTATTTGTGCGTATTGGCCATAGTATCGGGAGGGGAAAAATAGCCACGTACTCGACATGGTATCAAGGTCGTGTTAGGTGCGTATCCATATCCGATATGGATACTGAACTCTAGGTGGCCTATTTCAAATTGTACTTGTATTTCCAATGATATACATGCACAATAAATTTGTAACTTCTATATTTTTGATGCGTTGGTCCTGCCTAACAATAATGAATCAAATTACAAAAAAGAGGAGTATTTTTTTTATTGAATCCAGCAATACATACAAACAAACTGTTATTAAATTTCTCGATGCCTACAAACAAATAAGGACCTGAAACTTATTTTTTTCCCAAAAAAAAAAAAAAAAAAAAATATATATATATATATATATATATATCAATGCCATGTGGAAAACTTGTGTGGTACTTGCCGTGTGGAATCAAATTAAATTTCTTCCACAAATTTTGGAATGTAATTGATAAAGCATATGCCCAAAGAATTCAATTGCTGAATTTTCCATGGTGAGACCTCCGGTTAGTTATCTGACAGCCACATAATTTGTTCAAATGATCAAATGACTGTAATCCATATACTTGCCTAATTACAATTGCAAATGAAATCTACACATTCTTGAAGCTTAAAATATCCCCTAGGAAAAAATGAGGTTCACTCAAAATCAATCTTATCTAGATGATCAAGAAAGCTATTATTTAATAATATTTTTCACCTTTTTTTAATTACAAGATAATTGTGCATTTTGTTGATAACATGAGTTATGAAGTTGCAAAAAAAAAAAATAATAATAATTCTATAATGTAGTATTTTTATTATTGAAATGATGTCTTTCAGAAAAAAATGTATCTTTGACACGATATGAAAACATATAACGGAAAAAACTCTGTAACAAATATAAAAAATGAACCATTCTAATGAGAAAGAATGATATCTTAAAAATAATTTAAAAAATAAATTTTTAAGAATTTAACTGAAAATTATTGTCCATAAGCTTTTAATAAACATATATAGTCAATATCATATCTCGAAATATTTTTCAATTTATAAAGAAATTTATTTCAATAATTTTTGAAGTACATG
The DNA here is from genome assembly GCA_033356055.1 of Carex pumila. Taxonomy (NCBI): domain Eukaryota; kingdom Viridiplantae; phylum Streptophyta; class Magnoliopsida; order Poales; family Cyperaceae; genus Carex; species Carex pumila. The sequence goes on from JARJHM010000108.1 coordinate 203,401, forward strand.
TACTTAAAAATGTTGAGTGGAACGTTAAATGATATGCCGTACAAAGTGAGGTTAAGTTTGTGGAAGAGGTTGGGTGGAAATATGTACCGAATTTTTTATTAATAGAAATAAAATAAAATAAATATCGAAAAACGGGGTTATTTTTAAATATTTGCGAAAAGTAGGTAGATTGGGTTGTTACAACCCGTCCCACCGGACGGGTCTAATTAACCCGTCCGTTAATCTGTGATTACACTAACTGTTCGCACAAAAGTATGCTACAAAGTTTCAGGTACAGCTAGCTGTATCAGTTTAAAAATCTTGAATCTACTCTCGTCTAAGATTGCAAGTGCACAATCCTATCCGTATAGTATAATAAGGTATCGATCCTCAGGGACGGTAAAATTCGACTCTAAATTCTTACTAATCCGAGTTAAGTACTAGAAGTATGAAAAGTTGGGTTTGATTTGTTTATATTTTCTAATTTCAAGTGACAATTCAATTAACAGTAAATGAAAGCAATTAAAAGTTTTGGTTTTGAACAATGATAAAAGGTGTTCCCAGGGTTTCAGGTTTCATCTCAAACTTTGCCCTCTCTGGACCTATCATACGACTCGCATCATCTTTGATGCGGGTTGCATTGCCCTCAAACTGAGCTGACATGTGTTCGTATCTAAGTTGATTTCTTGTGGGAGGCTTCAACCTGTAACTCTCACCCACTGGTATCTAACCTAAATTGATTGTCTGGTTTACTAGAGGTATCCACAACCTTTCGATAATGGAAAGTTCATCTCTCGACTACTATTGATCTTAGATCTACCTCAAATGCTCAATTACAATTTCAAGATACATCAAGGTCAAATTACTAGAAGAGATGCTATAGACATCTAACAGTAGACAATCAAGAATCAATCAAGCAATCAAAATCAAGCAATCAAATGAATACTCAAATAAAGAATCACACAAGTTCAAACTTAGATCAAAACAACATGCAATTCAAAGACAAAGTTTAGATACTGCATCATAACCCTAGGAACTAATGATGTACTCAAACATGGTAAAAGAAAGCATAAAAGAGGGAGAGAATAGGCAGATCATGATGAAGCTCGAAGATCCAAGGTGGATTGGAGAGGATCTTGCAATCTTCTCTTCTTCTCCAAGTGATCCTCTTCTTCTCCAAGCAATCTCCAATCTCTCTCTTTTCTCTTGATCTCTGCTCTCAAAGTGATATGGAATGTAAAGGGGGAAAAAAGCTCTCGAAATTCTGGCCAAGGACCTCCTTTTATAGGCAATGGATCTGATTTGGGCTTATCGGGTTCAATTTGAATTGGGCGGCAACAAGTGATGCGACTCGCATCATGGGGTCTTCAAGGCAGGAGTGAGAGTCGTATCGCAGGTCGCTTTGGGCTTTGATGCGACTCGCATCAAATCTTCTTGAAGTCTGTTATTTGCCTGATTTTGCCTGATTTTGCCTGATTTCGCCTGATTCCTGCAAAGTAAGAACCAAAACAAAGCAGTACCACATTCTATGGATATTCAATGTAAAAGACACTATTTGTTGGTTCAAAACACAGATTTTTGTATGGAAACAAGTCGAAATAGTAGGTTTAATAAGGTGGTATCACCAACCTAATCAACCTTCACGGAAATTAAAAAAAAACAAAAAGCCGAACAGATTAAGGCGTCCCGTCCCGACCAGAAAAAATAAATAAATAAATAAATCCTAGACGGGTTAAGAGGTCCCGTCCCGGATCCAAAAAAAAAAAGAATATCCGGACGGGTTAAGTAACCCCGTCCAAGATATGATCTTATAATATAATATATATTATGTTGCAAATCCGAACGGATTGAATATTATATTATATTATATTATATTATGATTTTATATATATTATATTTTTTATTTTTTATATTATATTATTATGTTAATATACTTATATATATATATATATATATATATATTATGAATAGAACTAGTTTTGTTGTGCTTAAGCTTACCAAAGTGTTTGGTAGGCTTAACTTCAAAATCCATCAAATCGGTTTCAAATGACGAATTCGAACCGTTGAAATCCGCCTATCTTATGAGTGATGCATCTACATGTGAAAATTTTAAACGTTCTAATTAATTTAGTATAAAGTCGAGCGGTAAAAAAACGTTCAAAAAATAAATGCATTAAAATTAATTTATTAACCTTTTAATTTTGACCGATTGACTTTATACTAAATTAATTCAAATGTTTACAATTTTCACATGTAGATGCATCACTCGTAAGATAGGCAGGTTCTAACAATTTGGATTCGTCATTTGAAATCGATTTAATAAATTTTGGAGTTAAGCTCACCAAACACTTTGGTGAACTTAAGCACAACAAAACTAGTTCTATTCATAATATAATATATATATATATATATAAGTATATTAATATAATAATATAATATAAAAAATAAAAAATATAATATAATATAATATATCTATTTATTTTTCTCAAATATTCAAAAGTAACCCTGTTTTTCGATATATTTTTTTTTATTTCTATTAATAAAAAATTCAGGAAATATGTATGGTCCGATTAGAATTCAAATCCTCTCAGGTTACCAGACTGAGTACAATTGAATTGGACGATCCAAGATTGTTCTTTTTAACTGATTGGCAGGAATCTCTTAAGCACAAATAATACTGCCCCTGCACCATCCCTAGAAAGAACCGGCTGAGAGTAAATCCGTTTCAGTTGTGTTGAGTCAGGTACCTGAGAAGATACTGATCCGTTGGATTAAGTGTCATATCCTTTTCGTGAGGGTTCCAGAGATGTTGATCGATGTGGTGTTAGATTGAGGCACATTCGGATCTTAGAAGTAATATAAAATTTGAATATATTTTGATCGTTCAATCAAAATTCAGATAAATCTGATCTTATATAGAATATACAAAATCTCTTTAATATTGTGTCAAAACAAATTTGACGGTCCGGATCTAAACTCAAATTTTGAGTTACTTTAGGTGAATAAAAAAAAATGGCAAAAAGTCAAAAAGAGCTTCTGTGGGTAGTGGATTATGTTTTTTTTATATATATATATATTTGAGTACATAGATTAAAAAAGGAAAATATTATAAAAAATGTCTTTCATTTAGTGCTAATAATACTTTTTTTTTTGTGTGAGGTAAGTTTAAAACTCGAATGAAGATTTGTATTAATATTGATGCGTGGCTTGACCCCAATCATTGCTAAAATGAGTATGTGAGGCGAAAAGATTAAAAGAAAAGAAAAGAAAAGAAAAGAACAGAATAAAAACATAGCAAAAAAATAATTTTTGAGAACAAGCATATATTGTATTGTATTGTATTGTATTGTATTAATTGATATTTTTTTTTTTATTTACAAAACTCTCTCACAGGTATTCATTTAAAAAGCATGGAATACATTCCAACCAAAACATATAATAGAACAATAAAAAAAGAGTAAATAAAAACAATAGCCGAATTAAATATATATATATATATATATAACTAGCTAGAAGTACCATATATTTTATATACATAAATTGACCAAAAAAAATAAAAGATTTCCAATTATGACAACATAAATTTTCACTGCAGCTCAATCATGTGTCAAAACATTTTATCAAAATTTTATCAAAATTATATATTATTCAATATACTCGTTATTATTTCGAAGCTTGATCAAATTTGAAGATCAACAGTATGTCAATTTTGTGATAATTCAAATGAATATGACTACTGAAATAAATACATGGACTCACCAGTCAAATAAAAATGACATTTGTCTTTTGTTTATGTAACAAAAGTATAAAATGAAAGCAGACTTGCTGGGTCCGCTGTTGCACAGTACATCACAAATAAGACGGTTACAGAAATTTTCACCAAAGATGAAGTTCTGAATTGATCAAAATAAAAAAGCAATCTGAGAAAAGAACAGTAGAGAAATTCGTTTTCTCACCGCAAGCTTTACAAGAGTTGTTGATGCTTCAAGCTCTTCAAGTATTTCCCACCTGTCAAAGACTTTAGGTTCATAAAATTTTGTGATTTAGGAAACTGGAAATTTGTCCATGCATATAAATATATATCATTAAGGTGTCGTTCATGTGCAGTTTAAGTTCTGCATTTAATCAATTTTGTGACTATGTTTCAAGTACAAAGCCGAGTTTTGTGACTATGTTTTAATTACAAGGCCCATAAAAGCCCGGATGAGTTTCTATCCGGTTCGTTCATGTGCAGCATAAACAGTCCCACCAGGTAGCAGCAAAGAGCAGTGGTCGGACCTGTGAGCTATAAATAAAGACGCACAGCATAGGTAGAAGGTATCTTTGCGCTTGGGGCAATGACGCAGCTAGTGAGGTAATACCGAAGCGCGTCAATTGCTGGTTGAAAACTATTTCCAAACCCCCTCATTGGCCGCAGCTTGTCTGTGTGCCTCTGAGAATTTCTGGAAGGGTCCCACCTCTGGTGCTGGACTCTACAATACTTAAATTCCAACCTTTTTTTAGCAAGATTTGAGAATGTCAAATTTCTGTTCAGAAGCCTAAATTTTAGCCTGAAATAGAAGTTATGAAAGTTGCCTATGTTCAAATTGACCCATGTATTGGTTCTGACTTCTGAGAGTTAAATGTTTCTACTGATAAGTTAAATGTTCCACTGATAGTTCATTTTACCTTAATTTGTAGTTTAAATGTAATTTTGCGTTTGAATTTCACAGCGCTTAAACAAAATTAATAATTTATATAAATAACTTTTCCCTCATTTATTATCTTACGGTAAAAACTAATTCAAATACCAAACTGAATGTACTTTTCAGCAATTAAACCTTTAAATTTCTTTCCGATTGGTCTTCATCTGATGTACCCAACTGTAGTAGTTTGTTTTGGCTACAAATAATGTGATGCTGAGAATACCTGAATCTAGCAAATTGAAACAGATGGCCTAGATTTACTCTCAGCCGATCCTTTGCACCCTGTTGTTTTTTTGTTTGTTATTTTAAAACGAAGCCTCCATGAGGAAAATTTGACCCTCTGGGCTTTAGGTCACTAACAACTAAATACGAGGCGTAGGCCCATAAAAGCCCGGATAAGTTTTCTAACCGGTTCGTATATGTGCAGCACAAACATATCCCACCAGGTCGATGTAAAGAGCCGCGGTCGGACCTCGAGCTATAAATAAAGAAGCTCAGCATCGGTAGAAGGCATCTTTGCGCTTGGGGCAATGACGCAGCTAGTGAGGTAATACCGAAGCGCGTCAATTGCTGGTTGAAAACTATTTCCAAACCCCCTCATTGGCCGCAGCTTGTCTGTGTGCCTTTGAGAATTTCTGGAAGGGTCCCACCTTTGGTGCTGGACCCTACAGTACACTTAAATCTAATTTTTTTTGTTATTTTCTGGTGTTCCCATGAAAACTTTCAAAATAGTCATGGAAACTTTTCGGTGTACCCATAAAAAATTATAAAAACTATTAAAATAGCTAATTTTAAATTTTTTCATAAATGCATGATAATAGTTAATATTTCCATACAAAACTAATTTCCTTTTTTCTATTCCCTTTCATTTATTCTATTTTTTATTTAATTATTTTAAAAAGTAAATTAACCATATCCTTCAAAAATAAATGAATGGAGATGTCCATTAATTTTAATTGTTTCTTCTCCTAACCCACTTCATTGGTATCACTTTGATAGAAAATAAACTGAACAATTTTCATTTCTTTTTCTTACGGTGGAAAAAGCGTAAGAGATCCTTGGCCAAATCTCATCTATCAACTCTATCAAAATTAAGCAAGAGAGAGAAGCACAGTGAAGGATCGGATGAACAACTTGTCAAATTAAACAACCCTGTTGGATACAGCTACCCAACTCTTTAAAATTGACAAATTTCACCTATCATTTTCTCTTTTTGCGATCGCCTCATGTCTCCTATGAAATTATTCAACTTATCCATTATATTAATTTGACTATGGAAGCTTCTTTGACACACTATAAATGCGTACCATCTATTTCAATTTCACAAAGCCTTATTTGAAGAATCTTATTCTCACTATCAATCAAAATTATACTCGAGAAAAAATGATTGTTGTGCAACGTGTGTGGAGGCGGCCTCCCTGCCCTTATATTAATTCTAGCTTGGTGAAGGAAATCTCATGCACACTTTGTTGGAGTGAAAACGCATAGTTCTATCTCATCCGATCCTTCACTGTGCTCCTCTTTCTCTTGTCTAAATTCGTTTTAGTTGATAGATGAGATTTGGTCAAGGAAATCTCGATCTCACACTTTCTCCCCGTAAGAAATTATAAAAAAATAACATGTAAAAAAAAATGGGAACTATTTAGTTTTTCTTCCTGTTAGAGTGATACCAACAAGGTGGGTAAGAAGAAGAAACAACTAAAATTAATGGACATCTCCATTCATTTTTAAAGGATATAGTAGTCAATTTACTTTTTAAAATAATTAAATAAAAGATAAATAAATAAAAGGTAATAAAAAAAAGAAAATTATGTTTTTATGATAATATTAGATATTATGATAGTTTTATGAGTAAATTGGCCATTTTAAAAGTTTCCATGGGTAGACCGGAAATTTTCCCTTCTTTTGCACTGTCGGTGTACTAAAATATCATTTTGGGCTTCAATTAAGCCTTAATTTTACACTGCTGTGTTTATTGGTTGGCAATTTCCAACTTGAGAATTTAAAGCCCATTTGAAAGGGCACTAAATCTCTTATGACAGCTCTCCTGGGAGTTACATGTGACAAGGCCCATTTAGGTCCATAGATTACATGGTGGTACTTATGTGGGCTTCTTACATTATAATGTTTTATTGCTCGTTGTGACATTGATTTCAGATTGGTTTATTTCATTTCCTCTCTGAATTTGATTGGTAAGCATAGTTTTCTTTTTGCCTATAATGTTGTTTAAGAAAGTGTTTGAAAGTTGGCATTACATGCCAACAGTTAATATAATTTTTTTGATCTGAGATCTAATGATAATGAATTAACTTGATATTTCTGGCAAATATTTCATATACTTATCCATTGTCAACTTATAACATATCTCCTTTTTACTATTTTATAAATATATTACTTAATTTAAAAACTATTATTACACATCATACTTGCAACTATAACTATTCTAAACAATCTGAATAGCATAATTACAGTAAATCTAAACAATCTAAATTGAGAGAATTTTCTACAAGCATTTTCTAGAGAATCTGAAATTGAGAGAATCTGAAATCTAAACTATTCTAAACAATCTGAATAGCATAAATACAGTAAATCTACAAAAACTAAATAGTAACCAAGTAGACCTATTATGATTCTGAAATTGAGAGAATTTGCTACAAGCATTTTTTTTTTCCCTTTTGCAAGTGGCCTCCAGCTTTATTACTCTTCAAAAAGGACTTGTCCACTTGTCACCATAAATTATTATAACAAAAAAATGGAAAAGAAAAAAAAAATATATGTGCACTATCAAAGAAAATCACTTGCCACTAACTAGTTGCAAGATGGAATGTAAAGTTAGTGCCATTATAAACAGATTGAAAAGGTAGACATCATCCTGTGGGTGTCACTAAATATGCCTCCTCCACTTTTATTTATTTATTTAATTATTTATATATTCTTCACAAAAATACTTTTAAATTTGTGTTTTTTTTTTCTTTTTCTTTTTCTATTTCATGGTATTTTACCTCTGTGTAAAATAAAATATTTTATTATTGTTAAAAACCCTACCTTCTTAAAATATAATTAAGTATTACATCCTATCTCCAATACAGCTCAGCTGATACAATATCTAATGAACAACCTGAGATCCTGATCAATTCATATATATTGAATCACCTTAGGATAACTTGTGCATATAAAAATTTGAAGAAATTACATAATTTTCCCTTGAGGAAATCATGTTTTGTCACTTTAGTACCTAAAGTTCTTGAAAATTTTCATTTGGTCCTCATCTTTGTGATACTTTTGCAATTTGAAATTTGAAATTTAAAGAAAACATTGCAAAATCTTTGCTTAAACTTTAAAAAAAAAAAAGGCAGCTTGTTGCATGTCACTTTTTTATTTAATAATTTATTCACGCATGATTTTGTAGACATATATTGCAGCTGAGCTAATTAACGTAAAATACAAATTTAAACATAGAACCACCCAAATGAAAATTTTCAAAATTTTAGGGATCAAAACAAAAAGTAGCAATATGACAACTAGATTACAATCCAAAGATGCATTTGACTTGGAACAATTAAACAATATATTAGCTAGGCTTGAGGATGAAGACTTGTTAGGCCCATAGTTATTAAATCAATTAAGTTAACATGTAACAATAATACACGTAGCATCTTTTTGAAAGATAAAGACAACCCCACCTTTTATTAAATGTAACCACTATATCTATCTCTTTCAAAAAAGAAAACTAGATAGATGATTAATTAATTCCCACTAATTTTTCCAACATAAGTTGGGTAAAATTTTCACATCTTAATTTTTATCCTAGTGGTGCTGGTGACCAATATCTTATCTTTTTAGGTTCTATCTTTTTTAGATTAGTGAGTTGACACTTATCATATAGCCACATTGAAGAAAAAAAAAAAACATAACCAATTAATGCACTATTCTTTACACCGGTTAATTGTATAACATTAGTGCCAAATTGAAAATTGAAAAGATTGACCACCCACAATTAATTAATTGTTGGTTACTTGTTTATTTTATTTTTATTTTATTCAATTTGGCTTTCTTAAAGTGTCAACTGATCACTGACCAAAATTATTTTATTCCTAAAAGATAAGATATATATGTATTGACTAGTAGCCTTTCTAGCAATTAAAAATAGTAAAATTACACTCACCATAATTTATTCAATTAGCAGATAATATATAAAAAAAAAAAATTACTTTTCATGTTGGCAATCAGTCATCTCATGTTTTTTATTTCTCAAGTATAGAACTAATTTCTTCCCTTCACAATAAATTGTTTCATTAATTAATATATAATAACCTCAACTGAAAATGAAATATAAACCAACCTGTTCTTAGTTTTTCTTATGATTGGTTGAACGATTCCATTGCTATTTTAAAAAGAAAAAGATGTGCGTGATATAATGGAGATTGACAAGGAGAAGAAAATGATATTAGAGGCGACATATAGGAACTCATGAAAGAAAAGGAAATGGAAAGAGATTAGTATTAATTTGGATTTATGTGTTTGTTTTATGTATATTCATTGAATTAATTAGGAGTAATTTGATTGGACAAAATGAATGATAACACACTTCATATTATTTCTAAGTAAACAAATGGAGTGACAAAATTAATTAGGAGCTTTGAAACCACATAGGTTTATATGTTAATTGAGATTTATAATATTATTCTATGCTTCTAAAAAAACTAGTTTTTTTTTTTCTTTCTAAATTTTTAGATCTTTTAGCTATATTTAAATGTTTTTTATACATATATTTAAAAAAATATTATTCAAATTAAATAAAATGAAATTATAGATGTCTTCTCAATTATTTTAATTAGAGTGCGTATCCAATTAATTGGTCATTCATCATATAACCATTGAACTCCATTGCTAACTTTTTTAAATTGTTTGATGGAAGTCTTATCTAGTTCTGAGTGGTTTAGTAATGTTGAGTGTATCATATTAGTGCTGTGATAACATAAATATTTGTTATATTAGTGCTATGTTGTGTCATATTCAATATATGCATCATATTTATACGATAAAAGACACAAATTAATTCAATTCATAAATATGTCATAATTGGTTTGTATGAAATCATGGGAAAACCCAATTGTATTGCTGTCCATTAAATTTTTGGCTTTAAATAATTATTCTGATTACTTAATATATTAAAATATGGTTATGTTTATATGTACAGTATAATGTTCATTTCCAAAAAATAATAATAATTGTGCGGTGAAAATCAAAAGGAAAAGATATTTCATATTAAGCATTTTAAATTTTTGTCATATTTTCTTTGGAAAAACAATATTAAGCTAAAATTTGATATTATATTGAAATAAAATTTGATATTAGATAAGCTCACTATTTGTGGTTGGGTTTACTCTCCTTTACTTGACAATAAATAATTTGCCATATTTTGCAACATCTTTTTTTATTCTCTTTTTTTAAAACAAAGCAACCATGGACTGGCATCTTCTGACATTCACATTGATATTGCAACTTTTATTCTACAATTGATTCCACTAAACTTTGAACCTTGCTTTCTTCAAATTGAGCATTTTTCATAGGTCAAAGAAGAAACTTCAAAGAAAGAGTATATATGTTGAATAAATAAAGTGGGTATTTTATTTAATTATGGGAGGAATATGCTAACAGTCACCCAAAAGATTCCCCACTTCTCCTACATTCTTTTGAGAAAAATAATTTCCTAAAAATCTTACTTTATGACGAAATAAACTAAGTAATTAAATAAAATCCCCATTGAATGTCAGCTAAAATATTTTGTAATACAATTTTTTCTCTAACAAAAAAAGGAAATAATATGTGACTGTGTTCTCAAACAGAATTATTTTGCTCTAACCAATTATAGCAAAGTGTTGCAATCCAATATGAGAGATAATTATACACTGAAAGCCAAGTAACAAAATAATTTATACATAGATAAATTATAACCACCTTAATTTCTCACAAAAACTATTTCGCTAAAAATAATTATGTAGTACTGAAATCTAATATGAAAACACATTTTTCCTAAAATTAAAATAAGCGACAAAATGAGAAGTAGGATAGTTGATTGTAATTATTTTAATAATTTGTTGTGATCTATAAAGTTGACTTTCATTGTTTTTGTTAGCATTTTTGGATCTACAAACTTGACAAAAAAAAATCCTAGGGGAGGAGTTGTTGGCCTAATCCATGACTATCTATACTTTGAGGAGCGGTCCTCCTTTACATAATTGATCAATTCTTTCCTTGTTCAGATCCAAAAATTAAGGCCCATGTGAAGGGTTATTTCAACTCTTTCAAATTGAATAATCTAATTTAATGCATGCTTGTATCAATGGTATATATTAATCATCATAGCAATTATATATGTTAATCTATAACGAGTAAGGCTACAGTGTTATGAGTTGCATAGAGGACTACAGTGCTACGGCTTAATATTCGAGTTTTCAAAATCCTAACAGTCGATTGGAACCGTTCATCTTGTTCTCTATATTAATATGTGTTTGGAAACCAAATTTTACATTTTTTGGAAATTTTTTACTATTTTTTAGATAGGTATCAAATCAAATATCTGAACGATGCATAATTTTTTAGATCAAGTGATTTTCTACCTATCTAAAAAAATAAGAATTTTTTTTCAAAAAATATAAAATTTGGTCTCCAAACACATATTAATATGGAGAACAAGATGAACGGTTCGAATTGACCGTTAGAATTTTAAAAACTTAAATATTGAGCCGTAGCACCGTAGCCTTACTCATCTATAACATAATACATTAAGAGGAGCAATTAAGCCTTTTCTCTTATCCATCTGATTTTATTTCTCTCTTCATTTAAAAGTGCAAAGTAACTCTTAAAATAATATGATTCTATCTTATTGCATGAATTATTATGTGGTTAATCATGTTGTTTACAGTTGCATGTGTATTTAGTAATTTGGTAAAAAAATTGTACTCAAAATTTGTTGAATACAAATTTTATTTTATAGAAATTATTTCATTAATTTTTTTTCAGTTATTTTTTGGGGGCGAAATTAAAAAAAATAACTCTAGTTAATCATAAGATGCATAAGATGGTACCCCGGATCAAATATTGCAAAAGGCACATACATAATCTATATTTATCTGATTTTAATCAGCATGTTGTAACTTTTATTGGTAATCCAGGCAGTTCAAATTTAATTAATTATCAAGTTTTGAGCAACTTGGTACAACCAATAAATTCTAAATTTGTCTTAACTGGGTATACATTTTCATGCATCTTAATGTCATTTTTTCATGTCATTTATTGATTAATTTATTTACTGTACTAATGTATTTGTCAAAGGCATTTCAGAAGGTGCCTTGGAAAGCAAATAATCATATTGCCAACATTTTCTTTTAAAATAAAATGTAGTGGTATTTGGATATATTTCTCAAGAAAAAAAAGTAATAATCATAAATTAATCATAAATTATAAATGTGGTATTTGGATTATTACTTTTTTTTTCTTGAGAAATATATCCAAATACTACTAATAGTATAAAAAAAAAGTAATAATCCAAATACCACATTTATTTATAAATTAATCTCTATTTACAAGAATTTTCACTTCTGTCATTTATGCTTAGACAAAATAGCCGTGAAGTACGGTTGTCAAAAGATATAGATGTCTAATAAGTCAATGCAATAATGTACACTCAATCAGAGGTTGCCAGATCCAAGAACAGTTAAAAGGTAAAAAAGTAACAGCAACTTGACTTTTTGTCATAAAAAGCAAGATAATTAATATTCTCGTGTGCAACACATCATCTTAACTTATTTGTAAAAATATATTAATATATAAATGTAGATAAATTTGAAATATTATTTTTTTTAACTTATTAATTCATATAAAAATTAAACTAAAAAATGATTATTTTTTATGTATATGTAAAAAATGTCATATAAATTATATGTAACAGTTTTACTTTGATATATAAGTTTAATTTTTTTGCTATTAATAAACTTAAAAGTAAAGGTTAATACTCTATTAGAAAATTTAGTATTTAATAAATTATATAATATTATAAATTTAAGATATATGTTGTTGGTGACTTGAACTATTAATTTGGCCATGCAGATACATTATTTTATCCACAACGTTGTTAGTTTTTTTTTATACTATTAATTTACTTAATTGACAAGATTGACAATCAATTTATTGGCTCGGAACAAAAAAATGACAGAAGTGAAAATTCTTGTAAATAGAGATCCTGTAAAAACATCTTTTGAGCAAAGATTTTGGTCGCCCAAGCATTTATTTGTTGAGGAGAAACTACTCCAATTTGAAGTTTTTGATGTTTATACTGGTCAATCATAAAATATGTCATAAAAAATAATAATGCAATTTTGATTCTCATAAGATGCATTTAAAACAATATAAATGTCGAAATTAACGAACCCGTATTTTTCGAAAACAATTAAACACATGTAAAAGTAGTTCGGTTTTGGTGTCATAATTTTTTTAATGTTAGAAGTTGTTATGATATACACATTTATAATTTATAAAATATGTTTTAGTCCTTTACTATTTATAAACTCAAATATTGAGAAATAAATGATGCTTCCGATATAAAAAATTGGTCAAACATGAAAAGTTCCTGCATTAAATTTTCAATTTTTTTTCTGTCGGTTAAAATTAAAGCATACTTATTTCAAAATTGTTTTTTTTTTTTTTTTCTGAAACTTGAGAGTTGAGTTGTTACTGTCAGAATAAAGTCAAAATATGACACCCTAGTATTTGAAATATTAATTTCAATAAAAATAATATTTCTAGAATGCTTGAAACTTAAGAGAAAGTTGTAAGTAAATCTTTGAATAGTTGTGTTTGTTTGAAACCTGTTCTGACCATGCAAGTCTGAAAACGAAATTATTGGCTGTCTATGTTTGACAACTAGAAGAAATAAATGCGTCAACATAGAAAATATAAATAGGGAATTGCTTTTAACAGTGTAGTTACGGCTTGATGCAGAGTATGGACCCTATGCAGTGCGTTTTTGAATCTATGGTTCATGCGCTGTATGAGATCTGAGCTGCTCTGCTAATATATTTACTCAATAAAAAAATAGTTTAAAGGCTGGTGCTTGTGCTTTGAGTCAAAACCAAATACCTTTCTCTCTACTATCTCTATTGACTTTCCTCTCTCTCTCTCTCTCTAGTGCTTTGGTTCCTTTGTCTTCTTCCCTACCACCTCTTTCTCTCTTTATCTCTCTCGCCAAAACCTCGTCTTGGGTATCTCTCCAGTGAAGAAATCGTCACAAGTTACCTTCAGATGAGAAAGAAATCCAACCAAAGATGCCACCTTTATTACATTCTGTCGTTCATTTATTCTCTCCTACTTCTCCGTGTGAAACCCATCAATTCCCAAAACCAAAGTTGCAATTCAGACGATTTGGGTTCTCTCCGAAGCCTCTACAATGGTCTCGAATCAAAGGCGGCGCTTGATTGGAGCTTCAACAATTCCTCGACGTCGGATTGTTGCAACTGGATTGGTGTCAGGTGCGATTCTCTTAATTCTAGAGTAAGCGGGATTTTTCTCTCGAATAAGAGCTTGAAAGGATTCCTCTACAATTCCTTTACTGGGTTTGACAAACTCAAGTATATTGATCTCTCTTACAATTCCTTCTATGGCACTGTACCGGCAAGTCTGTTCCAGTTACTGCAACTCGAGTCGCTTAATCTCAGCATGAATTCCTTCTCTGGTCCTATTCCTGCTACCTTGAACCTCCCTTCAATTCAGGTTTTCAATATATCATTCAACGAGTTCAATGGAAGTCTCCCGATTCTACCCGGTTCACGGAATTTGCGAGAATTTGATGTTGCAGGTAACTCATTTTACGGTAACATCACCTCGAGTGTGTGCATTTACTCGGGTATGGTTCAGGTTCTTCGTTTCTCGATGAACAAGTTATTTGGTGATTTCCCATTGGGTTATGGCAACTGTACCAGTCTCACTGAGCTTTCACTTGACATGAATGGTCTCACTGGTACACTACCAGATGATCTGTTTAACCTCTCGAATCTCACCAAATTGAACTTGCAGGGGAACTCACTTACTGGTACACTGAACCCCAAATTCAGTAACCTCGCTAACCTTATAGAGATTGACCTTTCAGCCAATAATTTCACTGGTATGATACCAGATGTGTTTGACAAACTAAAAAACCTAGAAACTTTGTGCGCCTCATCTAACACTTTCAACGGCATTTTGCCACTGTCTTTATCAAACTGTTCGGCACTCAAAGTTCTTAGCTTGAGAAATAATTCTCTCATAGGTGATATCAATCTCAATTTCTCATCTTTGTCAAGGCTAAATACACTTGATCTCGGTACCAATCAATTCAATGGTAAAATCCCTTTCAACCTCCCGGAATGCAAACAAATGAAAACCCTAAACCTCGCAAGAAATAACCTAGTAGGTGAGATCCCATCGAGTTTTGTTAACTTCACATCTATTAGTTACCTGTCACTTACTGGTAATAAATTTTCTAACTTAGCCGGAGCACTGCAAATTCTACAAAAGTTGCCGAATCTTACAATCCTGGTTCTGACGAAAAATTTTCACGGTGGTGAAACCATGCCGTCAGATGGGATTAACGGGTTTTTAAACATTGAGGTGTTTGTCATGGCAAATTGTGCACTTCAGGGTTTTATCCCACCTTGGATTGCAAATTTAAAGAAATTAAATGTGTTGGATATTTCTTGGAACCAGTTGACTGGTACAATTCCTCCATGGCTGGGAGATTTAGACCATTTGTTCTACCTGGACATCTCCAATAATTCTTTAACTGGAGAGATCCCTGCCACCCTGACACATATGAAGAGCCTGATGCTCTCTAGTAACTCTGCGAAACAGAGAGCATCCATTGAGGAATTGCCTTTCTTTGTCCGGAGAAACTTGACAGGTAAACCACTCCAATACAACCAAGTGAGTAGCTTTCCGCCTTCTCTGATTCTGTCCCACAACAAATTAGTGGGGTCCATTTCACCTGATTTCAGCGATCTCAAAGGACTTCTAGTACTAGATCTGAGCTATAACAACTTAACGGGTACAATACCCAATAATTTGTCGGGTATGTCTAGTCTAGAGACCTTGGATTTGAGTCACAATGACCTTAACGGTACAATACCGGCCTCTCTTACCAAGCTAAACTTCCTGTCAAAATTTGACGTGGCATATAATAACCTAACTGGTGAGATCCCAACTGGAGGCCAGTTTTCGGCTTTTCCACCTGACTATTTTGAGGGAAACCCGGGTCTTTGTGGGTCCCACTACAACCAATGCCACCAGGTGAACGACACGTCAGAGTTGCACTCTATGAAAAACCACAAAAACAAAGGCGTGATTATTGGTCCAGTGATTGGTATCATAATTGGTATAGTAGCATTTCTTGCTTTATTTTTCTTGGTGTCAAGAATTAAATCTAGGGTTCAAGAGTGGAACTCTAAGGCAGTGGCTAATGCCGAGGACAGCTCGTCAGAAAACGGGGCCTCGAAATTAGTTCTCTTGTTTCAAAACAAAGATGCTGCCAAGGAGTTGACCATAGAGGATATCTTAAAGTCAACAAATAATTTTGACCAAGGGTTAATTGTTGGGTGTGGTGGGTTCGGATTGGTTTACAAAGGAACTCTACCCGGTGGCAAACGGGTCGCAATCAAACGTCTTTCCGGTGATTTCTGTCAGATAGAGAGGGAGTTCCAGGCTGAGGTTGAAACCCTATCTAGGGTTCAGCATGAAAACCTAGTTTTACTTGAGGGGTACTGTAAAATTGGTAGTGACCGACTCTTAATCTATTCCTTCATGGAGAATGGAAGCCTAGACTATTGGTTGCATGAAAAGCCAGATGGACCAGGTCTACTAGACTGGTCTAAAAGGTTACACATAGCCCGTGGGTCCGCTCGTGGTCTCTGTTACTTGCACCAATCGTGTGATCCGCATATTCTGCATCGGGATATTAAATCGAGTAATATACTTTTAGATGGTAGTTTTAATGCACGTTTGGCAGATTTCGGTTTGGCACGTTTAATCCTACCATATGATACACATGTCACCACAGATGTGGTTGGTACATTGGGGTATATTCCGCCTGAATACGGGCAATCACCTTTGGCCACATTTAAAGGGGATGTGTATAGTTTTGGGGTTGTTTTGTTGGAGCTTATTACTGGGCGAAGACCTGTTGACATGTGCCG
Source organism: Carex pumila (assembly GCA_033356055.1). Lineage (NCBI taxonomy): Eukaryota > Viridiplantae > Streptophyta > Magnoliopsida > Poales > Cyperaceae > Carex > Carex pumila. The sequence continues at coordinate 220,289 of JARJHM010000108.1, forward strand.
GCCAAGGGGGAGTAGGGATGTGGTATCATGGGTGGTACAGATGAAGGCAGAGGGGAGAAAAGAAGAGGTGTTTGATGAAATTATTACAAGTGACAGGGGTAATTTGGGAAGTTTTGAACAGGCTGGTAGGGTGCTTGAGATTGCATGCCTTTGTGTGGCCGTGTCTCCGAAATCGAGGCCTTTGGCGTACCAATTAGTTGCATGGCTTGATGAAATTGGGGCTGATGGTAAATGAAAAGGGTTTTGAGTGCAAATTATAGGTTTTAAATTTTGTTTTTCTTTTATTTTTCTAACTGATGGCAACTTGTATATGTTCTGTAAAAGCAGCTAGTTTATATGTAATAATAGGATAGTGGGAATATATCTTGTATGTTTACTTCATTATAAATCGGTTTGTATATTATTTTTTTCTTGATTATGTGAAAAGGGGGAGCCTTAAAAAGCTTAAGCAAATTTGGCTGGCTTTTGCCTTTTTTTCTTCTTTTTTTTTTTTTAAATTTTTTTTACTATTAATCCTTTACTAGATGTAACTGGAATGCTGTTGCAAAATTATGTAAAATAAGAAAAAATATAGGGATGAATTCAGTGAAATATTTACCCCCTTGTCAGGTTAGATTGGAACTGTTTAATTCAAGGCTCCTCATATTCTAGATAGGTTTGAAAAACTGTTTAATGTCCTGCACCAAGTGATATTCTTCTAGGCAGGAAATAACTTGAACATTGTTTTGAGAAGATATAAAGCACATCATTGGAATGTTAAAATTTATAAGCCAACTTGAAATGCCTGAGTAACTTCGCTATTCTGGTCCATTAAAGGAGCACTTTTGGAGGCCCAGACTTTGCTAAAGCTTTTGGTTTTGTTAGGTTTACCACGGCTTTTAAATCATATATGGGCCTAAATAAAAAAAATGTAATATGCAGTGTTTCGGAGTTTAGGTTTCTAAGAAACAGCTTTTAGTGACTATATTATACCTAGCTAGAGTTGGAAAAATGTGCCATACCGTGCTGTGTTATGACTAACACGCTGTGATTTTGATCATGTGCTGTGTTATGTTGTATTGTGATCAAGTTAATTTTTCACGTGTCGTACTGTGATTACGACACACGAAATGGTCACGGCACGCGAGTCATGCTGTGACTCACGTGTCATAACTATATCGTGCCATAATTGATCACGTTTGATTGTATTTAACATTATTTAAATTTATTTATTGAGAAAGACAATTATATAATAAGTCTAGTCTATAAACATTTCAGGGATATTTCATGGCATTCACACAAACCAGTGTTCAGATTATTCAAATAAAACAAAATTCAAATAAAACAGAAGTCTAAAACATAAGCTGGGCTGAATGGAGAGAAGAATCAGTGAGAGTTAATGAGGTGAAGTTATGCTCTGGTGTCACTAGTTGTCAAATCACCTTTCGTAAAAAAATAAAAATAATAAGTTGTCAAATCAACTTCTGTACTCTCATGTACCTTCCCACGTCGCACGACACACACTATGATACTAGTGACAGTGTGACACCATCCGACGATACCAGATGACCAACACCTTTTCAAATTGGAATCGACTGCCGTATCTTCCGTGTCTAACGTGTCCACCGTGCCGTGCCGTGATCAAGTCAATTTCCGTGCTGTGCCGTGCTATCTTTTTTGTTAACAATTAGTCACGGCACGAAAACACGCAAGTCATGGCAAGTAATTGACACTCGTGCCGTGCCGTTCCGTGACGAAACCGGCTCTAACATATCATTTTTCCCACACTAATATTAGCTTCCCTAAGAAAAACCTATGAAAAAAAGATGAAAGAGAACTGAAATATTATTTCCATTTAATGATTTTATTTAAATGATTTTTAACTTTTTTTTATTTATGACACTCAATCAAAAGGAACACACTTTTATTTAAATAATTTTCATATATAGTACACTATAGTGATGCAATATTGTCACTCCAATACGACCTCTAGGCACTTGATCAATATATACTATAATACTAATCAAGCAATTAAAATATACAAACAAGCAGAATAATATAATTTATTTTTAGATCAGTTATATATACATCATACTTTTTCTTCGTGTTTACCCGTACCTAAATCTATTATTTTACCCTTACGTTTGTGGTTACCAGAAGTAACCCATCCATCATCATATGGTTCTAGAGTCATAAAGTTAGATTTGTTATTAATCATATGGTGTGAATATCCACTATCAATGATTTAAGCATTTTATTCGTGGAAAAATTCAAACACACCTCATTTGAAGTGCTAGATGATCAACTACTCGAAACCTTCTTGTTTTTTTTTGCTTTTTCCACCCCTCAAAGTATCACCATGGCTAGTGTGTCAGTGATTGATGGACTAAAATGGTACTACTAACTTTTACTGTATAAAAATATACTTAGTTATTCTAATTCTACTTTCGTTAAGATCACAAGCGTATGATCCTACAGTATAGTAGTGTTGGGTGTCAATCTACAGGGATAGATCTTTAAATGATTAACAACGTATACTAGTCTAGATTCTCAGATTTGATTGTGTGCATATAATAATGATAATAATAATGGTAATTAGGTTGATTTTACAGTTTACTCTGGCTAGATAGGTGGAGATGCATTGTTGTAAATTAGAAATAGGAAGCCTCTAGAGTTCAAATGATATCCTTCTAATTAATTCATAATATGTTTATGGAATTCATGTTTACCCGTATGCGGCACTATCACTAACCCACATACTGTATAAACCACCCCCTAGGCAGAGCAGCATAGCTGTACTATAATTTCATGTCGGATGCTAGAGTTCAATCTTATGTGTATTTGAAAGATTCTCCGACTATAAGGTCAGCTTGTGGGGAATAATTCAGATTATCACATGTGTAATATAATTAACTTATTCATACTAACCTAATTAATCACATTCCCTTACTACTTGCTAAGTAGTAACCCTAAACCCTACTTACTACTAAGTCTACTGGATTCTAACTCTAGCCTTTAAACCGTTGTCAAACCTCGTTTGCCGAAATACTTAGTAGTTGTATAAAGAATAGGTTGAACTAGGCCTGCTTAGTAGCTGCTTAGATTGAACTAGACCTAGCGAAGGAGCCCATCAATTTTTTTGGGCCAAGGGCCGAATGAAGAATAGGTCAACAATTCAATATGATTTGTTCTATAGTAAGTTAGTTTTCTGATTTATTTTTATTCTGATTTTTTAATTCTCTGCCGTAAAAGAATATTGATGTTGTTGGATGGTAAATTGGTAAGAATGTATTTGTTTGAAGAGAAAGACAAAGTAGTCCTTTCGTTTCTAAAAAGAAAATAAATCTATAATAAGCACCGAATTTTTTTGGCCTAACTTGGATTAAATCTAGAACGACGTTCTTTCTTAAGTGTACCCTCACGTACCTAAGAGGATATGGATCCCATAAACGGAAGCTTGATATGCTTACTTTGTTCACATAGAGAGAGAAAGAGAGAAGTCAAAATCTTTTTTATTTACAAGGACAAATGATGTTCAACTTTTTCCATTGAGGGCACTCAAATAAAAAGAACACACTTTATTTAAACGATCTTCATATATAGTACACAATATGGATGCAATATAGTCACTCCAATGCAACCTGTTGGCACTTGATCAGTATATATTATAACACTGATATGAAGCAATTAAAATTTCGAAACACGAATAATAGAATTTATTTTAAGATCAGTAACACAATATATACTTCAAGTATTTACTGGAATGGGCACTAAATGGAGGGGAACTGCCATCTCAATCACACCCATAAACTTCTCCGTCATATCTACACTTTTGTGTTCCATCCCATCTGGAAGCCTCCAATCGAATTCCACAAGCATCAAAGCCAGAATAATAGGTATCACCCTTACAGCAATTGGCAATCCGGGACAACTTTTCTTCCCGGACCCAAACGGGAAGAACATAAAATCTTTGCCATGAAAGCTGATTTGTTTCTCCAAAAATCTCTCTGGTCTAAACACATCTGGTTCATTCCAAATTTGTGGGTTCCGTCCAATAGCCCATGCGTTTACAAGCACTGGTGTTCCGTTCGGCACTCTATACCCACTGAGGTCCAGTCCATCTTTCATGGCCTTGTGAAGGAGTAGTGGAAATGGAGGATGTAATCTCATTACCTCTTTAATCACTGCTTGGAGATATGGAAGATTTATTATATCTGTTTCAGTCAAAGTTTGTGATGCAAAAGCCTTCCGTATTTCAGCTTGAGCTTTAGCCATGGTAACAGGGTCATGAAGAAATTCTGCCATTGCCCATTCAATTGCCGTTGAGGTTGTGTCACTTCCTCCCGCAAAAAGTTCCTGTTGCGGAAATTATTAACCTTATATGAATGTTTTATCCAGAAGTTTTTACAAAGAATATATATTTAATTGTCATATTATTGCCAATGTCAGTTATCGAACTATTTATGCCAGATATTGCCATAGGGCATGAGGGGTTGTCTTTTGCCTACATAAATCTGGTTAGAGTTCTAGTTAACAGCAAAAATAGATCCTTATTATGATGACATATCATTATGGAACTTAAAAAAATATTAAGTTCTAAGAGAATTTATTCAAATAATAATATTTGTGGCCTTCAAGATTGCGAGTTTCTAGTTTTCCTAGTAAGATGAAATTTACACTAACAGGAAAAAGCTTGAACCCGATACAAAATGAAATTTAGTTCATCCCTTAATTAGATGGGGAAAAATAAAAAAAAATTGTATTAAATTTTAGGAAAGGGATATTATGTATGAAAGGACAACTCTAAGTAGGGAAATTTTAAAAAGTTAAATTTGTAACTGATTATTAATATTTCAACAAACAAATTAGAACTTCAAGCTTTAATTCTGAGCGTGCCACAAAACTTAGTACAAACTTAATCTTGAAAAAAATATACTCAGAGTTAAAAGACATAATATAAATTACCGCTAAAAGTACTTGAATTTCTTGCCGAGTTATCTTTGATTCGACAAATAAATTGAGCAAGGAATCTAAAAAATCACCATAGGGTTCTCCATTGTTGCTTCTGTACTGTAAGCGAGCATCTATAATAACATCAAAAAACTTCCAAAATCGTCTGTTGTAGTGTGCAGCATTCTGTCGTCTACGTTGAAGATCAAGAACCCTTAGGAAAGGAAAGAAATCAGAGACATTTGGTTTAAGGTTTTCATGGATGGATCCCTTAATGATCTCTTTGAACTCTTGCCGTGACTCGGAGTTGATATCACATACATCTTGTGAGAATAGAACATTGGAGATCATATTAAGCATTCCGGCAAAAATTATCTCACCAATACATACAGGGTGGCCTGCTTTTTTATGAAAATTGTTTATAATATCACGTGCCTTTTGTGCCCTTATCTCTCTAGTTGTTTCAAGGCTACGTACTGATAAGAGATTGGTGGCACAAATGGTACGATTGCGTCTCCATAGAGGAGACGTGCTTGGAAGAAAAAACAATGATGCCTCATGTTGGTTGCCAGCGCGTACTGAGTCAGGTATTGATCGGGCAGAGAAAAATTCATCCTTAACTTGAAGGACCTCGCGTGCAACTTCAGGTGAGGAGGCGACAATGGCAGTGGTAAGACCAAGCTTGAGAGACATGATAGGGCCATAGGCCTTTGCGAGATGGGATAGTGAACGGTGTGGTTGGTCACCAGCCAAGTCTAGTAGATTTCCTATTATTGGTAGTGGGGTGGGACCTGGCGGCAGGGGAGCATTATGTGATGATGAAAATAGCTTAGAGATGGTTAAGAGAAGGGAGGTGGTTAATGCGATCAACAAGAAACTAAGTAAGAGCTCCATGCTCTTTGAGACAATTAGCTATTGTACTCCTTGCACTTCCTTCAAAAAATCAGGGATATATATATATATAGACTTTAATAATTGCATTTCCTTCCACACTTTTATTCTCAAGCATATCTTTTCTAAAACAGGCCCATCATATACATCTATATTTTTTAGAAATCCATGTAGAAGTTAGTATCATACACAGTTTATTTGTTTTTATCATTTTTTTTTATCAAATTTAATTATGTCAGAAGTAGAATATGAAAGATCTCATTTATATATGTTTTATCTCCTTAGATATATTTTCATAGATTACAATATTTTTTAAGCAAATCAATTCATCATTTATTATGGCTTTTAATGATCAACCTAAGGCTTTAACTAATTTGCTACGAGAAGAACATATCAATTGGCTAGTATGGCCATATGGGATATGAGTGGAAGTAGAAATCCCTGAATTTCCTACAAGATTCGAAGAGCAGTATAGATTACCAACAACCAACAACCAACAACCAAGTCCTTTAGTCTCAAACAAGTTGAGATAGGCTAGAAATGAAACCCAATCACAATCATACAATAAAGATAAGTAGTAATAAAGTAGCATAAAATAAAAGTGAAAGTGATGGTAATAATACTAATACTAATATTAACTATATTCTACCTAATCGTAAAGGTCAAAGTAATAATCTTACATCCTAAACTCCAAATTTCTACTCCTATGACCTAAGACCTCTAATACTATCTCTAAATAATCCCTAACCAGCACTAGGTTATGGTTCTGGTACGTGTATCACTAGCTTCCACGCGCTCCTGTCCGAAGCCGACTCCTTAGCTATATTCCACTCCTTCAAGTCTATTTTTACTACTCTTGTATGCCCACAACTCCAATGCAACATACACATCTTTGCTACATTTATCTTCTGAACATGTTGCCTTTTAGTAGCCCAACATTATGCACCATATAATATCGCAGGTCTGATAGCCGTCCTGTAGAACTTGCCTTTGAGCTTTTGGGGGACTTTTCTGTCACATAGAATACCATATGCTTGTTGCCATTTGATCCACCCCGCTTGAATCCTATGACTAACATCTTCATCAATCTCACAATCACTCTGCAACATCGACCTTAAATATCGAAAGGTGTCATTCCTAGGCACTACTTGTCTAGCCAAAGTGACATCTCCATCATCTGACTGGACACCGCTGAACTCGCACCTCATATACTCAGTTTTAGTCCTACTAAGTCTAAAACCCTTCGATTCTAGATTTTGTCTTCATAACTCTAGTTGCCTATCAACTCCTATCCTACTCCCATCGATATAAACCACATCATCAGCAAAGAGCATACACCAAGGGATCTCCCCTTGTATGTCCCTTGTAACTTCGTCCATCACCAGAGCAAAAATGTAGGGGCTCAAAGCTGACCCTTGATGTAGTCCTATCTTAAGAGGAAAGTCATTGGTTTTGCAATTGCATACTCTGACACTAGTCACAACGTCATCGTACATATCCTTGATGAGGGTAACGTACTTTGTTGGAACTTTCTTCTTTTCAAGAACTCACTACATGACATTCCTCGGTACTTTGTCGTACGCTTTCTCCAAGTTGATAAATACCATGTGTAGGTCCTTCTTCTGCTCCCTATATCTCTCCATAAGCTGTCTCGTCAAGAAAATCACCTCCGTGGTCGACCTCCCAGGCATGAAACCAAATTGGTTCTTCGTAACGCTTGTCATTTTTCTTAAGCGATGCTCGATGACTCTCCCTTAAAGATTCATTGTATAACTCATAAGCTTAATTCCTCTGTAATTTGTACAATTTTGAATATCTCCCTTATTCTTGAAGACTGATACTAATATGCTTCTCCACTCGTCAGATATCTTGTTTGATCTGAAAATGCTATTGAACAACTTAGTTAGCTAGCCAAGCTACTCCTACATCTCCAAGGCACCTCCACGCCTCGATAGGGATGTTATCAGGCCCCAACGCCTTGCCTACTTTCATCCTTTTTAATGCCTCCTTCACCTCAGACTCTTGAATTCTCCGAACAAATTGTTTGTTGGTGTCATCAAAAGTGTCATCCAACTCGATCGTGGTGCTATCATCCTCTCCATTGAATAGCTTGTAGAAGTATGCTCTCCATCTATTCTTTATCTCGTCATCCTTCACCAGAAGTCCACCATTCTCGTCCTTAATGCATTTAACTTAGTTAAAGTCTCTCATCTTCCTCTCGTAGAGTTTAGCTATCCTATAGACGTTCTTTTCGCCCTCCTTCATACTTAGCTTCTGATATAGATTTTCATACGCACGACCCCTTGCTTCACTCACCGCTTTCTTTGCCTTCTTTTTTGTCGGTTTGTACTTTTGAATGTTGTCCTCACTCCTATGATGATGCAAGTATTTGTAGCATTCCTTTTTCTCCTCGATAGCCTTTTGCATGTCCTCGTTCCACCACCAAGTATCTTTAGGTTCTCGTTTATTTCCTCTTGTCACTCCAAACACCTCTGCAGCCACCTTTCGAATGCAAGTTGCCATCTCCTCCCACATGCGATTTGCTTCTCATTCTATGTTCCATGCCCCTTCTCCAATCACCCTATCCTTAAACACCCGTGAGGCATCCCCATTGAGCTTCCACCATTTCGTCTTTATGATTCTGGCGCCTTTGTCCTGCCGAACACGTATCCGAAGATGAAAATCAAATACCAGAAGCTGGTGTTGTGAAACAACACATTCACCAGGTATAACCTTATAATCTATGCAAACTCATTTGTCCTCTCTCCTAGTAAGGACAAAATCGATCTGACTAGAGTGTTGGCCACTATTGAAGGTAACTATATGGGATTGTCTCTTTCTAAAGAAGGTGTTAGCTAACATGAGGTCATAAGTTATGACAAAATTCAAGATCTCTTCTCCTTCTTGGTTCCTATCGCCATATCCAAAACCTCCGTGTACTCTCTCAAATCCCCCACTAGTTGTACCAACATGGCCGTTAAAATCTCCTCCTATGAAAAGTTTCTCACTACTAGGCACCCCTCTAACCATGCCAGAAGAGCAATATAGATTGAGGCGAAAAATTAATGTTGATCAAGCAGTCACACCTCCTCCCAAAATCAAGAGAAATTGGCCATTGCCACTATTGTCGGAGCCCCGTTGCAGCTCAAGAGGCCATCCTCCATCTCAGTCCCGCTACAGACAAAGGCTCCTGGGAAAAAAAGATGCTTCTATTTAGTACTTATGTAATTGCTTTGTTTAATTTATAGTGTTATTTTACTTGTTTATGGACGGATACTATGCAAGTATGTGTATGAGATTGACTTTGATCTATATATCTCTTGCTTGTTAAATATGTGTTAGTTCTTTGTTATTTAATCTCTCTCTCTCCATATATATATATATATATATATATATATATATATATATATATATATATATATATTTCCCTGTTAAATTTCTACTTCTAACTTATAAACGCACACAAAAAAAATAATGTGATAACATGAATTTATAAAATAAGAATGCAATTGAACTCAAAACACATATATATACAAATTGAATCAATACAAACAAATTTTGAACTAGTTCAGACATTCAGTTGATCAAGGCACAAGTGAATCTAACATGGATTTTGATAGAAATCTGTGTTTGGATACACTACAGCAAAACTAGTCATCTGCGACTGCTTTTTGGACCGATTTAGTCGTCGATCGCAGAAGATCTCTGAAAAAACCAAAAAATAAAAAAATAAAAGCATCAGAGACGGACCCTTCTGGTACATGTACCTTAACCTTCTGAGACCGATTTGGCCCGATCGTAGAAGGGTACCCCTTGAAAACGCGCATCTCTCTGTCTACTCCCACGTCGCCTCTGCCTCTAGGGTTAGCAAAAAAAAAATGCGCCTGGTCCAACGAGAGGAGCTGAAACTTCTCTCCTCCGACGAGAGAGCATTGGTCGAATGAGAGGAGTTGATAATGCGTCCTCGTCAGTAGCTCCGACGCCTGGTCCACTGTCGGGCCCACACTTACTGACGAGGCGGCCTTCTAGAAGTGCGCAACCATGGCGACCTTCTCCATGGATGTCTTTGATAATGAGGTTGTACCTCCGACACTGAGTAGTATTGCACCGATCCTTCGTGTGGTAGCTGAGATCGAATCAGAGAGGACTCGTGTTGTATCCTAAACTTAAGTTCAGATTAATGGATTTTGGGTCTAGATCGAGTTCTCACATGCTGAAAAATTATGACGGGCTTAAAGGGAAATTTTAGAAATTTGCAAGTCACTAGTGGAAAAACTGGGATCAGGATCGGCCTATCTGGATCGGCTATATGAGATAACCGATCCTAATAAGTATCTGGATCAGTTTTCTTAAAAAAACCGATCCTAAAAACTATTAAGATCGGGTTTTATTATCAACCGACCCTAATTTATGAACTATTAGGATCGGTTGTTTGTTAGAACTGATCCTGATACTATCAGGATCAGTTGTTTAGAACAAGTGATCATGATAGTATTGATGCGCGCAAAAGCGTATGCACAAAGTTTCAGTACAATAAGATGTACCTTTTAAACCTTTAACACGCGTTTGAGTTAAATTGCAAGTGCACAATTCTATCGAAGTAGTATTTGAGGTATCGTTCCACAGGGAGAATGTTTAATTACTATGTTTAAACTTTAGTAGTAAATTTCAGAAAATAAAATAGTGCAATAAAAGTAAATTGGGGGGTTGTTCTAAAAATTCCTAAGGTTGGGTTCAATACCCAAAAGAAAGGAGTTTGAAACAATAATTGTAAATAAAAGTAAAAGAAAGAAATTGGTTTGCTTTCAAGATTTAGAGATCTAGGGGTCTTTGGTCTATAATTCCTTGCTAACTCTATTAATTCGGTATTTGTTTGAATTCATGTATGATTTGATGAGGTTTCTAACCTAATATGTTATTAAGGGTTACTTTCGTAAATTAATAACATGCCTAGGTAACTCGAACTTCTCAATGAAGTTCCCCACCCTAGCTACCTAGACCTATAAGCTCTTGTTAGTCTCTCCTCTCCTCAAATATTGGTACTTCGCAATTAAGTCCATCATACCAATACCCGATTTGAATTGAGATGTCCTAATTAGGGTTTGACTTCACGATTAGGTTCTTCACCAAATTCCTAACCTTAATTTCTATATTTCCGGCTTAGATTAAATTGGTTACAATCTTAACCTAAACCTAGGGTATTTGCATTCATAATTTGGTACTATCCTACTGATCACAGTCAATTTTGGTTCTTTCGAATCCAAAACGGGATACTACAATTCAAGTACTAATTATGTAATTAACACAAATTATTAAATCACAGAAATTAACATCAAATCTCATAAAACAATCATAATAAAAACAAATAACTGAATAAAATAGAATTAAACAAGTTCATGCATTGACCTAAACCCCTAGAGAGAGAACTACTCCCTCATGGAGAGATCCATTACAAAAGTTGGCAAAAGTAAGAAGAAATGAAATAAAGAAATAATTACACTCTTTATTTGATCAAAGCCCTCAATCTTGCCGACTTCTTGCTCAGGAAACCCTTCTTCTCCTTGCTTGAAAGCTTTCCTTCCTTCAGAATTTATCGCTAAGTATTGTGTGTGTGTGTAGAAAGAGAATGAAAGAATGAATGGGAAGAGATAGAGAGATGAGATGGGAAGAGATGATAAGAGATGAGTGTGGATGATAAGAGATGATATGAGATCCCCTCTTTTATAGCCAAGGATCATGTCCAATTAAGAGCCTAGGAAGTGGAGTTAGTGGGTGTTATATTTGGATTATTTTTCAGGATTGTCTTGTCCACATGTGGCTGTCAAAACGCGTCCATGATGCACCAAAAATAGAAAAACTGTCAAAAACGTGCAATTTTGGCTTTCTGCGGGTCCAGTGCGGGTTCTCCGAGCCGCACTGCGGGTGGGCTGATCCGCACTGAGAAAATTTTTAGTTTTTAGTTTATCATGTTGTAGATCTTCTTGCTAGCTTTCTAAAAAGTGGTCATAAGCCTTAATCGGAGTTACGAGTCAAAAGTTATGACCATTTTAAGTTCAGACTCTATTTTTGGCTGACTGCTACAGTGCGTCCGCACTGCAATCCGCATTGCTACAGTACCATCCGCACTGCTACAGTATCATCCGCGCTGAGATCCGCACTGCGTCCTCACAATCCGCACTGCGGATGCATCGAGATCCACACTAGGCTCGGACTTTTCCTGTGCGACCAGAGTGCAGCTGCATCGAGATCCGTGCATACGCACGGATTTTGATGTATAGCTTATTATACCTTTTTAAAATTGGCGCGCGTTCAGAAATCCATCTAAGTACTTATTTTGGCCATATTTCAAACCGTGTGTTCGCAGTGGGCATTTTTTTCGGTTTTGCATGGATTTTGATGTATAGCTTATTATACCTTTTTAAAATTGGCGCGCGTCCATAAATCCATCTAAGTACTTATTTTGCCCATATTCAAAACCGTGTGTTCGCAGTGGGCATTTTTCTTTGATTTTTCTTCATTTTTCTTCATTTCCTGTAAGTTAAAACCAAGCAAACGCAGTAACTTGATCCTAGGTGTAATCTATTCACTTTATATTCAAAATACAAGATATTTGGTGTTATTTTGTGATAAAAATCAGATCGAATATGTATATAATTTAGGCCTATCAAGTATCATGATCGGTTATTTATAAATAACCGATTCTAATAGTGCATATGAAAAGTTAATTTAGTCCAATTTTTGTTAGAAACTCGTCTCTCTTCCTAGGACTCGCCTCTCTTAATTAGCACAGCAGCTATTTCGCCCTGCATTAATTCAGGTATCTCAGCTCTCTTTTCTCAGGTACATTTGATCATGTCTTTTCTCAAGTTTGCTAGTAATGGAGCACCATTTATTGGCTATGATTCGGTTCAAACCTTAAATCCTAAATCCTATACAAGAAGTGAGTTATGATCTCGGCTCAAAATCTAAACCTTATAAGTCTTAATTCAGCTCTTTTATTGGTTCCACAAGCTTTTAAGTTTGAAGACCTCTTCTCATTTCAAATTTTTCTTTAAATGTGGAGATTTGGATGCACATGCATATATATGCTACATATGTTATATGTGCTATATATGAGCTATTCTTTATATGTGGAGATTTTCTTTATAAGTTTGAATACCTCTTCTTATTTCAAGATTTGCAGGCACGCACTTTTGAGTTTGTTATATATATGTTATATGAGCATTTTTTTATTTCAACTTGTAGGATATATAGCATGTTATATATGTACATCTCTTAATTAGGTTCCGATCGATGGTTTAATTTTGTAGATTGGCTATTATTGAGAGATTTGGTGTAGCGATCTTCATCTCACTCGATCCGGCATCCAAAAAAAAGTTGTAAGTACAACCTAGAACTCATGTTTAATTAGTTTTGTGCATTAATGTATTTTTTTGGTAAGAGTGTATAGTTAGAGTACGTAGATGTATTTGTATATATAAGGTATGTAGACAGAGTATTGTCTTAGGAGCCACAACCGCATAATTAATGCCTTTAGGTCATGATACCCGTTCAAAATTAATCCATTAGAGATTAATTTTGAATAGTCCCTATTTTGGGACTGCTCTTTTAATACATTGTCTCATTTAAGATAAGGTTTATTTTTTTAAATTATACGAAATTTTTTAAGAAAAATAAGTATCTGGATTGGTTGTGTTATGAAAAACCGATCCAGATACTTATCTGGATCCGTTCTTTACTCACAACCGATCCAGATACTTATTTTTCTTAAAAAATTTTGTATAATTTTTTTAAAAATAAATTACATATTAAAAATTATTTTAATAAGAAATCTTAAACAAAATTACTTCCTAAAAATTATTTTGTAAATTATTTTAACATTATATTTTAATAAATTCCTAATAATTAGTTTGTAAATTATTTTATCTTAATTTTTTTTAACATTATTTATATATTATTTTAAAAAATAACCTTTTAAACATTATTTATATATTATTTAAAAAAAATATTTAATTATAAAATCATGAACTAGCCAAGTATCATCGGCTGTAATATAATAATCGATCCAGATAACTATCTGGATCGATTCTTTCTTAACAATCGATGCAGATAGTTATCTGGATCGATTGTTATAATCATAACCGATCCAGATGTTTAATGTTTCTTAAAAAATGTTCTTATAATTTTTTTTAAAGAAATATATTAAAAATTATTTTATTAAATTGTTTTAATAAATTATTTTAGTAAAAAATCTTAAGCAAGATTACTTTCTAATAATTATTTTGTAATTTTTTTATCTTAAATTTTTTTAACATAATTTATACATTATTTTAAAAAATAACCTTTTAATATCTAATAAATTATTTCATAAATTTATCTTATAAAATAGAATATAAAAATAAATTATCTTATAAATTATTGTATCTTACAAATTATTTCTAAAAAATGGGTTATTTTTTTAATAAAATATCTAGTTAAATATAAGCTACAAAAATTTGTAACATCAGATAAGTATTTAAAAAATAAGATATTTATTTAATTTTTATATTCTCAAACGAATAAAAATTAATAAAATTAATTACAAGAATTTTTTCTAAACTATATGGATCAGTTATTTAGTATTAAACCGATCCAGATACTATGAGGATCGGTTTTTTTAGTAATTAACCGATCCAGATAGTTTAAATTTTTTATAAAATAACATTAGGATCGGTTGTATTGCTAAGAACCGATCCAGATAACTTTCTGGATCGATTATTAACAACGAACCGATCCAGATTATTTTCACTTTGTTTCGGGTACTTAGCCATTTTTTGAATTTCATTTCCCATCTCCTCCAAAACCCATCTCGTCCAAAACCGTGACACTCCCTCTCCCCATCTCCTCCAAAGCTCTTTCCTTCTCCAAAACCCTAAACCGACGGGACCCTTGCGCTGTGTCTCCTTCGTTGCCATCAAACCGACGGTGGCTCGGACTCTCTCCCAACGGAACCCTTGCGCTGTATCTCCCTCTCCTCCTTGGCCGACCTCTCTCTCCCATCAAAACCCTAGCCATGGCTCTCTCTCCCAATAGGTTTGTTTTATAATTTTTTATAGCAAATGTGAATTTGGAAAGGAAACGTTAATTGGAAATGCAAATGTGAATTCGTAATGAAAATGTGAATTTGAGTTTCATATGATGTTATTTAATTTTGGGTCAATTTGAATTTCATATGATGCAAATGTGAATTTGAATTTCATATGATGCATGTTATGTTAATTTTGGGTCAATTGGAAATGAAAATGTGAATTTGGAAAGGAAATGTCAATTGGGTCAATTTGAATTTGATATGATATTATTTAATTTTGGAATCTCTATTATATTTTTTTTTGGCAATATGTGTATAATTACAAGGGTATTGTGGAATATGTGTAAATACAAGGGTATATATTTTGGAAAATTATGGAAAGACCAAACATAATTCTAATTAGAAATATCATGTCATGTGTATTATAATTACTAATATATTATAGTTTCTAATTGAGCACATACACTAATCCGATTGGTCTTCACGAAGTTAATTGGAAAAGAGGTGTGTTCTTTCTTACCCTTTTGGATTAGATTAATGTTGAGTATTTTGGAGATAGGGAATTGTAATTATTTTTATACTCTTTAAACTTTTAAATTATGCATGGATTGTGCATGGTTTAGATTATGCATGGATTAGATTATGCATAGATTAGATCAATTTTGTGCTCTAATTTCAATTTTATGCATAGATTAGATTATCTCCTCTCTACTGCATTGCTATTTCGGGTAATGGTTTCAATCCCGACTCTAATTTGATATGTTGTGTCTCATGTCTTGATTGACTTTGTTCTACTTATAATTAATTGTAGTATGGTATAACTTTGTTCTACTTATAGTTCTCTACATATAATGTAGCATTGAGTTCAATTAATTGTTTTGAAAAAGAGCAGATATGGAAGGTGATAGTGGATATGGTGGCAGTGAGTCGGGCTCGGTTAAGAAATGAGGAAGAGGGCCTAACAAATTTTTTTTTAAACTATCTAGATCAGTTATATATATATTCTAATTGTATTATATTTCTTTCAATTCTAATAAATTATAGAATATGACATGCTACAAACATAACATGCATAAATAATTGGATATTGGCCGTGCTTTTGCCAAGAGAAAGTGCACTATATGTGTACGATTCTGATAAGAAGAGTAAAAATGCTAATGATCAATGCTGCAGTCGAGGAGTAAGTGCCTTCCTAAATTTTATGTTTGTTTAGAATGCTAATGATTTTGTTATTATTTTATCATTTTAAATATCTCTCGTAAGTACTGATTGTTCAATGTGTTCATATTTCAACTATGTCTTCATCAGGGTAATGGGTACTGCTTTAACATAGAGATATGATTATAGTTTCTTCAACAGTGTCTTCATATTGCAAGGTTATAGTTTCTATTGAGATATGATTACAAGGACCTGGATGCAAAAAATTGTGAATATCTAGACATATAAGCCAGTTGTATGCTAATTAACATATATTTTAATTTTTTTCATACTTGTTATATAGTGCCCACAACAACTTACCAGCTGAGAATGTGTATATTATGTCATATTGCTCATGCAAGACATAATAAACGAATACATCGATGCTTTTCCGAACTTAAGGGTATATATGCATTTATATATTTTTCAAAAGTAATTAAGCATTGTTGTTTCAAATATAATAAAATACACAATTAATTGTGCACGCTCTTCTATCTTTTAAAAAATGTAGGATATTTCCGCTAAACATAATGTACAACGCTTGGGCGACTTTCGGAAAATGTGGGTTCAAATTTTCCTAAATGAAGTAAAGCCGAGATGAAGTACAACAATTTAGGATGTGATTTGTAAACTTAATTTGCATGAACACGAATTTTTGTAATAATTTAGGATTTGTGTATGACATTTAATTTAGGATGTGTATATCTATGATATTTAATTTAGGATGTGTATGTGATTTGTATGCATATATATTTCAATATTTGTATGTGATTTGCATATTGGGCCAGTATATATATATGGAAACTGACCAAATAAATAAAATTTTAGTTTTTAGATTCAACCAAAAATCAGGATCGGTTCTATTTAAAAAACCGATCTAGAAAACTATTTTTAATAAATATTTTTTCCAAAAATTTATCAAGATTGGTTGCACAAAAACAACGATCCAGTGGCTAAACTATCAGGGTCAGTTGTACATAACAACCGATCTTGATAGTGTAGCATCTGGATCGGATTTGGTTTTTAAATTAAAACCGATACTAATAAAGAAGAATCTGGATCAGGTTGAATTAAAACCAATACTAATTGTTTTTTTAATGGGTATTAAAAAATAGGGGAAAAAACTATTAGGATCAGTTCTTAGGTATAACCGATCTAGATAAGTGCTTATTAAGATCAGTTGGTTAAAAAATAAAAAACCGATCTCGATCAGTATTGCCTTCATTAGAATCGGTTGTATTCCAATACTAATATGCGTATATAACCGATCCTGATTCCTTATTTTGCACTAGTTAGTGTCTCAAGTCCCATGCATGAGAAATAAGGGTATGCAGCGAATTGTTACCAGTCAGACCAAGAAACGAGTATTAATCAAATCCTTAACCAGGTATGTTAAATATATTCTCTATTGAATAATAGTATTTCTGTACCATGGCAGCAGAGCCTGATCATTTGTACTAGTATACACCCCAGTTATTGGGTAAGGGACAGAGGAAAAATCCAGTTATTGTTGGAATGTTATGTTAATATTTTGCTTGTTTCAGGACACTTCAACAAGAAAATTTTTAATTAAAATACTTTATAATTTGTGCTGCAGGTGTGCACTGGGAATAGTAGGAACTCAAATTTGATCAAGCTAGAAGCAATCCATCAACTCGTTGAGATTTCAAAACACAAAGGGAACTTGGTGTGGTTTAAGGTTAGTTTAATTTAGAATTACTATGTACTTAACTGACTATTATAGTACCATATATATTTTGATACTCGAAAAACCAAGAAAAAGTTAATAATTAAAGAGAATAAATTAATCAGCTCTATATCAGTAGCTGGTTCGGGTGTTTATTTTCTGATGATTTCCGTTGAATTATTTTGCTAATTTACCTTTTTACTTTTCATGCGTTGTAGCATTCACATCAAATTTCAATTGCACTATTTGAGATGATAGACGACGCTGATCCCTCAGTTAAAGAGCTCTCTCTCTCTCTTTACTTGTTGAGATGCTTGATAAACAGGTACAGTTATACATCTCGAGTATGCTCTAAAATTTTCTAAAATCAATGCAAGATTTATTATTCCTGAGAAGTAAAATTGTTGTGTTTGTTATTCCAGAAAGACTCAATGGAGGAACATCTTGAGGTGCTTATCATGAAACTGCTCCATGCAACCAAGGATTCTGACATGACAGTAAATAACTTCTACCTATTTGCAACATCATTTTTTTGTTGATCTAATTCCATTTCTTATGCATATCTTTTTGTGTGTGTGTGTGTGTAGATTGTAAAGCAGGCTCAGAGATGCTTAAACGTGGTGATATCACAATACGAACCATTGAGATGCCTTGTGGTATGAAAATTTGACAGGTTTTTTATTTTATTTTCTAGTTTTTTAGATCTTTCAATATCTCTAATATTCTTTTTTATATTTTCTTTTATATTACTGTAGGCTATAAGGCCATTATTGGTATGTGAGGATGAGAAGCTTCTTATTGTCTGCACAAATAGCTTGGCTAAGGTAACCTCTACATGTTATAAATAAGAAACTTCTATTTCATTCCATGATATTTCATGCAATATTGTATAAACCACAGCAATTTTAGAAGCTGTTAATGTCTTGGATGTCATTATTTATCTTATGTTAAGACACCTTGTTTTTAACTTAAATTAGCTTACCTTACTTCAATTGGTCATGAAATGAAATAAAAGGAAAATATGAACAAAATAAGGGCCAACAAAAATACAAGATAACAGTTTGATCAAATTGCTGGCAAACCAGTAGCTGTTATTGTTAGTGCTCTTACTTCTATGCTCTGCCATCATTGTTCATTAAATTTTTTTATATGATTTTTCAGATTATATGTCGATTTTCCCAAGAGGACTTGATGACTCAATTACTATCCTTCGTACCTTCCCTTCTAGATTTGACTGGAAACCGGAGCCCCTACGTCAGAAAAGTTTGATTCCTCTACCTTGACTGAAACCTTGTCAGAATGCTTCTATGTAATACTTGTTAAGCAGTTTAAAGACTACATTTTACGACAAAAATTTATGGGCACCTTATTTTATTTGTGTTTGTATAATATAATGTTATGCTTCAAAATATGTTTATTCCAGTGCTATTTAATATGTCATTTGTTGGAATAATCATAATAAAACATATTGAAATTTGATGTGTTGGTTTTAGTTCCATTTATTCCAGTGACTATAAAGGTTGCATGTTCTGTGGGAATTTTTATTTGATGTTAAATGCTTGTGAATTATATTTCGTACCAATTGGCGTTGGAGAAAACTATATGAACATAATGGGTTTAATATTAAATTTGTTTGGTACATTTCGTATCAATTGGGAAAAGGAAAAAAAATAACCAAAAAAAAAACCTTTTGCGACCTATTTGGAACCCTTCTGCGACTGTTCAGTCGGTCTCCGATAGGTCTTTAGCCACGTCAGCGTGTTGCATCCGTGACGTATTTAGTCGGTCGCTGAAAGGGTCATCTGCGATCGGTGCCATACTCTTCAGAGACCGGTGACATCAGCAGGGTTGTCATCAGTGATGGAGCAACTGCAACCCATTTTGGTCATCTGCGACGGCGCCCACCTTCTGCGACCGGCGCTTCATCCATCTGCAACCGGTCGCAGAAGGATATTTCTGCTGTAGTGATATGCACAAAACATACATGGATTTTATACTATTAACAGAGTATGGAGGCCTCAATTTGTACACAGTTAGGTATTAACAAACTGTGTACAAATATTGATGGACCATGTGGGTATGTGTGAGTTTTTTTTCTCGCGTGAGCACCTCCTCCCATTAATTATACATTGTTAATGTGCAGTTTCTTTTTTGCATTCATGCATGATATGTCGTGTATGGTGGTGTTTTTTTTTTTTTTGGGTATTAGTGGAAAGTGAAACACCAATAGTTAAAAACCATCATTGATTTTTATACATTCATTGACAGTACGAGAACCATTTTTGAAAGCACTAATTGTTTGTGATGTGTTTTGTGTAGTAGTGAGAGTAAATATGATATTATGAATTTTTTTAGGTGGAAATATGTAATTTTGAAGTTTTTTAAGGTTATACATGAAATTTCTCCAAAAACTTTGTATTAATTAACTACTTAATTGTGTGGTTGTTGAGGTGCAAGGTGCAAAATAAAGTCCTCTCTATCAGTTGGTCGGTTTACCAAAAACAGTAAGTGTGGGGTTTCTCTAACTACATTCATCAACCCTTAGGGAAAGTTAGGTGTAGAGTTTTAAATCCACCTACAAACTGAACTATACACATAACTATCACACGCATCTCTATTGCTTTGCATTTATGAAAATTAAAATTTAGAAGCAACAATCTTCCACTTCTTTTCCATCAAAGGTCCCATCTCTATCTATAATTAATGTGTGAATTTACATTACATATTTTAATATTCAATAAAAATGAGTATATCTTCATATTTGTTGTGAATTGAAGGAAAAATAAATAAGATATTGAGAATGTATAAAGTTGGTTATTTTTTATTTTTATATATTTTATTGTATGTATCTAATACAAGATTAAATTCTCGATTTATAGGTAGAAAATATAAATAACAAGTCATTATAAATTAATTGTATTAATAAATGAGAAGAGATTAATCATAAATCTTTAAAGAGAGTTTTGAAGTAATTAGTGAAAGAATTGCAAATAAACATCCATAACTTAATTTATATATAATACTTTTCTTTCGATGTTCATTGTTCATTATACGCTATTAATATAATACTTCAAGATCAATATTAACATGGTACTTCTAAACCATTTATACTGCCTCATCAAAAATATTACAAAAAAAACTATCGGGATAAAAACTTGGTTAAGTTAAAAAAAAAGAAACTCGTATAACGCTTTCCCTCATTTTGATATTATTGAATATTTTTCAATCGATGTAGACCTATCTTCTTTATGAGTTGTTCAAAAACCTTTCCCGGAAAATATATTTTGTAAATAGGTATGCCAAATTATTGATTAATCGGACTTGGGTAACATCTACTACACCCTCCTTTTTTAGTTCATGTGTCAAAAGTAACTTCAGCGCAATATTTTTAGTTCAGTCTCATTTGATATATCATTCTTTAATTTGTGCGATGCATGCTGCATTATCTTCATGCAGTGTAGTAGTGTTTTCCTTTTTTTTGTTTTCAAGCCCGAATTCTTCTTGAATATTTTGTATCATTGACCGTCACCAAATGCATTCTCGACCCTCCCAGTATAAGGCAATCAGCTCCACATGATTTGATGATGTTGCCATAAGGGTTTGTTTTGTCAATCACCATGAAATTGTTGCTCCACAATAAGTAAATATGTATTTTGTTTGAGATTGTGTTTTATGTGGTTCCAACAAATATCCCACATCTGTATATCCAATTAAATTGGATTTTGTATCATTTTGACAATATAACCCCATATCTCGAGTTCCGCAAAGATAGCGAAACATGTTTAATTCTATTGCAATATTTTTGTGTTGGTTTGGAGACATAACTTTCAATCACCTTAATCCGAGCTCGTATGAGAATGTTATAGACAAAATACTGAAGCATGTCAAACATTCCACAAAACGATTCAAAGAGTTTAGTCCATTACCGACCTAATTTGGGTTCATATTAACTTGGGCCATGTTAATATAGAATTGAAAGGCATAATCGTCCTCCAGATGGAGCATTTAACTTGATGATATAAAATATGTTGCTTACATGGCTTGATAGGTAATCCGGGCAGTGTCATATCGACTCGTATTACATCCATATCTTCATTTTTAAAGTTTAAACAACTGATATGAACATATCAATATGATTTTCATAAGAAATTGTACTTGGATGTCAAATTTGATATTTTTTTTAGTATTTGTTTGACTATTCAAAAGTAATGATTTTCTATTGACTAAAAAAATAGTAAAAAGAAAATATCTAAAAAAATTAAAACATGGCCTCGCAGTACATTTTCAAATAGAAAACATTATAAGCTGTTTAGATTAATTATCTAAACTTTGATCTAAATTTATAGTACCGCAACCTTACTCTAGATACTTATATTTTTATATTTCATGCTAAATGCAACTGAGCACATGTTCCATTTGCAGAAGAATCGAATGTTTCGGGGACCTTCACTTTTATTTTCTATTTAATTTCTATTATTGTGCATATATATATATACACACACATGTAACACATCTACAGTAGATTTGGAGGCTTAACTCAAATCGGATCTTGTATTCAAGTTGCGTCATTGACCTAATTTGTGGTGGATTGATTTCACATCATCTACAGTTTTCTTTCTGACAGCAAGCTTAATTATATAAATGGTCTTTTATACTTAATTCAGCCGAAATTAAAGATGTACAGGAACCCATCCTGTATTCCTGTTACTGGCTTATATAACGGTAGCAAGCTTATATGAATGATCTTTATAATTAATTCAGCCGAAATTAAAGATGTACAGGAACCCATCCTGTATTCCTGTTACTTGCTTATATAACGCTATATATATGCATATATCAAATTGTATTGTATTATAGTATATTATAGGGTAAATTTTGCTAGAGGTCACTAAAGTTTGTTATTTGTCACGAATTAATCACTCAAGTTTAATTTGTCAATTTTTAGTAACTCAACTTTGTTATTTGTTTTATTCAAGTCATTTTATATTTTTTTTGTTCAAAATCTTAACAGAATATTATCATTTAGTCCAAAATATTAATGGAATATATCCATTCCATCCAAAATACTAATGGAATGAGCATATTCTGTTAGCATTTTAGATGAAAAAATATAAAATAATTTGATCGGAACAAAATAACAAAGTTGAGTGACTGACAAATTACAAAGTTTAGTGATTTATCCTATATTTTATTATAGAGATCGAAAATCTTTCCATTTGTCAACCTTCTATCATCTGCTTGCTTCCCATTTAACTATAAAGGCTTTCAATATACGGTACTTCGTAAATGAAAACTATTATTCTATTTATCTCTTTTTCACACCTCCACCTCCTCCCTCCATCCGTCGTCGCTCCCACTTCACTCTCGTTTTCTATCTCATTCCGTTACCGCTTCTACTTCATTCTCGTTTTTGCTCTCGCCTAGTTGTAGCTCCCACCTCCACTTCCTCTCTTCTCCGCTCTATTGTCGTTCCTCCTCCCCGTTGTCGCTAACACTCTCCCAATCTTCTCTCGTTCTGTAAAATGACAAGGCCATATTTTGGGTTTGCATTGCTATTAGAACCCTTCTGAAAAGGAATGATTTGTATTGTACTGGATTTACAATGTCATGATAAAAATTAAGACTTGTAAATAGAAGAAATATCAAGACTTGTGAATACACTTGTGTAAAACAATATTTAGACTTCAGAGAACAACCATTGAGACTTTTGAATATAAGTATAAGACTTGTGAAACAGTATGCCATACACATGTACATATCCAATTGAAACAGTATTCCAACACTAGATGTACCTCAAGCTCTTCAAAATCAAATCCTTATTCGCTTCACTCTTCGATTCACAAACAATACTTGGATCGATAAAAAATACAAGCAAATGCTCAATAGTTGTGTCACTCAACCTCATACAAAAATAGGGCAAAGGGAATCTGACCTAGTCTTGGTCGATCGACCTCTATAGGTGAATCAAGTTCAGGTATGGACCACTAGATCTGATTGGATCTAGTGGGAGGAGAAGGTGCAACTGATCAGCCTCAAAGGAGCTGATTGGGTTGGGAGGTGATACGGGGCAAGTCCCAGAGGACGAGACTGTATGGTTTTGGTTGTTTTGGGAGCTTGACCCATCCCGGTTCAGATAATCCGGTTCAGGTTTCGCTAAAGCAGGGTTAGGGACTTGGGATAATTCTTTGGGTACTCTTACTCTAACCTCTTAGTCCCTTACATTGTCCAAAAGTCTAGCTCCTAATATCCTAGGATTTAGGGCTCATATAAGATATCCTCTGACAATTATTCCGCGTTGTCGGAGTTATCAGAGGAGTGCGCATACGGTTTAGCAGACGTCTCATAGTTGCTCTATGTGGGTTTATTTGTACGAACAACGGGTGCCGTTGTAGGCCGAGATGGGCTTCTTAACTGGACCTCGGCCTGCTTTATCTCGTCGGGTCGGCTCCTAAATATGATGAGTTTATGGTACTGTTCTTTCTATGAAAGATCAGACATTCAGATTTAGTATTCACACTGATTGTGATTTTTATGTTGACTCCTATCTCATGGTTAAAATTACTCGGATTCTTAGATTTACCTGGTTAAATGGTACAATTAATGCATATAGCGCATATTAGCCCGATACATATCTTTATCTTTCTTTCTTTTTTTGATAAAAGTGGTTTGGAAACCACCGGTTTCATTAGAAATTGATATTGTTCATACAAAATATACATCATAGCTAAACATATATCAAAGCAGCTAGATGGATGTAGCTTCTCTAGTTGTTAAGCAACTAGGTAATTATCATACAAGACAATATAGTGACTAATATTGTAGTCAAGCATAGCTAAGTAGAAATATAACAGTAGCAGTTTAGTAGAGGAATTAGAGAGGACTTGAAAGAAAACTAATGGTCTACATAAGAGCTGGCATGGGATGAGTTGGTAATGGAAATAGGGGCATTAGCTTGCATGCGATTTGCATCTATGGCATCAAGATCTGCCTTATCCCTCAGGTAATCCGAGAGGTTGGAACCCTCTAACTCAAGACAGGGATCTTCCTCGGAATCCCAGCTGCAGGTGTCCCCTGTGGATGTATCGATCTCTAAGAGGGTTATAACTTGACCTGCCTGATACAAATTAGTTACATCCATTGGTAGAATTAAACTCAACTTGAAAAAGGATTCATCTGAATTGGACTTGCACCAGTAGGTTGTTAAAGCAATTATTTGGGATCCTAGGCTAGCTAAACTAGGTATTGGAGAGTTATTAAAACAAGTTTTATTTCTAGCAAGCCATACCATCCAAATTGTAGCTGCTCTAATTAGTTCTATTAATAAACTATCTTTAAGGGGTATATGGGCATCTAATATCCATAAGTCAGAAACAGTTTCACAGTTAAAGACAAAATTATTATATTCGGCTATCCATGCCCAAATTGAAGAGATTACTGGGCATGTAACAAAAAGGTGATTAATGGTCTCATCTGAATTGCAAAAAAGGCAGGTTTGGTTCCCTGTCCAACCTCTTTTGGCCAAGTTGTTTTTGGTAAGTACTTTGCCTTCTTTAACTAACCAGATAAATATTTTTATTTTTAAAGGGATTTTGGTTTTCCACAAGGTTGTGTAAGTGTTGTTCTTAATACCTCCATAATCTAACCATTGGTACATTGAATGTACTGTGAATATACCAGATGTGGTCCATCTCCAGTGTACAGTATCAGGGTTGGAAATGGATGTGCATGTATTGTGTGAGGAGTAGTGATTTAATAGTTGGTGCCACTCTGTGAGCAATGTGCCAATTAATTGTCTAGTGAAGTGTATAGTTATACAATTATTGGTTATGGCATTAGATACATAAATATTTGGTTCTATTGCAATTCTAAATAGGTTTGGATATAGACAGTAAAGAGCACATTCCCCTAGCCACCTATCTAGCCAAAAGGAGGTGTCTTGACCATTGCCTACTGTTCTATTGACACCTACATCTACAATGTGTCTTATTGATAGGATACCTGACCAAAAGGAAGAACAAGTGTGTATGTCTAGTCCTGAGCTACTGTATTTAATAGTAATGACTTCTTTCCATTTACTAGTACATAATTAATATTAATCTATTAATGTCTTTATATGAAAATTTACTTGGATGTCAAATTTGACATTATGTAGAATTTTTTTTACGGTTTTTACGTATACTATTTTTGAAAATATCTTGATCAAAAGATTTTGAACCATCCAAAATAGTAATTTCCTAGCTATGTAAAAAATTAGTAAAAAATTCTAAAAATAACATATATAAACTTGGCCTGAATATTTTCTTATGGAGATCATATTAAGTGGTTCAGATTGATTATTTGAACTTCAATCTGAATGCATAGTAATACGGACCAATAATGCGTTGTGTATCGAACAGTAGCCTTTAAGGTACTTAAATTTCATGCTAAATGTAGCTGAGCAGATTTTCCATAAGGATCGGATCTTCCGGGAACCAATTCACTTTTATTTTCTACTTTTACTTTTATTGCGCATAGATAGTCTACAGCAGATTTGGAGGAGTAAGTCGATCGGCTTACGTGTTCAAGTTGCATGATTGACCTATATATCTAACAGCGCTACTTTATTTCAGATACATAGGTCAATCATGCAACTTGAAAACGTAAAATTAAAGACGTACAGAAACCTACCTGTACTCCTGTTGCTGGCTTATATGACGCTATATATATTCATATATGTAACATATTATATATATTATATTATATTATATTATATTATATTATATATAATAGAGAACAGTTTGGACCCCAAGCGGACCCAAGCCTCCCACCCATATCCCCGAGTGCCTATCTGTGAGATATCTTTTGCGTGACTGATGTGAATGGTGCCTATTAAGGCCCCGTTCGGTGAATCACTATTTATCGTGGGAAAAAAAAATTTGTTTAGAGCTAAATTTTTATTCTCACGGTGAACAGTAATTTTCAGTTCAAAATTTCTTATTTCCGTACCCATTCCTATTCTCACTGATGCAACCGAACAGGGCCTAAGTGATATCGCAGGGCCTTGTGCTTTAATCGTGTTTGGACAGGAATAGTAATAGGATAGATGATCTCCTGAAAAATCGGGAATAAACTCTGTTATTTTTTTATAAGAAAAGCAGCAGGATGCTTTTTGGATCTCAACCATTCAAATTTGTTAAGATTTGTGCATAAAAGTTTCTTTATAGAGATACGTGAATAGAAAATTTTGAATGGTTAGGATCAGAAAAGCAGCAAAGTTATATTCGAAAAATCGCTGTGTTGCATTCTTCTAAAATTATCCGGCCAAGCTACATCAGAAATATAAATTGCTATTAGAAATTAAAGCCTTTAAATTTCTGTGTACAATTTTTTAATTGTGTTAGTTTAATCCCTGGCTACTTTAGTTTTTATGTCAAAAAAGAAAAATATTCAATTACCCACTATTTCTTTTTTTGTTTTTCCTCTGAGTATTGTCTTCATGTTGATCTATGACGTATTTTGCGAATTCAAAATACAAATGTCTTCTAATTAATTTTATTTTTCAAATAAGATCTATAAAAAATTACTTTTGAGTTATATTTGTGTCATTATTTTTTTATTTTTGGTATATCCTACATATAAAAACATGATATTCTAGGTTTAAAGACTTCAAATGATCTTTAAAGACTGTATTTTGATAAGTTATATGTAACTAAGATTTAAAGGCTTCACACGAGTATTTAAAAAAGTTCTAAACAAAAGTTTAAAGAGGTAAGAAGCAAAATAAAAAATAATAAAAATAAAACTAAGTTATGTGTAAGAATTAAAGGCTTGAACACGAGTAATCTAAAGAGTTGTAGGCTGAGATTTAAAAGCTTGAGAAACAAAATAAAATAATAAAACTAAGTTATATGTAAGATATAAAGGCTTGAACACGAGTAAGATTTGAAGATTTGACACAAGTATATTATCAATGATTGGAGACGAATGTTTAAATACTTGAGAAGCAAAATAATGAATAATAAAAAAATTGATAGGTTACATGTAATGCTTAACGGCTTGACAACACATATGTTCAAATGCTTGAGACTTTGAAGTAGTGCCTACAAGGGCTTTCACTGCCAAAAACAAAATGACCCCAATAAAACTCAAGTATTCCATCGTGATCTCATTTAAAATAGAAAATCAAATAGAAGCCTTAAGTAGCTTTAGATTCGCAAAATTCGTTGCAAATTATCAAAAAAAAAAAGATGAGAATGATTAGAGAAAAAAAAATGAAGAAAATCTTTTATTTTTTAACTTAAAGACAAAAAAAAGTAGTTGTCAAATTGATTTTGCTCTGATTTTTTTATTAATTGAAAAAAGAAAAAGAAAAATATAGCATAAGGGGTGCATTCCTATGAAATCATGTTTTGTAGGTAAGACGTGAATGTCTATATTTTCTGTCAACTATAGTGTCAGCTACAGTGGTTGACAGGGATGTCTATCTCATCTGTCACAATGTGCGCTACAAAAATCTGGTTTTATTTCCAAAAGATGCTGATTTATTGTAAAACGAGATTTATGTAGTGAACACACTGTAGCGGAGGGATACAGTTATTCTCGTCTACTATAGCTGACACTGTAGTGGATGGGTGGACATTAATGTTTCTGTTCTTTCTTTGAAATAAGATTTCATGGGAATATATCCTTTTTTCAATATATTTTTCGATTTTCTATAAAAAAAAATCAACATTTTGTTTGTAGACATAAGGTTAAAGACTTGTTGGTTGCATTTAAATGATGGTAAATATATATTTAAAATAATGTTGAACATGAGCGTCGAACAGAAGGGTAGTTGAGGGGATCGGCGGACTTGGCTTGGACACAATTATCTGCTTCCTATATTATATTATATATATGATATATCTCATCAGTCATTGTAGTATATAATATAGCTATCAGAGGTTACATGTACGCTCGATCTCGTTGTACGAAGAGCTCCTGAAGCAAGGTTAGAAAAACTAGCTAATCGTGCTTTAATTTTAACAAGTAGTTAGCATGTAATAATTAAGGGTGATGCATTTGTACCTGGGTCTTTGAATTTGGAAACGGAACTATTCCAAAATGACAAAATATATCATTGTTTTTGACACACCAGCAATATTGGATGTACTGCAATATGCATTTTTAATGATTAATTGTTCCACAACAGTTATTTCAAATGTCTTTATTTTTTTATCTTCATTATATCTTTTTTTTTATTTTTAATTTCATTTTTTGAATTTATATATATATATATATTAAATAAAATTATTAGATGTGATTTATATTATTTTCTTTACATGCACATAAAAATTCGTAAATTATTTTAATATAATTATATTCAATAAGTTGAAAATCAACATCCATAAATTATTGGCTTTAGACAACAACAATGAGACAATATTCGCGATGGAGTACCGTCATTGTTGTACTTTTTCTATTCGCGATAATACTTTTCATGAGGGAGTACCATTATAAATGTGTTTTTTCCCTCACAAAAGTTGTCTACTTTGTTGTATATTTTTGTAAGCTCTTAATAAAAATAATAATAAGATTAAAATTAATACCATAACCTTTTACATGTGCATAGAGAATATGTAGATAATATGTAATAGTTTTATGCTGATATATAAGTTTTAAATTTAAAGTTATCAAAGTTTTAAAATTAGAGGTACAATGAAGACATCAAAATTAACAGCATCTTAATTATATATTTCTTCATTATACCTCTAATTTTAAAACTTTGATAACTTCAAATTTAAAACTTATATAGACTGACACTTTTCATGAGGGTAAAAAGTGGCTTTTCACGACAGAGTACCGTTATAAACATGATTTTTCTATTCGTGACGGAGTACTGTCATAAATGTGTTTTTTCTCTCGCGAAGAGTGCTTACTTTGTTGTTGTAACCATTAAAGTTATTTAGTATATATCCAGGAAAGCGACTTTTATTAGAGAAGAGGTTCACTGTCAAATACTACGCAAGTACCAAATTGGTATAAAAACAAATAAATCTCAAATAACTATATTTGAACTTTGAAAAATCAAATTAACTTAATTAGTTTGTTATTAATTTGTACATATTATATATACACGTAAGGCACCACAAACATTTTTCACCATTTCAAATTTATTTTAGTAAAACTCAAAAGTTAATTATAAATTAATTATCGGAGCGAAATTATTAACTACTTTTCCTGTATTCTTGTCCATCGAAATAAAGTAAAAAATCGTAAGTTTCTACTATGTAATTGAGATAAAAAATGAACTACGTACCATATGTGTTGTAAGAATGGATAACCAATGTTGCAACGACATATAGGGGGTTATATTTTTATCAAATATGTATTGTAACGATATATGTACATGTTGGAAGAATGCATGACCTATGTTGCAACGATCGATATATGTACATGTGATATACATGTTTGATACTCTATGAAGCAATGAAACGATTTTATTGTAACATTTTATGTCCAGATAATTAAAGTCAAGATACATCCAAATAAGTGGTGTCAATGATATCCTTGTATTTGCTAATTGGAATATTGGTCCCGTATTCGATGGATATAAAAACAAGTTATTTTTTGTTAGATTATATGGTATGGTTATAGGTAAAGTTGTTTTTCATTAACTAAACAAGCAAGGTACAGATAAGTACCTTGTCATGTATATATGTTATCTTGTATGGTAATTATAAATAAAAAATGTATATGTAGACATCTACCTATATGGGGATGAATCATGGTAAGGTACAATTATAGTTATTTATTTTTCCTTACATTTTCAAGTTCCAATTATTTAATTCAAATTCCGTACGGTAGGAATGTGAGCTAATACTTATTATCTTATATTTTTTATTGATTTTGTTTTTCTTTTGTAGAGCTTAAAAATATAGTTGGAATTAATTGATTGCACATTTTCATTTTAAATTTTATATAGTAATTAATGTGGTGCGCATATATATGTGAAAAGAACGAGTGTGATGGTCTATTTATAAAATTTAGCAATGTGGTGAATATATATGTGTGAAATGAAAGAACATGATGATCTATTTATAGAAATAATAGAACTAATTATTATGTTAATTAGTACATGAACTTTTTTTTTCTGTCGAACTTAGTGATTTTTGTAAACCCAAATTAAACATAATGCTGATCAAGGGTGAACTTTTTATGCTGCCCTTCTCACCTCCCTTTCATTTACATACCTTTGTGGAGTACATACTTAAACACATTTGTAAGTCCCGTTGATCTTAAAACAACCAAAATTTGCAAAATTATATGAAACTCGAGTGCATTTTCTTTTTTTGGTATAGCCAACATACAATGTCCTGCTCATGTCTGAATAATATTCTATAATATTGGATTCTTATTTATATGCAATAAAATATGATTCCTATCTATGTATATCTACTTAATTAATGTCATATTTCAGTTAGACAAAATAAGAATGTACAATCAGCATCCACTTTGCTCAACTCCGTTGTGTTAATATTAATAATTATTTTCAGAGAAATTTTTTGTGAAATTGACAAACCTTTTTTTTTTAACATTAATTTTACATCCATCGGAAATTCTAAACAACTTCATAGTGTACATGCATGTGTGCTTGTGTGTGCTTTATATATGGATTTACAAAGATGCATGCATGCATGGTTCTTGGTGCAGAGTAGGTACAAGATGTGGAAGCTCAAAATTGGAGAAGGTGGGCCATGGGTGAAAACTTGTAATGGATATCTCGGAAGAGAAATATGGGAGTTTGATGAACGGTTAGGAACAAGTGAAGATCGAGCTGCAGTAGAAAGTGCTCGAAGAGAATTTTTCATAAATAGGCATCACAGGAAGCAAAACTCTGATCTACTTGTGAGGCTGCAGGTTTGAATTCCAAAAACAGTAAACTTTTAAAATTCTTCAAGATTTTGATATGTAAAATATATATAAAATAATGATATAATTTCAAAAACAGTAAAATTTGAGATTATTCAAGATTTTGATATTATATTTTATTGACAAGTTTGAATCGATCATTTAAACATATAATAATAGGAAAATTGATTATTTGCCACTCCAAAACCTTAAAATTTGAAAAATGCCACCCTGGAATTAGAAATCATCCTAATGCCACTCTAAACTTAGTTAATTTTTAATTTTGCCACAAATAATATTAATGACTAAAATACCCTCCGCATCCGACTCTTTCTCTTCCTCTCCATCTGACTCTCTTCTTCTATATCCCTCTGATTGTCGTTGAAATTTGCTTAATCCTCAGTAATTTACTATTTTCAGTGGTGAATCAAATTTGAAATTGTTTTGAGATTGCTTAATTGAAGAACTGACCAATCTGCTCTATCAATAAAGTCTGTCTATCAGGTCAAGGATTAAGCTTACAAAAAATTATGCTCAATTTAACCATTGGTCAACGACCATTAGAAGAAGAGAGTCGGATGGAGAGGAAGAGGAAGAGTCTGATGGGGGAGGATATTTTAGTCATTAATTATTATTTGTGGCAAAATTAAAAATTAACTAAGTTTAGAGTGACATTTAGACTATTAACATATCATAAAAAGATACTAACGTGTTAGCATTTACCGTAAAAAGTATAAGTTTTCTCCTTTATTTATTCCACCTGCAGCTAGCAAAAGAGAATAACTTTGATTATTTCAAAAAAGCAAGCCCAGAAGAGAAAACAGCTTCAGCAGCTGTGCAGAGAGCAAATTGTTTTTTCTCAGCGATTCAGGCAAAGGATGGGCATTGGCCTGGAGATTTTGATGGACCAATATTCTGTACACCAATTCTGGTATTTATTTATTAGATTTGAGTTTCTAATTTGAGAAAGAGGAGGTAGCACAATTGGCTAAGAAAATGTCCTAGAGTTGTTATACCTAAAGGTCGAGAGTTCGATTCTTCCTCACGAATCTTGGTAGCTACTACCAAGTTTTCAAGAGTTAGTTTCTAATTTTTTTGATGTATTGTAGTTAATGCCTTTTCTAAAATAGAAAATTTAATCTCCCAATAATTATTTTTGTACTTTGTGTCTTTATTAGGCATGTAATTAATCATATATGAAATTTCGCTAGATCTTTCTCTGATGTTTTCTTCTACTTTACTAGCTAATTTTCTTCGAATTACCAAAAAGCCATGGGAAATATTGCTGCTCTCCATACATGACGGTTTGTAGACAAGACAAGAAGTGTTACCAAAATTCATTTACCTTATGAGTTCAATAATAGAGATACATTTTCTTACTAATTAATTATAGTCTTTGACCTATTAGCTAACCATTTTCATGATTAGTTGTTGACATATTTTTTTTATTTATTTATCAGATTATTGTCCTGTATGTAATGGAAATGTTGCATATACTATCATCTGAGCATCGAAAGGAGTTATGCCACTACATGTACAACCATCAAGTAAGAACAATACTTATATATATTACACTATTTTTGGCTGATCCAGTGCTCCATATATACAACACTTACTAATATAGAACCTTTTTTTTTTTTGAGAGAAGTGGCATTGCCACCTATTTTCATTAACATGAAAACCAAAATTTTACAGAGTATCACCCGTACCACTAAGATGGAACCATACAAACCACAAAATTCTTACAAAAAAAACCTATCATCGAATAGCCACAGAAAGACCATCAATACATCAAAACCTACAAACAACTAATCAGAAAAGCACACAAAACAAAATATAATAGCAAACTATAAAAGTAGAAAGTAGCAGTTGAGACCCTCCATCTTCCATAGACTCCCAAGACACCATTTGCATTTCATAGTTATCATCCAAAGCTGTCCTGCCTCCATTCGTAAGGATTGTAACCTGTATATCCCTCATGGAAATAGCCCGCGTTGTACCTAATAGGTCATTCACATCACAAGGCATAATAAGCTTTAGTTGCGCAGTTAAATTTGTTTTCTACTGGGAAGCCCAAAAGAAAGCAAGTGAAATAATATAGAACTTATCTGATACAAAATTCCTAATAATGGCCATGAATTGTTGTACCCGAAGTGAGCAATATGACTTATCTGATCTTAATTTTATCAAATAAAATACACATTTCTTGATAAGAATCAAACAAAATGCATCCGCTTGTAGATTTGTAAAAATAGCTGATATATACCAATACATTTAGGGTGACCGTCATCGTTACCAACTATTTTAATCTGTCATTTAATTAGTCAACATTGTCAAAATCTCTCTATCTCACACAACCTTAGGTGGGAGACTGGGAGCTCCATCAACTTAACAGCAAAACTGATGAAAACATTTAAAGCTAACAATAATGTATATGCTACAAAAATTATCTGCGAGGGTAAAAATATTTTTTGGCGACAATATCTTCGCGGATACTTGTGTCTGTAATACCGATACGCTCAGTAATAGTAATTTATGTTGCAGTACCCTCTGCAATAATCATTTTTTAATATCGCAGATAGTGACATATTTCAAATTACTCAAAAATTCTCAAAAAATCCAAAGCTTGTCCAAATAGTCTAAACCAAAACCCAATGTAAATTATTTTGGATTCTTCATCAGTAAAGTATTCTTATAATTACCTATCCGTGTCTTGAACTATTAAGTATGTTTATAATTGCCTATTCGCTTAATTCGTTGCCTCTCTACAATCATACAAAATGACAGAATGAAGACGGAGGTTGGGGCTTACATACTGAGATGCCCAGTTGCATGATTTGCACTGCTCTATGCTACACTGCTTTAAGGCTACTTGGAGAAGAGGCCTACAGTAAAGAAGATGATGAGGCAATGTATCGGGCAAGGAAATGGATCCATGACCATGGTGGAGTAACCATGACGCCATCATGGGGAAAGCTTATTCTCTCTGTAAAAATATAATTTTTCTTCATTTATTTCACAAGATGCTGGAACTAAAACTGCTATTTTTTTTAATGGAAAGCAAATATGATAAAATGAAGCATTTACATACTATTACTAACAGATCCTTGGAGTATATGACTGGTCAGGTGTAAACCCAATGCCGCCTGAACTTTTTCTTCTCCCTTCCTGTTTACCTATTCATCCAGGTAATCTTTATTACATATTGTTGTACATATATTTACTAACCAGTGTTTTAATGTGTCATTAGTTTGAAATTCAGGTAAATTTTGGTGCATTTTAAGATTGAACTTTTTGGCCATGTCATATATATATGGTAAGAGGTTTGTCGGTCCAATTACCGACACAATACTATCCTTGAGAGAGGAGTTGCACGTTCAAAAGTACAATGTAATCGATTGGAATCAAGCACGCAAAACATGCTCTGAGGTACTAGTCTCACCATACATTCTAATTTTCTTTAGTTAAAATATAGTGATCTAGTACAAAATCTTTTATAAGAACAAATTAAAAAATAGATTATAATTATTTGATCAATTAACACTAGTACAGTAATGCCAGTGACAGTACATTAGTAATGGTTCTTGTAAAAAACTGTCACTGATAAGCACAGGTGGTAAACTAGTAAATAATCTGGATATAGTGATGATTCCTTGAAAAAGAACTGTTAATGATGGTGTTACTAATTAGTAGTAGCAGTCTTAGTTAAGGAAATATCACGGATAGTTTGTCATTATTGATCGTTGTTCATTCTAGAACCGACGTCATTGACGTTATGGAACTATCACAGCTAGTTAACAAAGGTTTGCTTATACTCTGCTGACTTTTTCTTTTCTTACATCATGAATAATCAAATCTCCTTTAATACTAAATTAGCATTGCCATTTTACAATTATATCACTTGCCTACGTATATCTAATGATTATTAATTACCATTTTATCAAGTACCAGACTTGAATTTTGATTTTATAAAACCTCGATAGCATATTATAACTAGACGATAAATTTAACAACAGTCGTCCAATAAAAATAAGTTGATGTATTGGAGCTTTTTTCGTTTACTTAATTCTAATTAAATAAAAAAATTGGATCAATGTAGGAAAATCATGGAACTACAAAATCGAGATTTCGTGAATTCTTGAAGGATTTCATATATAAATTTGAATATCCTCTAACAATTTGGCCGATTTCATTATTGAGAAAAAGGGCATTAGATATAGTGGAGAAGTATATCAAATATGAAGATGCAAGCTCGAGATACATACTTCTGGGAGCAATTGAAAAGGCAAGTATTTTTTTTCTTGAAATCTTGTACTAATATCTTAATTAGTTTAATCAAAAATATTTTAATTAGTTAATTTGAAGTAATTAAGCTAATTTCTAAAATCTAGCAGTACAATCCTCTTATGTGATCTTAATTGACAACTCCAGTACTACAAGCTAACAATAGTTCACATTATGTGTAATTCCAAATGAGCAATTGCACGCAGCATATTAATTATTAGCAATTCAAACTATATATATATCCTTTCATCATAGCTTGAACTTTTCATCTTCAAGAAATATAGGTAGATCATAGTTAAGTCTCTACATCTATATTGTCAAAAGAAACAAAACTTAAAATGATACCACTGTATGGGATAAAAATAGGGTTAATATAGTGCACACTATTAACCTCTGTTTCCATAGGTTTTAAGCCAAATAAGGTAATGAGTACTTGGCCAAGAAAAATACCTTCTCCAAGTAATAATAATTTTTCTTAAATGATAGATCTCATAAATTATAAGAGCTTTGGAAATATATCCATGAAAAAGTGAACTGATTAACAGTTAATTTAACAGTCAACACGAATGCTCTGTTCTTTCATGAGGGATCCAAATTGCGAGGAATTGAAGTGCCATCTTGCAAGATTACCAGAATATCTTTGGATCGGTGAAGATGGCATGAAAATGAGGGTAAATAGTCTCCATATTTATACTTTCCTAAAGAACTAATTCACATACACAAACACACAGACACACACACACTCTTTTTGAATCCATCCTTACAATTACATAGGTTTGTTTCTTTGGATCAACCATGAATATAGAAAACCAAAGCAACTGAGGCGGAATAAAAGCTACAAGAACTTTCTTGTAGTTTTTCTTATCAATTTCAGGATGCATGAGGTGATGAAAATACATAGCACTTTGGCTAGATTAACTATATATCCACCATTATGATCATGTTAATTAAGCAGCAAAGAGCAGAGCTCAGATTGGTGGTACATCATACAAATTAGTATAGGAGCACAAGTTAGGCTAGCATTATCTAGCTACTCCTGAGCTCCAAAATTAATATAATAGCACCAAATTTGAGTGCTTAGTATTTGATTAGATAATTCTGTTATATATTCCTGCATGTTGATTTGGCTTAAATTTGTTCAATCTAGATTAATTATGTTCTCTACTCGTCATCTTTTCAACTTAATCAGTACATTTTGCACGATAACTTCATTCACAACAAATTTCTCTTCTATGTACTGTAATACTTGAGGCTGGAGCGGTAGCAGAGTTGGTTAGGAGAAAAAGTTATAGGACTGTGGTTCGAGCCCCACTCACACCATATAGGAGCCTCTGAGAAGATTTAGAAAAATAATAATTAAAGTACCGTAATATATACCTTTTAAAACTCTTTTTATTTTCCTTCTATATGATTAGGCAACTATAGGTAGTGCGGTGTGGGATACAGCTTTAGGTATCCAAGCCATTTTAGCATGTGATGTGGCGAAGGAGCATGCAAGTACACTAAGGAAAGCACATGGTTTTCTGAAAGCCTCCCAGGTGGTTCATTATATTCTTCTATGGAAGTTGTGCAATATCTTATGTTGTTAGATAAAAATTTGCAAGCATCAGCAACAATCTTGCATCAATGATAGCATAAAAAACTTAACAACTAAACCATTCTAAAAGCTATATAATTAAGTGATACCTACAGTGTATAAGGTAATTTAATTTTCAAGTAGTTGCTTAAATGAAGCTTCAAAATTTCAAACCAAAACATACAAATGCAAAGTTCCGTGTTATTTAATTTCCTGGTATCTTGTTTTCTTCAGATCATGGACAATCCTCCAGGTGACTTGAAATCGCATTTTCGTAGTTTCACCAAAGGTGGTTGGAGCTTCCCAGTTGCTGACGATGGATGGCCTGTGTCAGACTGCACAGCAGAGGCTCTCAAGCATAGTTCAAAAAATCGGAATCGGAATCGGAATCGGATTTTTGACCGCCCAGTTAAAATCGGGTAAATCGGCCGGAATCGGAAAATCGGATCGGTAAATCGGGTTTTTTTGGCAGAAGCCTTGTTTGTAGCTAAAAAGTAGGAAAAAATTGATAAAAAAATTTTATAAAAAAATTATGTTAATTAAACACTAATCATGCTACTGCTGAGAGCCTTTCATTAAAAAAAAAAGAATAAGGGCCTTTCACTAAAAAAAAGATATATACATATTAAGTTCTGAATAAGAAAAACATCAAGGGCCTATTTAAAAAAGTGCCAAATATTAGCACTTCTTCGGTGTTCATCTTCTCCTCCTGCGCTGCACGACTTGGTGTTTTCTCCCCCTTCTCACCACGGTGGCAAAAATCAACGCCTTTCGAAAAATCAAGTCTTCGGTGCACGGTGTTCTTCTCCTCCTGCACGACTTCGGTGTTCTCCTCCTCCTGCACGACTTCGGTGTTCTTCTCCGGTTCTCCCCCTTCTCACCATGGTGGCAAATTGAAATTTTTTTCTCTGAATCGGCACAAAGGTTAGTCAAATTGAATTTTTTTTGCTTTAAATCGTTTGAATCGGTTCAAATCGGTGTAAATCGGATCAAAAATCGGAAAATCGGCCGATTTTTTCACTGTTCATCCGCTTTTTTTGAAAAAAATCGCACCAACTTGAGAATCGGGCAAAAATCGGGTCGGTCCAGTCCGATTCCGAGTTGAATCGGCCGATTTGAATCGGAATCGGCCGATTTTTCGAACTATGCTCTCAAGGTCACTTCAAATATATAAAGAAAATAATTGCTTGATAATTAAAACTGTGACAATTATGTACGGAGTATGGTTATATTAATTGGTCCAAATAAATTTATTTGATATTGATCTTTCTATCGTGTAGGCATTACTACTTTTGTCAAATATATCACCTGATATTGTTGGTGATCATACACCGAGCGAATTAATATATGAAGCTGTTAATTTCATGCTATCTTTACAGGTTCATTTTTAGTGTTTTTTTTTTTTTTTCTTCCATGCAACTCCCAAATTAGTGTGAGAAATATTAGAAAACCAAGTAATTTGTGTTGCAGAATCCTGATGGTGGTTTCTCAGCATGGGAATTGACCCGGTCATATCCATGGGTTGAGGTATATTTTGCAGAAACACTTTCTTTACTTATTCTTGATTGTAAGTTTATGTTAGCTATTTGCGGACGAAAAATATATTTGTGAATAGCTTGAATCCTATTTATAAATTGAAGTTCCCAAGGGATTTCATATCTACCATATTATACTTGAAGCTTATTTGAATTTCTTTCCAATATATATAAATCATATTGTTATATTGCTACATAACTTTATTACTCTTATTTGTTCCCCTTGAAATTGTGAATTCATTTCTCTTCTTATTTTAATGTTAGGTTTTTAACATAACAGAGGTGTATGAGGATGTCATGCTGGACTACTCGTAAGAATTACAAACTACACAAAATTTGTGATAACATTAATTATTCAAAACAACGTAGAAAAAAAATTAAAAATACATAATTGCAGATGCGTAGAATGCACATCATCTGTAATCCAAGCATTGATGTTGTTTAAAGAGAGATATCCCAGGCACCGCATGAGAGAAATAGAGCAGTGCATCAAAGCGGGCAAAGAATACATCAAGAAAACACAAAATAATGATGGTTCATGGTCAGAATATAATCTTCTATTGTATTAAATATGCTTATTTATGCTTCTTTTATGCTTCTATATTGTTTATTATTATTATTTTTTCCCTTTCCTCTGCCGCATTGCTGGTGTGCAAGTTCTATTCACTATGCATCAATTTTGGGAAGAAGTACTGTAGTATATATAAGGAACTATCAAGCCTTAAATTTGTAACTATGCACTTAGCTTATGCATCCACAGGTTCGGGTCATGGGGAATATGTTACACATACGGCACATTGTTCGGCATTGAAGGTCTTTTAGCAACTGGAGAAACATATGCAAGCTGCGAGGCCATTTGCAAAGCTTGTGCTTTCCTCCTTTCAAAACAGCTCAGTGATGGTGGCTGGGGAGAAAGTTACCTTTCTTCCACCACAAAGGCAAGCAAAACTCACTGGTCACATTTCATCAACACATGTATATTAGAGATTGATTAGAATTTAGAAGTAAACAACTGAAACTATTTGGAAATCGTGATACTTAATTTGTTTTCCAAATTGAAGAATAACACATGGTAAGAGGATTTGTAAAGCAAGAACTTACGCAACAAATTTCAGAACTTGTGCCAGTCACGGACAATTAATTAGAGACCATCCATAATTTTACTATAATTAGGAACTCTGATAAGACCTGTGAGTATTTATCAGGCCAAATATTGAGTTATATTTTCATTTTCCAACAGGTATATACAAATCTACCAGGAAATAAATCAAATGTGGTGCAAACAGCATGGGCAATGCTTGCACTTCTTAAGGCTGGCGAGGTAACTGAATTTTTTTTTCCTTTTGCGGTGTTTTGTATTTATAATTTTCTTTTAGTGGGAACTTTTCTAGTGTACCAGAACTGATACTAGGTTTTTTTTTTTTTTTTTTTTTTTTTTTTTGTTGATAGAAAGATGAGGGTTAAGCCCTCAAATTTCATTGATAGAACTAAACTTTGTATTTACCTACTTAATTTCCAGATTGAAAGAAATCCAGATCCTGTGCATCGTGGGGCAAGAAATCTAATAGATATGCAATTAGACAATGGGGACTTCCCACAACAGGTACTGAGTCAAACAGGGTTCCCATCTGATCTGTTAAACCAGTTGCTGTTTACAGTAAAATGGCAAAAAAATAATAGATAAATGAGAAAAAATTATATTGCAAAACAATAGTTAGGAATAATTAATGTGCTGAATTGCCTGACACCCTACATATATGGGTGCAACATAGCAGCTATCAGATACTGAACAGTTGGGAATTCACAACTAACACAAACTAAAATGAATTTTAGGAAATGACCGGGAGCTTTTTGAAAAATGGATCACTCAACTATATGGCGTATCGTAACATCTTCCCAATTTGGGCTCTTGGAGAATATCACAAACGAGAAGCCTTATTCAAAACAAATATTTAAATAATTACATTACATTACCAAATACCACTATAATGTTTTCCAAATTGAGTAAAGTCAGCTGTATTCACGTCATTTGCATGTTTATGTAAGGTTGTAAAAAGAACTGAGACAGAGGATGCTCTGTTTAAGCAATTATTTTATTAGGAATAATTTTTTCTTGCTAGATCTGATCGTTAGAGAGTTATTTCTAAGTACTGGAGTAACAGTTTGAATGCAATGAGTACAGGAGGGACGACCCATTTGAATTGACATACTTGATAGTTGACACTGCATTCATGTGCACAAGAGTTGACCAGGTAAAAAATGGGAGTCTGCATCGTCTGCATTAACTCAAAAGAACATCTTTTGAATTAATATATGTTGGCCATTCGATTGAAAACGGAGTCTATCTAACCCTCCCTTAAAACATAGAGGAGTCTTTAATATTAGTGCGGATCTAATTTACATAAATTTTGAAGCTAATCAGACAGTTCGAATACATTAACTCAAAAGATTCCTTTTTAAGTTAATGCAGAGGATACGAATTAAAAAATTTCAAAAATATGTCTATTTTTTCGTTCAGACACGCCAAGATGCGATGCGATCGGATAGCAACATTTTTTTTATCATTTTTGAGGTAAAAAATGGATACGATGCATCCCCACTAATTAATTTATATTTATATAATGCTAACTTTTGATTAGAGAGTCCACTTTAAATAAGGACAATACCTTGCCATCACGATAAAGATTGCTCATATTTAAACAAAAAAATATATGACAAAAAAATTCATCATGATAAATGTAAACAAGATGATTATTCAAGTATTTTTTATATAGGTATAAATACTCTAGTGTATAGATATAAATACTTGTAATATTTGATATTAACACTTTTATATGTCAGTAAGTGTCATATGTAAAAAATACTTGTATGACGAAGTATAAATATTTGTGTTATGACGAGCCCGAAAGTACGTCATCATAGATGTCATTTGAAAAAAAAATTGCGTATAATACGTTTATGGTTTTAGATTCACAAAATTTCTCATAGATCATTAAAAATGTGGATGAGATTGAACGAAGAAAAAAATCCACTTCTAAAAACGTATATGATCTCCCATGTAGTTTAAGATTTAGTTGTAGAGACAATTATTTATGTAAAAATTATTCATATTATAGGTATAAATACTTCCGTGCATAGGTATTAATACTCTAGAAGAAAAAAATCAATCCTGGAGTTTTTATGGCCACCCCATGATAGTTATGGAAGTTAATGCAGGGATAAATGCGGAGATGGAAGTGCAGGAATAATTATCAAGTTCTTAAAATAAAAGGACTCAACTGCATTTTTGACAAACAAAGTACCCTCTCCCGATATTTTTTTTTTATGTATAATTATCAGTGTTCTAATTAGCATGCTATAGCGTTTTTGGACCTTGAATGCTACGCTATGGGATAAGAGTGCGTTGTTTCAGCTACGACCGTTATAGTAGTAATAGCGGTCTGTTATCTACGTTACACACTATGCTGCATAGGCATTTATATTAAGGCTCAAACTGAAAATTAATTTTAAAGATCAATTTTTTTAAGGTCCAAATTGATTTTGCTTTTAAGTAGAAAAAAAAAACAAATTGTTTATTCTATGATGCCTATGTTATTTTAATAGAAAAAATATATAGTTTATGCCATGATGTTTAAGTTATTTTGAATGAAAAAATATAAATAGTTTATGATATTATTAGAGATATTTTGAATAGCAATTTAGACTTTGTGCTGGTTCAATATGAATATTTTAATTCTTTAATCAATTTTGTGTTATTTATGGCTCTATGAGACTTTAGATAATGTTGATAATTAGTAGAAATATAAATATAATGTTTAATTAAAAAATACTATGTAAGATAGCTTTTACTATAGCTACATTATTCGCAATAACTTTTTTTAAGCCGATCTATGACGCGATAATCACTATTTAAAACCTTGATAATTATTTTAGACCTATTTACCATCTTTGAAAACCTAAAGGTTTATTATATAAAAATACAAACTTTCAAAAAAATAATAATAATAACTAACGTGGCACTAAGTCCACGTGGCTTTCAAGCCCATGTTTGTGCCAGTATGAAATGCAAACGAAACCAATCAAGCAGCCTACTGGTACTAAACAGGCACCAAATTAAATGACCTTTGGTCAGTAAATAAGCCCTACTGGTACGTGGCTCACATGCAATACGCATATTGAAATTATTTTTTTCTAATCTCTCTCCAAATAATGATATACAAATTGAGACATTCAGTTGAACCTAAGGAATGTACCTTTGAACAAAATGAAATCAGCAAATAACAAATGAGATCAATTTGTAAATGTCAATTGGGCTTAGTAATTTCCTCAAAACCCAGATAGAATAAGCCTTCTTTAGCCCAAGTTCACTTGGAGGTTTGTTTTCATCGTTCGGCTTGTTTCCGACTCATTTTATTGTAGGATATAGGATGAGAAAACACCATCAGCTTTACCAAAATAAAATTTCAATGTTATAAGAGAATTTTGCTAGTACAACATCAGTGTCATTTCAACTTATATAATACCAACTCTACAATATATTAAATTGACTTCAAATGGTGAATTCGAACTGTTCAAACCGATCTACTTCATTAGTTGTGCGTTTACATGCAAAATCTATTACTTTTTTAATTTATTTAATATTAAGTCAAGCGGTCAAATGTGTGAGTTTTTAAGTTAATTTTAATACATTAATTTTTTAATATTTTTACCGCTTGATTTGATATTAAAATAATTGAAAAAATGATACTAATCAATACAATATGAGAATGTTGTGATTTTTTTTTTTTGTGTATAGAAAAAATGATATATTTCATATCTAACAATTTTATATTGATATTTAAATTTTAAATTTTATGTTAATATGATTCTACAAATGAATGTATGATGGAGGTATTTCAGCCCTCTTCCAAAATTTAGCTACAAAGAAGTATTCCGTCAGTATGCATCTTGTCAAAAAAAAAAAAAAAATCAAGTTATTGGAGAAAAAAATCCAGAC
The DNA here is from genome assembly GCA_033356055.1 of Carex pumila. NCBI lineage: Eukaryota > Viridiplantae > Streptophyta > Magnoliopsida > Poales > Cyperaceae > Carex > Carex pumila. The sequence continues at coordinate 264,320 of JARJHM010000108.1, forward strand.
TCTTCGTTTTGAATTGTCACAAATACTAATTCTGAGATTCCGTGAACTCTCAAATTTATTCGAATTAGTCCGGATTACGGTTCAAGTTTCAAACTCAAATTTTATCTTACTGTCCATGATACGAACTCCAGATGTTAAACTTTCTTGTAATTTGTAAATGCCAAATATTAAAACTTTTTGTAAAACAATGAACGTTTTGGGTTGATTAGCAAAAGAGCCCAAAAAATATCTAGTGCGTATCCTCTGAGATATCTCATATTTTGCGTGACCGACGTGATCGGTACCTATTCCGGGGTAGCGCGGGGGCCAGTATTATTTGACCATTGAGATTCGTGTAGAACGTATTTGAACGGTAGAGATTTTCAAGTGAGACACTTAGAATGATGCGAATTCAAAAAAATCCAGTCTCCTTGAATTAACTAGATAGACCTTTTCTACCAATTAATGTGACCTATCTTGGGTCCCAACTAGGGGTGACAATGAATCGAACTTATTTTAGGTTTGGTTTTGGTTTGAATAAGATTTGAATCAAATCTGATTTAATTCGTTTTGAACTGAATTCATTTCGAATCAAATTAATTGCGAATTACACATTTTTCGAATTGAATTCAAATCGAATCACGAACTAAATTATTTTTTGGCAATCTTAGTTATACCGATAGTTTATACATTAATTTTTTCTTGTAGGACAAAATTCACATGACTTCCTTTTACCGGTATGAAATGAGTATTTTTAAGTTGAAAAATTGTCAATGAAAAAATACATCACAACAAATAATCGTAAAAAGAGGATTGAGTACAAGAATTGAAATATGCAGTAAAAACAAGTAATTGTACCTCTGGTGCTAACTCAATCAAACCCTCAATCAGACCATCTAATTAAGTGAGAATCCAGAAGGTAAAGAAGGCGGAAGAGAGATGGCCAAAGAGAGAGAGGAGAGATAGCCGTCTAGGCCGGAGAGAGGAGTGATAGCTAAAGAGACAGCCAGTTGCCGAGAGTGTCGGCTAGGCTTTAGAGCAAGAGGGAGAGTGAGTTAGAGAAAGGCGAAGAGAGAACTAGATTATTAAGATTTGAGAGCGATGGAGCATCGGCTAAGTTAAATTATGACTCTTTATCTTGAGTTTTAATTTCATCATGTAAATAAACGGCTGATGTTATTATGAGATTCAAACCATAAAAGTTTGTAAATCCATTTCGATCAAACCAGGTTATATTTGAGTTTGGTTTGAATTAATTTTGAACCGAACCTAATTTGATTCGTTTCAATTCGAACTCATTTCAAATCGAATTAAATTCGAATCAAACCCAAATCAAATCACGAGCTACAAATTTTTTTACCAGCCTTAGTCCCAACCCAATGGATAACCCAACTCTGCCTCTCATCCATAGACCGAATTCTTTTCTTTTTTTGGTCATGCCAAAAGCGTGAATTCACTTTCCCTAAAGCATCTCAATTTTGTGTTTGGATCTAGACTGTCTGAGTTGTTATGGCACGAGTATTAAAGGACTATCTACATTCTACTTCTGATTGAACGGTCCAGAATCCAAACTCAAAATTTGAATTACTTTAGGGGAACGGACACAAGCAGTCAGAAGTCAGAACAAGACAAATGTTAAACTTCTTATAAAACGATGCAAAAGTTTGGGTTGATTAGCAAAAGAGCCCTAAAAAATCCAGTCTCACTGAATTAACTAGATAGACCTATTCTACCAGTTTGCTATCCATGGGTCCCAACCCCATGGACTGAGTTCCTTTCTTTTCTTCGTCAAGCCACAGGCCCACAAGCGAGGATTCTCTTTCCCTAAAGCATCTCAAATTTTGTGTTTGTATATGAACCATCCGATTTATTCTGGCACGAATATGGAAGGACTACCTGCATTCTAATTCTGATCGAATGGTCCATGATCCAAACTCAAATTTTTAGTTACTGTAGGGTCTCCAAGTACAAGCTAACAAACCCAATCCTTCCCTTCCCGCTCCAAGTTCTCAGCTCTCACTCAAATGGAAAATGCATCCTTCCATGGATTTCCTCTTTATTTCTTCATCCTCTTTCGCAACGCAACCTCTTTCTCTTAAAACACTAACCCCAACTCCAAAACCCTCCCCTTTTCTCCTCCTCTCCTCGCGCAAACCCTCGCCGGAGACGGTGGCGCCGCCATCTGTCCCTCCAATTTCACGCCGCCCGTTTAACCCTATAAACCCTTTAAAAACTAGTACTAGCTCTACCAAACCCTCCCTTCCCTCCATTAATCCCCTTACTAACAAGCTCTGGCTCACTAGCAAGCTCTCTCCTCCTCCACCTCCAAAGCAAGAGGAAGTTAGCCCGCCTGTGGTTACGCAGGAGCCAAAACCGGAAAAGGAAACGGAAATAGTTAAACAGAACCTTGAACTTAGAGATAAAAGCAAGATTTTTGTGGGGAATCTTCCACTCTGGGTTAAAAAGGAGGAGATTTGCCGCTTCTTTCGGCAATTTGGGCCACTTAAGAAGGTTGAGTTGATAAGGGGATATGATAGTCCAGAGCGAAATGTCGGGTACTTTTTCATACTGTGCCAATTTTTTTTACCAATAATACCCAAATGACCCCCTCCTTATTTTTCTATCCATTAAGCGGGTAAGTGTGAATCACTATTGCTGTTAATATAGGGTACTTATGCTGACTACTGATTACTGGTATGTGAATATAGCATCTGGTATATTTGTTTGTTCTCTATTAGAGTGATTGGTACTAGCTGTTATGTAATCTTACAAATGAGTATGTCAGGTTTAACCAGTGCAGATTAATTGGCCTTATACTGTTCGAGGATCATTTGAAAACATGAAAAATTCAAGGCTTTGCAAAATTATAAGTTAAATAACACTATGAAAAACCCTTCCAAATTAATAGGTATTGCTTTGTTATATATGGTGGGCCCACAGCCGAGGACTCAGCATTACAGGCAGCAGAGTTGGATGGAGTTGAGTTCCATGGGAAACAACTTACAGTAAAACTGGATGATGGGAGAAGGTTGAGGAAGAAGGAAGAGGAGAAGGGGAAGTGGGTTAGAGGAGAAATAGAGGAGAGAGAATACCGGTCTGAATGGCATGAGGAGAGAGACAAGGCTGCTCAAGCTTTTAAGCGGGTTTTGGAGACACGACCTGATAACTGGCAGGCTATTGTGTCAGCATTTGAGAAAATTCCCAAGGTAATGTAGTTGCAAATTATGTACTCGGAAAGGATCTTTATGTAAATACACTTTAAGTAAGGACATAGTAGAAAACCCAGTTGAGAACTCATATGAGATTATCTAATTTCAATTTATTTTTCTTGATTAGCCATCAAGGAAGGAGTATGGATTAATGGTGATGTATTATGCAAAGAGAGGAGATAAGCACCATGCACGTGCAACTTTTGAGAGCATGAGAGCGAGAGGAATTGAGCCCAATTGTCATATTTTCACCAGGTTAAAATAACATTGTTTACCTTTCTTTTTCAACCAATACTACTTATAGTCGTTTACATTGATTTTGGTTGAGACTTAAATTGTGCTTCTTTAATTAAACCCCAACTCTGTAACACAACCTGAGATTATTCCTGCTGAGAGTGAAATTAAATTTTCACCTTCAAATGGTTAGCATACTAAGTTTACTAAAAATTTAAGTGGAACTCCAACTTCAAGTGTGATTAAACCCTGTTTAGTAATAAAGCGTTCAATATCACATGGTAATAAAGCATACTGTGAGGCAGATTTATCTATGTTGTTAATAAATTAAATTTTACCTAATAGATAATAATATATTTTTTGGCTACTAGATAATGTGAAAACAAACACAAGAGAAGTCAATTATTAGAGCTTGTTACAAACACTCCTAGTTCTGAAGCTCTTATGCTCTCTTTAGGACGACATCTTTCTGTTAGAATAGCATTCCGTTTTTTATTGGTTGATGGTCCAAATAAATGCTACTCACTTTATTATTATTTCTCATCTGTGTGCAAATAATTGCCATTGGAGAGATGAAAAACGGGAGAAAGAGCCTTTTTTTTACTTCTTCTGACATCACAACCAACAATGTTTTGTAAAGCAGAAGATTAAGAGCTAGAAAAATCATTCCTCTCTCTCTCTCTCTTACTGGTATATTATATAAAGCACACCACTTCTACTTTAAATGATACAACTTGTACCGATCAACTTTGCCTCTCCCTAAAAATTTTTTACCCCCCTCTAGATGTTTAATTTGTAATTTGGGTTAAATTTAGTGTTAAAATCAAAATAAATTTCTTGAATTATGATTGGTAATTAGAATTATAAGTTAAAAGTATTAGAAATTATAAGTCAGAGTATTGGAAAATATAAGTCAAAACATTATTTTTTTATCGAGTACCTAATTAGTTAATGGGTTTAAATCCGATAAGCTATTTAAACCCGATTTGATATCCCCCCCCCCTCCCAAACCGTAAAGCCGCTGACAACCTGAGTGTAAATTTGAGATAGTTTGCTAGGGCTTACCAAGTTACAGGGTCATTCAAGTTTTGTATTGCTAGATTTATAATCTTCATGCTAATTTTATGTTGATGCAGCCTGATTCACGCTTATGCAGTTGCTAGAGACATGAGAGGTGCTTTATCATGTGTTGAAGAAATGAAATCTGAGGCGCTTGATCTGACAGTTGTGACATATAGTATTCTTATTGCGGGTTTTGGCAGAATTAACGATGCCAAGTGAGTTATTTTATTCATCTGCAAGCTCTGTGCATCCATGAGTTGTGGTATACTGGTATCTATTATTTTGGCTTAGACTTTGCTGAGGTAATTTTTGTAAATAGATGGAATGCATACCTGAACTGGACTCTCTCACTTGGTTATGGGATAAAGATGAGGAAGGGGTAGTTTGGGTATTATATGAAATGTAATATTCTTCTAAAGGGAATATGCATGCATGAACTATAAGATTAGTAGCTACTTTTTTAATTCAGAACCATCCTAGAGTTATTGTCGGTTCTGCTAAAATCTCAGTGCTGCACGAGTTGAAACTTTGAAATTTCATTTGCTAACATGACTTCTTTGTTGATATGAAAAGTTTGGCAGATGAATTGTTCAAGGAGGCGAAGATGAAGATCGAAACCCTAAATCCAGTAATATATAGTAACATCATATATGCTCATTGGTTAGTATATTGAATATTAATTACCTTCCAGTTTATTCATTCCAACCCAACAATTCTCGTCCTTAATTAACCTACAACCGATCTTTTCTCATATGGTGCAGCCAGTGTGGTAACATGACTCGAGCAGAACAACTGGTGCGAGAAATGGAACAAGACGGTATAGATGCACCTATTGATATATACCATAGCATGATGCATGGTTATACACATTGTCAGAATGAAGAGAAATGCTTGATTGTCTTTGAAAGACTGAAGGTGTATATATATTTCTGTCCTAGTTTAAAATGATATAGATGGTTATTCTGAATAATTCAAATTGAAGGAAGTTGAATTATTTTTTCATTTTTGTAGGAATCTGGATTCAAGCCATCAGTGATCAGTTATGGGTGTCTTATCAACTGCTATGTGAAGGTACTTAATTCCTTTCTAATATCTCTATTTGCTGAAGGACACAGTTAACCCTGATAATACATAATGTTTCATGTGTTCCCTTGATTAAACAAGAGATTTCATCTCTATCTAGCTATGTATTAATTTCGAGGAAATGCATGCATTTTTGTACAGATTGGAAAGGTCTCTAGAGCACTAGAATTGAGCAAAGAAATGGAATCGCGTGGTATAAAGCATAACAAGAAAACATATTCCATGCTTATAACCGGCTTCACTCAACTAAAAGATTATGCAAATGCCTTTAACGTGTTTGAAGAAATGACCAAGTCAGGACTAATACCTGACCAGGTGATATATAACAATATAATAGAGGCCTTTTGTAAGATGGGAAACATGGATCGGGCTTTAAGGATAGTCGACAAAATGCGCAGGGATAAATTACAAACCTCTAGCCGAACTTTCAGGCCGATAATTGAAGGGTTTGCATTGGCTGGAGATATGAGACGAGGGATGACAGTTTTTGATCTTATGCGGCAAGCTGGGTGTGTACCGACTGTAGAGACGTATAATGCCCTTATTCATGGACTTGTTCGGAAGAACCAGGTATTGATATTTGTACATTTATTTTGTATTACTTTGTATCGGGAACGTTCTTCTCTGGATTGATTAACAATAGGGTATCGACCTGCGATGACATGTATTGATTTGTACTAACCAAACTAGAAAGATGCAACAAATCATTACAACAATAAAATGAACTGTACAAAGCTCTAATGAATCTTAGGGATGCAAGTGCTTGCCGTGCTGTGACGTGTCATGACTTGGGTCACGTGCCGTACCACAACCAATTCGGAGGGATGTTTATGGCACATTAGTCACTATGTGACCACACATACTGTGTCCAAATATGACTGGTCACGTTTGTCACGTTTAGACACATTTAACTATTTTTTTTGTAATTTAAATTAGTTTATTCAACATTCGATCAAGATCTAAATGACATGTGACTCGCGTGACTACAAGCTGTGCTGTGATCGGGCTAGTTCGCATGCCGTGCCAATTTTCTGAAGGATGGTCATGTCACAAGAATGGTCACGACACGGGACATGTGAGCCACCACATGTGACCGGCACACGTGCCTTGCCGTGACTTATCTGGTCATGACATGATTTTTTTACATCCCATGATTATCATCTGTAAAGAGTCTAGTCCACTAATTAGAAATATAATTCTGCAGATTAACAGAGCAGTCGCTGTGATAGAACAAATGGAAATGGCAGGAGTAAAAACGACCATACACACTTACACGACCATAATGGGAGGTTACGCGGCAACAGGAGACATAGGAAAGGCATTTGAGTACTTCAAGAAAATAAAGGATGCCGGGTTGACTCTAGACGTGTTTGTTTACGAGGCGTTGCTAAAGGCGTGCTGCAAATCGGGCCGCATGCAGAGTGCTCTTGCTGTTACCAGAGAGATGAGTGCCATAGGCATGCCTAGAAACACCTATGTTTATAACATCCTTATTGATGGGTATGATATACTCTTTCTTTGTTTAATGTGTGCATTTTTTTGTTACAATATATCATATTCATATTTCTGACTTTCTGTGTACTATACGCTGCTTTCTTGCCCTTTTTTCCTTTTTTGTTTGTGGTGTCAATACCGTATTTTGATTTTTATTTTGTCTAGAACATAATTTCCATTTTTGTTTGTGGTGTCAATACTGTATTTCGATTGTTACAATGTATCATATATGAATATTACACAATAACCCGTGCTATGGACTCATACCTCTATTTTCAAAGTTCAATCAGTCAATCTGAATAGTTAAACATGATCTCCATATGAAAATGCACTTGCTGACCAAATTTCACATTTTTAAGATTTTTTCTGCTATTTTTTTAGATAGGTAGAAAATCACTTGATTTGAAGATTTTGGACCTTCCAAAAGCAGTGGTTCTATCTATCTAAAAGAGTAATGAAAAATTTCTAAAAAGTGTAAATTTTTGGTCTGCAAGTACATTTTCAATGAAAATCATGTTTGACCATTTGGATTGGTCTGCAAGATATGGATCCATAGTACGGGTCGATCTGTAATATGCATATTAGTATAGCCTCACTCTATTCATATTTCTAATGTTCTGTGTACTATACACTGCTTTCTTGCATTTAACGTTTTTTTTTTTTTTTTTTTTTTTTTTGTGGTGTCATATTGTATATGTTTTTTTTGTTTTTGGTCTAGAACATAAATCAGAGGATTGCTGGGGAAGTATGGACAATTGTTATGAGCCTGTATCCACTGAGATATCTCAAATTTCCAGTTTCGGGCCAAATTTTTTTACGGTGTCCATTAGGAATGCAGGGAGCCATAATTATTGTGCTTTGAGATTTACGCAGAACGGATTTGAATGGTCCAAATTTTCCACAGATCAACTCAGAGCTTGAGATATCTCAGGGCATGCGAATTCCAGTTGTTATCAGTTCAGATCCCTCATTATAGCATGTATTATCACCCCCAGCAAGTGGTCATACTCGTAATTTCCTGACAGAATTTTTCTTTTCATTTTGTTCTTTTGCCCCGAATTTTTATTTTAATTTTTTTTTTGAGGTGGGGTTGGTTTGTAAGGTATGGAACATGAATTTATCTGTTTATTATCACCCCAGGAAGTGGTCATACATGTGTATTTAATGGATAAGCTGTATTTATCTGTTTATTCAATTATGTATATATGAATGCTTATTATTTTTATTTTGTTTGGGTGCTGTTTGCTGCACAATGCAGGTGGGCCCGGAGAGGGGATGTATGGGAAGCAACAGATCTGATACAACAGATGAAGCGTGAAGGGGTTCATCCTGACATACATACATACACCTCCATGATCAATGCTTGCTCCAAGGCCGGTGACATGGCAGTAAGCACCATCTCTAAATGCTCTCTTTTTTTTTTTTTTCTTCAAAATTTATTATAACACTGATAGTTGTACCTGCTATACCAATCATGACTCTTGTCTGTATTTACCAGACTGTATAGGACCACATTATCGAGCTTTCTTTTTTGTTTTATCATGGATCTTGGCTGTATTTACAAGGATGAAATTATCAATAATTTTCCGAAAGAAAAAAGGATTCTTGCAAATACTATCAAAATGCCTCATCATCTTTGGTCTCAATTTTCAAAGTCTAAATTGTCGATCCTAACCGATCAATATGATCTCCATATTAAAATGTGCTTGCAAACCAAATTTTATATTTTTTTGGAAATATTTTACTATTATTTTAGATAGGTACAAAATCACTGTTTTTGATGATCCTGAAACAGTGATTTTGTACCTATCTAAACAAAATTTCCAAAAAAAAAAAAATGTAAATTTTGGTCTCCAAGCACAGTTTATTATGGAGATCATGTTAATCGGTTTGGATTGACTGTTTAGACTTTGAAAACGAAGATAAAGAATGTGAGGCACAATGAGGCATGAAAGACACAAGGCATTTAACCCTCCTCTATATATAATGGTAATTTAGCATAAATACATGATCAAATTAAGTTCAGTTAAACCGATATTTACCAAGATGGTTACTGTCCAAGATATTCTGGTATCAGATGCACCAATTACTTGATTATTGATGTATACCTATGCAGTAAAACTTGAATGAAAAAGAAAAAATGTACATCTTCTTTACAGAGAAGTTGGGAAATGATAATCAAATTATCTATTTCAGAGGTCTGACAAGGTGTTGGAAGAAATGGCATTGGCTGGTATTAAACCTAACCTAAAAACATACACAACCCTAATAAATGGGTGGGCCCGGGCTTCTCACCCCGAAAAAGCACTGCAATGCTTCAAGGATATGAAATCAGCTGGTTACATACCAGATCGTCCCGCATACCACTGCCTCATTACCTCTCTTCTATCACGGGCCACCACGTCAGGAGAACACATATATAATGAAATTGTAAATATATGCAAAGAGATGTCAGAGAATAATTTAACGGTAGATTTATGCACTGCTGCTCACTGGTCAAGGTCCCTGAGGAATATCGAGAGGAGAGGTGGCAAGCTTACAAAGGCTCTGCAGAAAACCTTCCCACCTGATTGGAATTCTGAAGAAGCTCAGGGGGTTATTTATAAATCTATAGGGGGTGATGAAGAGGATAGTGACGGGGATATTTCTGCATTTTCTGAGGGGGAGGATGAAATTTTTTCGAGACACTTTTTAAATTGAAGTGTTTCCTATTATTTGTATGTCTTTATAGCCTTCTCTTTGTTGTAATTTATCTGTAAAATCAGGTTATTAGTTTTCTGGTAAAATAATCCTGCTTTATCAGAACATTCTTTTAATGTGTTACTGGTATGATGGTTGCTTTTGTGAGAGAATATAAAGTTGAGGAATGATTTACTTGCTCGGATCAAATCGTTCAAGTCTCATTCATTGCAATGGTACAAGGTTTGACACATGAGAAAATAGTAAATTTTGTACATGTGAAGATTGAACATTGCATGAACTTTAAAATGAAAAAATGATGAATCTTGTATTGTGTTGATTTTTCACAATTGATAGTTAGCAACCCTTAATAAAATATCAGCTACTAACTGCTGAAATAAAGTGTTGAATTTTTATGATAGATACAAGAGAAAGAAAACAACAAAAGTAATTGCAACATTGTAATAATTTCACAAACAAAAATAGATAGATGATAGGTTCTGTATTACTATCAAGTATCAAATAAGAGCAAACACCAGTAGTTGGAAATCATGTTTCCTTGTACAAGTAAAACTGTAGCAGTGTAGCATGCAGCAGACAAACAATTAGTTTTCTTGTACAGTGCATTGCTCTTTCTTTGCCCATTGTACACCTACGTATATTTGCATGTTAGCTTGATAATAATGCTTAGAACCCCAATTGACATGCTTCTATCACTTGTACTGTACACTACAGCTGATCCATGTGATATGTCACTTTGCTTCTTACTTCAATCTTCCAATTTTGAAGTAAAGAATTAATGGTTGTTTAACATAAAAGTTCAATCATTTCTTTGTTTTTGCCTCCATTGTACTTCACTTTGTCAATGTTCAATAAAAGAAAAGTAGAAGTTCATTTAATAAATTAAAACCTTTGATGTGATATATGTATCATTTTTTATACATGTTTTATTTACATAACTCCGCCTATGTAGTTTCTACACAGTCTGTCCCAAGCTAGAGAAAATGAGGGTTCGTGATAGGCTAGGCGAGCCGGTGGTAAAAAAAAAACTATTTATGAAAATGAAACTCTCACGAATTGGACAGGAGTAGTACTAGAATAGGTGACCTCCTGGAAAGTTTCTGTGTTGTTGATTCCGGTTGGATTTTATTTTTAGCTTATCCCAATTTATTTGGGAATAAAGTCTCTGAAGAAGAAGTTTCATTTACATGAACAGCAAGAGAATGAAAAACTAAACACGTTGATGTCTTTATTAATGGATATTTATAAACCTCTTGATGCCAGTCAAACTGTTGCAATTTTTTCATAAGTGTGTTTAGATAATATCTAAGGATGTTATTTTTTATATTAAAATAAAAGTTTATATAATTATTTTTTTAAAGGTACAAAAAAAATGTAGGTACTTAAAACTTTTTTTTTTTTTTTTTATATATTACATTCACATGCAAAGTTTTATGTGACATCGACCATCATATTCTACAATAATTTCTTTAATCATATAATAATATTAAGTATAATATTTTTTTAATATGAAATAAAGGTAAATTATACTTAAAAACCTCTCTAGTACGTAGAATTACTAAATTTCAAACTTGCTTTGCAATCTCTCACTTATAGTACAAAGCCTTGGTCAATTTTTTTATATGTGGTTCTTATAATTTTCATTTTGTTATTTTTATAATATAATATTAATAACTTATATAAATGTAGAACATGTACCGACTTCAATATACGAATTAGTAAATTTCATGATTACATTACACTATTTGTCTTGTGAACCTCTGATATATTTCCTGTTATAATCATTTAGGACCACTAATTTGATTCGCTCAAATTTGAGGGCCCAAACTGAATTTATCCCCAGTGTACAAACAGCATAAAGATCTAGCCAAGGTAGCTATTAAAACATACAGAATGTGGACCCTCTGATTGATGACTTAATCAATTTTTTTCAATTTGTTTTGTTGGTATCTTTTATTTTAGGATGAAATTAGAAATTCACACCTTCTGCAACGACCAAGTAATAAATAAATTAAAACCATGCACTAAACATTTTCCTATATTTAAATTTCCTAATTAATAAATGAAGGTGGCTCAAATGCCTCCATTTTTTAAAACTTTAATAACTCAAAATTTAAAACTTAAAAGTCAAAATAAAACCATTGGATATGATCTACGTCATTTTATTTATGCACGTGTAAAAAATTATGACATTTCAATTTTATTTTGATTTTCATCAAAAGCTTGTAAAAAATGCATTAATGTGGATGATTTCTAGACATTGATTTTTGAACTTATTAATTCACATTAAAATAAAATTGAAATGTCATAATTTTTTATGAGCACATAGAGAAATAACATAGATCGCATCTAACGGTTTTATTTTGACCTTTAAGTTTTAAATTTTGAGTTATTAAAGTTTTAAAAAATGAAGGCATGGTGAAGACACAAAAAATGGAGGAATTTGAACCCTCCTCTTAATAAATTGGTTTTGTGAAACAAGCACCTATATATAAATCCACCTAACTTGTACATGTTTTAGTTCACAAATAATTAATTAGTATTTAACATGATACCAAATTTTGAAGTGCCTGCTAACAAGAGGGCTCAAGGAATATTTTCCATATTTCCAAATATATCAAATCAAGGATAAGGTTTCCTAACAACAAAACGAAGAATTCCTTCTAACTTCTTTGAAAATGTCATCCCAACTTGAGGGTAAACAAAATTTTCAACTAAAGATTGCATAAAAAATGGCACAAACATCACTAGAGCTATGAACAAGTAAAAAACAAAAAGACAATATTTTTTTTGCAATTTTTATAATAATAAGTCTTTTTTTATTATAATAAGATCAATTAAAAGGAGGATTTGTTCTTTTAATTATTATTGCATCTCATATTCGACATCTATTATTGCATCCCAAAAGTTGTTTTACTTAAACATGCAAGTTGAATTTGCAATCTGAATCAACAAAAATTATTATATCTACTATACGAAATATTTAACACTTTTTTTTTCCAAATAATCATAATAAAGTTAAGTCAAATATTTTTCTCAAACAAGTAAAAATTAATATCACTTTCAAATTTTTTATTCCACACTTTGACAGTTATATACAAGTATTTGTCAAAATAATTGTTAACACATCCAAATGGAGTTAAGGAAGGTGGGGCTTTGGTGTGTGAGATGCCAGGATGGTATAGAGTTAAAGGAATAAATACAAAAAATAGTAAAAAATATATTACAGAATTTATTAGAATTAAACTGTAAATTGCGAATATTGAATAGTATATGAATTGGAGAGGATCATTACTTGCTGTTAAGTACTGTAGATGTACAGCTTATACAGGTATCTTCAATAATTTATACAAAATACAAAACATAACCTGATAAAAAGCATTAATTATATATAATTGCACTATATATTCTTGTGTAAATGGAGATATCATTTGTAAATTAAAACTTGAGCCTCATCTAATGTTTCTCCTCCTAATTAATATTCAGCAATAAGTTGTCACAGAGCAAATACAGTATTCAAGAAAAATGCATATTGTAGCCACACAGAGAATTTGTTTTGGAAGCATGATGGAATGAATAATTTTATTCTTTTATTGCTTGAAATTAGTACAAAGACACGAATATTGGTTAAATTAAAAATTAAAAAAGTGTAGATGTGTTCTCAATTATTTAGATAGAGTGTGTATCAAATTTGAGTCAAATTAGAATATGGTTGAGTCATTAATTAAAACCCTATTGATAAATTTGTTAAATTATTTGATGTAAGATTAAACATTTTTAAAAAAATGAAGAACATATCTACAATTTTAACAATTTAAATAATATTTTTCAATATATCAATATCTACATAAAAAAAAATAGATGCATCGCTAGAACTATCCTTAAAAACTGTAGTATAATCTTGTGTTTAAGTTTCTAGATTAAAATAAAATACCGGGTAAATATTGTAACAGAGTAGTTTTGGATTCATGCAACGCATGAACCATATGCTGCGCTGTTTTTATTCTATAGGCCGTGTGCCGCATGAAGCGAAACTTGCTCTGTTACAATATTTACCTGAAATACCCGGCTTAAACCCTGCACAGTAGAATAATTAATGTAATATTAATGAATTTCATGGTACAATTACAACAAAAAGCCCTACCTCACAAGCTGCGCATTAAATGGATACCATGTGTTAAACACATAATTACATATTAAAAAAATAACTTGACAAGGTCCTCTGGCTATCAAACAAGCAACAAGGTACCAAGTACATCCTATTTTCAAACTGAAATATCTCTATCTATTGTACATGCAAACAAACAACCACTTTCAATAATTGAATTGAATTCACTTTTATATATATATATAGAGAGAGAGAGAGAGACTGACTAATGTGCATTCGTATGCATATGGTCCGATATGCATACAGTCCAAATTTAAAATTTTAAAATATAAAACGTCGATCTGAACCGTTCATCTTGTTCTCCATATTAATATGTGCTTGGAGACGAAATTTTACATTTTTCTGAATTTTTTTACTATTTACTAAGCCACTTTGAAAATTACTGATCCAACGGTGACTGCTGATTTTACTGTTTTGTTACGCTACCGTTGGATCAACAATTTTCAAAGTGGCTTAATAAATAGTAAAAAAATTCAGAAAAATATAAAATTTGGTCTCCAAGCACATATTAGTATGGAGAATAAGATGAACAGTTCAGATTGACGTTTTGAATTTTGAAATTTCAAATTTGGACCATATGCATGTGAATGCACATTAGTCACTCTCACATATATATATATAGAGAGAGAGAGAACAAGGCTACCATATATTGCAATGTAGATGTATATTTGTGCATTGAATTATAAATCATCAGATTCAAAATTCAAATTACTAATCCAAACCATTCATCTTGTTCTCCATATTAATATGTGCTTGGAGACCAAATTTTACATTTTTTTGGGAATTTTTTACTATTTATTAAGTCACTTTGAAAATCTCTAATCCAACGGTAATAGCAAAATCAAAAGGCACCGTTGGTTCAGCAACTTTTAAAGTGGCTTAATATATAGTAAAAAAAATTCCAAAAAATATAAAATTTGGTCTCCAATCACATATTTATATGGAAAACAAGATGAACGGTTTGAATTGGTTATTTGGATTTTGAATCATGTGATTTATAGCGCAATGTATAAAGAAAGTTATATATTGCAATGTACCGTAGTCCATCTCGCTCTATATATATAATGCTATCGGCGAAGATAAAAAGTAATTATTGCTGAGGATATACCCAAAAAATTATTATTTTTTAACACATTAGTTTCACCGACAGAAGTATAATGACAAATTTTTATAGTTAAATTTCTAAAAAAAATGTACTAATTGAACGAGTGGTTTGTCAAATTCTTGAGATGCATGAATAAAGTATGGGATTGAAACTAGTATGAATACATTTTAAAATACTGGTTTTTATACAACAATAATACATTAAAAATTAATTTATTGCATCATTATCTTTTAGCATTGAAACTAGTGCGATTGTAGTAATCAAACAATATAAGAACAATGAGAAAACAAATATGATTATTAATGGCATTAAATATCAATTAAATTTAGATGATATTCATCATTAATATTAGTGCCGTACGATATATAGGGTTCAAATGCATCCAAATTTTTGTGCATCAAAATGCACTCTATCTTTCAAATTATTTTTCTCTATTTTCAAAGTCTGAATAGTTAATCCGAACATTAGATAAGATATTTATATTAAGATGTACTTGGAGACCAAATTTTATATTTTTTGAAATTTTTTTACTATTTATTAAGGCACTTTGAAAATCGCTGATCCAATGATCCAGAAAATATAAAATCAGCGATTTTCAAAGTGCCTTAATAAATAGAAAAAAAATTCCAAAAAATATAAAATTTGGTCTCCAAGCACATCTTAATATATAAATCTTATCTAATGGTTCGGATTGACTATTCGGACTTTGAAAAAAAAAAGGATTTGAAAGATAGAGTGCATTTAGATGCACAAAAATTTGAGTGGATTTGAATATCTTACGATAAATATCATTATGGCCGTGATTCAAACATGAATATTTATCTAGTTTTTCTACAGGTAATAATAGTTTGTCTAATTTGTTATAAAAGAAAATTTTAATGACTAAAATGATAAACGAGTGATCCTTTAAAGATCAAATCAATATTTTGAAAACTTTAAAGATCATGATTTATTGATAATTACGAGTAATATTTTTTTTTAAAAAGTAATGACTAAAATAATAAATAAATGGTACCTTAAAACTATTTGTGCAATTTTCTCTCTGTCCATTTCGGATTTCCCAACTTTCATACCACTTGCTACAATTTGTAAAATAATATATGGTTCCACCTCAAACAAAAAAAAAAAGTAAAATAATATATGGTCAAAAATAGTGCTAGCACCCTTTGGAAACCTCAAATTTCATTAACTATTACCTTGCATAGTATAGGATTGTATGATATTAATGATATGTACAGTGCATAAAGTTATACCTACATTAAAGTTACTATATATAATCACGCATATATTGAAATAAATCATTATAAACATTATTTACATTATCAACATATAATTTTCTGGACCATTGGATCAGCGATTTTCAAAGTGGTTTAATAAATAGTAAAAAAATTCCAAAAAATATAAAATTTGGTCTCCAAGCACATCTTAATATATAGATCGTATCTAACGGTTCGGATTGACTATTCGGACTTTGAAAACAGAGAAATTTTTTTTGAAAAATAGAGTGCATTTGGATGCATTTGAACCCTTCTCATTTAAATTATATAAAATTTAATTGTTAAGCTATCTAAAAACATAACTATATTTTTTTTTTCAGTTTTCTTTGATTTTTTTTTTATGTTTATTAAAATAACTAATCTCAAGTAATTTCCCCTTCACTTTATTCTTTATGTTTCGTTCTACTTAATGCCAATTTATTTTATTTGGAAAGGTTACAGTTGCTAATCAAATTAAGAAAGTAATAAAAAAGTGACTATATAATAATATCTTAGCCTCCGTCTTTCATTTTCAACCTCCAAATTTTGATTTGTTATGTAAAAATTGTGCACACGTGTCTCTAGCTACCTTCACACAGCACACATCAGACCTGGCATCTCTCCACACGTGCCTCGCTCCACACGCCTTGCTTCACATGCCTCCGCATACAGATTGACAATTGTTGGTGTTAAAATGTACCAATACCTATAACAAAATTGTGTGGCACTCTATGATCTACATGAAATTTTCTATTACTGTCTGAAATTTACTAAAACAGAAAGGTGAAATTATAAGATATATTCGTTCATCAAATTCGGAAAATCTCAAAATGTAACACAAACGTTGTTATATATTCACATAATTAAAATGAGATGAGCACATGCATATTATTTTATGATTTTTATCTTTATATATTATAGGCTATAGGTTTCAATTTATTTCTTCAAGTACTATTTATAAAAAAAAAAAAATCGGCAATCCTATTCATATTTATTTAGACGCAACTTATTGAATGTTCTCTGCTCACTAAATGTTTGATTATACTCATGCTGTACTAAATACAATATTTTTCAGAGGTATATATACAAAAGTACCCTTATTTGAATAGTGGACCAACCAACACTCTCCAAAAATCCAATTCCTACAAAGCTATTCATCTCTCTCTGCCTCTCTCTCTCTCTCTCTCTCTCTCTCTCTCTCTCTATCTCCCCTTCTCTCGCTCTCAACATGGTAAAGAGCTTTGGTTTCACTTCTTTCTTCACTAAGACAACCAAAGATAACAATGAACCTTGGCCTTCATGCAAAAACCAAAGTAATGACTATGAACAAAACCTTATCTTCAATAAAATAACCGAAGAGCACGATGCAACATTTGACTTATCGAAAGATGTAGTCGGCTTGACTGAATCAGACCGATTGTTTTTCGAGCCAGGATATGGTACCAAATCGATAATGGAGGCGGCAGGGGTAAAAGTGGCACACAAGAATGCATATAGTCCAGTGACTGGTTCTTTCAAAGGAGGTGTAGCAATGGCAATGGAATCAAAAGACCCATACAAAGATTTTAGAGAATCCATGGAGCAGATGGTAAGGGTTCATGGTGTGAAGGATTGGGATTGGTTACAAGAGATGCTTGGTTGGTACCTAAGAGCCAATGGGAAGATGACACATGGCATTATTCTTGGAGCATTTGTGGATTTGCTAATGAGCCTTGCTAAATCTCATAATTCTAGTAATTTATCTAACCATATTTCTTCTTGTTCTTCTTGCTCATGCTTTTCTTTTGAGATTGAGGAGGGAATTGAAAGGAGATGAGCACATATTGTTTTATGATTTTTTCTTTATTAATTGTTTCACAGAGTATGTTTTTGTATGATAATAGAGTGATGATTAATTTCTAGATTAATGTAAGTACATATATGAGTGATAAAATAAAATTATATAAAATTGTAGATATATATATATCTTGTTCAAATTGTATTCTTACACAAAGGGTATATATATATACTCTACGGATTCAACACTTCAATGATAACAACATAAGCTTTATTATATATTTTATGTGAGATGCCTAGTTTATCATTATTATAATTAATGAATTATGCTAATTAAGTAGGCATAGGAGGTTTCTTGTTGCTTTTATATTTTTTTTCCCATGTACTTAGTTAACATTGAGACGCATCGATCCAGCCAGTTGGAATAATCAGGTCTCTAAGCTAACGACGTTGCATCATACATAATTTGATATTTTTAATGCTTAAGCTGCAATTTATAACTAAACAACATATATACATACTGCTTTGGTAGATACAATCAACTGTTTGTATATGCACAATGTTATGGAACTTTATGCAATTTTTTTAGTGTTGGAAATTAGAGTAGTGAGACAGTATGATCAGATATATGCTTGGATATCTTTAGAGGAATTGGATTAATATCAAAATAACTTAATCGAACCTAGACAGAGAACATACATTACAGTGCAATTTCATAGACACGTTATAATGCCCGTTTAATTACATTATGGCTTATACAATTCGAGAGAGTTGTTTTGCGGGTTCCGTTATAACACATCGATCCGGTTCCATTACATGTTGTAACCAAGCCAGAAAAGCTGTGTTTTCCAGATGATTGTGTTACCGGTACTCAGTTATAAGGCATGTACGGTTCTGTTACACATACGTTGTAAACATGTCGAGAAAAGTGCTTGCTTGTTTTCTAGAGGGTTGCGGTCATATAATGCAACGTGGATAAATGTGAAAACTCTTCGTTAACAGAGATTATATATTGATTGTAAATGAAGTTTTACAAAGCATACTTAAAAATGAAGAAATGATTTGAGAGACCAGCTAGATATATCATTGGTACAAACAAATTGACATATGAAGAAATGATTGCATCTTCCTTGCTATAAAAATATAGCACTACAGAGATTGTTAAGTGGAGCAATTATATAAACAGAGTTTTGGTTAAGTATATAAGTGTCTAAAAACAATATATATGTTTGTGAGATAGACAGATCAATTGACAAAAATATAGGGGCCATGACCTCGATCATGTGCAATTAATCCCCTGTTTGATTGTAGTCATATACAGACAATAGTGTGAGTTTGAAAATTTCAGAAATCAAATTAGAGACATGAAATGAATTATGTACCTTAATTTTTTGTAATAAGGATTCCCATAATCCAACATTTATCTTTTCTACATATTTTTACAAAAAAAATGAACATCTGTATTATGTGAAGAGCATATATTCTTCATAACCATTTGTACTAAACTTATAATTTAAATATACAAATGTAAAAAAAAAAAAAGAATTAAACTTGGGGCTAAAAAGGACTAGAAGTAGGGAAACAAAAGGTTTAAAGGTACAACTTCTCTTTACTTTCTCACGAGGAGTCAGACTGTCTTCTTTGAGTGGTACCAATTTAATATTTGTTTTCGACAATGTTGCTTCTCTCAATTATACAATTCTACCGCTGCCCTCTGGTACTTTTTAAATTTGGATAGTATACAAAAGATGGACATTTAGTTGAAAACCAGCCATTGATTTAGTAACAATAAGTAATACTTTTTGGATTGGAGGTAGCAGGTTTAGAAAACATAATTTGTAGATATTAAATAGTTAGGTGGATTAACATCCAACCTCTTTTAAGAAAATGAGAGAGATTAGTTAAATTTATTGTTTTATTTAGTTCATGTCTAAAAAATTTGTGTCATTCTTTATACTCAGAAAGTTTCTTTATTTCAATGTAATATTTATTATGAGATAATAGACATGTGTTTGTGTATTTATTAGACAGCGGTACCATTTTCAACATATTTGGTTCGTCAATTTTTATTTATGTTAAGCACAAAAATAAGTGCAGAATGGTCTGCGTGAGTTCATTAACAACTGTCTTCTTAAATTATAGGAGATCGTAAAGATCACATTTTTTTTTTGTTTGAACTTAATTAATATCTTACAAATTATGATTTAAATATATAACTCTCAAAATTATTGATATATTCATGATCCACATTAACATTTTTTTACGCATTTGTTTGTAAGTATATTGGGTATAATAAATGTACCTTTAAATAAGTTAACAATTCAAGAACAAAAATTAATTTCATATAACTACTTAATTAATACCTGATATAGTTAGTTTCCTAGGAACTTAGCACCCTTTAGTGTATAAATTTCATGTGATCATACAACACATTAAAAATAGATAAATTTATATATATGTCCATTTGTCCTCTGAAAGGGAGAGGTGCAAATGGTTTGTATCAGAAACTGTGACCTAACTGTGGTAGGCTGGAAGTTAAGAGAGGAGAGATAGTGGTCCAAATGCCAAAATAGGCCGGATAGAAATAAATTGAGATTAAATGAGTGTGCACAAGCATCCAAATGGATCCTGTCACACACAAATACACACAAATGTACAGTACCATGAAGCTACTACATCTCCATCATTTCATTTATTATCAACAGTCACATGCAACTGACATGTTTGTTGCATCTGCATGCAATTTTTTAAAAACAATATTCATATTTTATTTTGAGAAAAAATGTTTTATCTTGTCTCTATTTAATAGAAAAATATATCAATACCCATGTTTGATATATTATATATATAATATATAGTACAAGTGTGCAATCAACTTGGAAGTTGGAACTAACTTTATATTAGTACCCAATTGAAAGCTGGTATGAATATATGTCTACAAGTAAAATTCACATTACATTAATTGTTATTTGAGTACACTACAAGCTTAAAGAAAAGAAATAATTAATGATATCTAAATGTATAATATATGGGTACATAAAAAAGTTGGTCAACTCAGATTTCTTTTGTTTTACATTTTTTTACTTAGTTGATTTCACTTATATTTTGTAAACCAGTCATGGGATCGGATAGGTTCATAACTTTATAAAAATAAAATAAAATAAAAACCTAAAGAGATACCTAATCCTAATGCTGTTGTTGGTGCAAGTGTACCTTTGAATTCTGGCAGCCTGGTATGCATGGAATATATTTTTGTCTGGTGTTAGTATCACATGATTTGAGCAATAAATAATTATTTCATGAGACAAAAACGGATACATTGGGTTGATATATAATTGTATAATCAGAATTAAACTAACTTAAAAAATATACATTTCTTTCTAGTATTTCTACCTGTAAAATGAGTTGTGAGAAAATTGGGCCTGAAATATTATGTATATGTAGTAAATGGACATACAATGGGCTTGTTCTTAGTTCCTAAGAAAGACATGTTTGATGCACCACAAAATGATGAAGTGAAAGTTCTCAGAGTTTTTTTTTTCCCTACACTTCTGATTGTTCAATTTTCCATAAACTCTGCAATTTGGGAAAAAAAATAGCAAAATTGTGCAATTTGAGGTTAATATTCCCTTCAAATTCTTTGAGTTTAGCATTTTTAGTTCTAAGATTTTTCTTAAATTTTTTCTATATTTAATTTTGAGAAAAACTAGTTTTTTTTTCGGTGAAATGACTGATTTTATCACATTTTTCTATATTTAATTTATGCAAGAAATTCTGTTATTAACTGACAATTTTCCATTGTTTCTGTTCTTCAATTTGAGCATTCAATGCAACTCAAGAGCTATGAACTCTAGTGTAATTCAAGTCACATAACTATCAACCCTTGTTACTGTTTAATAGACGATAATTCTAGGTTTAATTTTGGTTATATTGCTCTATTGTGTTTATATATGTACATCAGCAAAATGTTTCATCATTTCAGAATCAATATGAATTGTCACTAAAACCCATCCAACCAACACACAAAAATTGTATCAGATTGATATTTTAAGTACTAATATTCAAGACATCAGTATTGTTATGATCTCATTCTACGTGGTCAGGTATTGCACTGGATCTGAGTTCACATAAAGGGTGGAATTTTTGTTCAAAGGCAATCAAACGAAGTTTTATTCAAAACTAGGCCTAAACTATCTGATCATCGTCAAAATTGACATGGACAATTTATATTGGCGGTACCATTTATGTTTGAATCACCAAGAATAGGAAATATTCTGAGAATAGCTGAATTATGGGATTCAAACAAAGAAACATGCTATTCTCAATAATCCGTGGTTCCTTGCATCAGATGAAATAGCATCTGTTCTCAAGTATGAAGAAAGAAAAAAAATTATTTCTCAGACTTATTTTTAAATCTCTGTTACAACTATTCATTATTTCAAATGTACAATCTAAATAACATTTTTACTAATATGAATAGCACCACTTTCACGCTAATCTGAAAGGCACATAGGACTAAGGCACAATCGAGATGATACTATAATTGCCACCGAAATAGAATTTCCGTCTTACATGCAATAGTTTAATTTAAACCTACATTGTAAGTTCCTCTGGTTTCTACAACACATTTATGATTATTGCTAATTAGACAAAGAAAACCCAAAAGGTGCACAAAATTGAACGAAAATGAGAAGATTAAACGCCACATGTCAATGGTTATAAGTGTCATTAATTAATACACAACTAGAAAATTAGCACAAGTTAATAAGCAGAGCCCCACATTAGCATACCGTACTAACATATATCACACAATAAACCCTGAAAATATCAGAATTACAAAAGCAATTGGCCACCATGATTCTAGGTTAGCATGCATATCTAGGTTTCGGTGTTGACAATACCATTGTAAAACAGAGAGATCGGTTATTGACCGGAAGCAACTTTGGATGGCGTGCCCTCTAACATACTTAACTGCCTCCTCAGCTTCACTATGTGTGCTTGCACCTGGAAAAGACGGAAAAATAACCAATCAATTATAAACACAATAGGTTGAAGAAATTACACCGAATTGGGCTAATATGTTGTCATTTTCAAAGTCTAAACGGTTGATCCAAACCACTCAACAATGATCTCCATATAAAAATGTGATTAGAAACAAAATTTTACATTTTTTAGAATTTTTTTTATTATTTCTTTAGATAGGTACAAAATCAATGTTTTGGGATGCTCCGGAATCTTCCGAAAAACTGTGATTTTCTACCTATTTTAAAAAATAGTAAAAAGTTTCCCAAAATGTCAAATTTGGTCTCCAAGCACATTTTAATCTAAAGGTCATATTAAGCAGTTGGAGTGGTTCAGATCAACTATTGTTTGAACTTGAAAAGGAAGATAAGGATGTAAAGCACAAGAGGGCCCAACTGAAATTACATCTCTGTAATGTAACAGAAATGAATGATCGATTACAAATTCTTAAACAATAAAATAAAACTAATACAACATGCATTTTAGAACCAAAGTTATAGATTAATCTTTGTGATGTGTATTGGAAGTCATATCATTCTCACCTGTTGACGAGCTGCTGCTAGCTTGAGCAACTCATCGGCCTCAGAAAAATTCATGTAAAAATGACTCAAAGGATTCTCCTTGGTATCACCTCGCCGCCTTTCACTTGAATGCTCAATGGGCCCTACAAGAATACAATCATGACTCTCCTAAAACTACCAAAGGCAAACTTTGTACATTGGAACAATTACAGAGGATTCAAACCTCTATTGTATGATAATGATTGAAAAAAAATATCATTATTTTCACTGAATACCGTTAGCTTTATCGGTATAAATAATCAAAATAGCCTTAAGCCAGGGTAGATTCATATTAGAAAAAGTCGAGGCACTTAGGCTCAAATACCACTGATGTCATAGTAATTCATGATAAAAAAAAAAATATAATATAATTAAATTATAATGTTGAATTTTAAAACTTTATATTATTTTTGTTACTTTCAAATCGAATACTTCAAATTAACATATCATGACCAGTTTCTCTATGACAAGCACTGATAAAACAAACAAACCCTATTATAGCATAGTAGAATTTTACATACCAGGAGGGGGCAAATTGAAAGAAGGCGGCAACCTAGGCACAATTGCAGCCGGATGGTTTTGGACTCGAACAAAGAAAGCTTCAGTAGGCTCGGGAAATACAATCTCATCATATACTTCAACAACCACCGGTTTCTTTGTTGACTGAGGTGATTCATCTTCAGGGTATAACTTCAATTGGTGGTATCTGTGAAACCATGCCATTTGTAATTCTTTACTTTTATTTTCTTGGTTTCATTTCTTAGTAGGGTTTGGGTGCAAATTTTTGTCCATTATTCATGTTGCATTTTTTATCACTCGGATTTTCAGGGACCATACTGTACCACATACTCTAGTTTCAGCTTATAGTAAAAAAATGAAACGATAATTTTTTTATTAATAGAGATTATTATCAAATAATAAAGGGAAACAGAAAGAGTGCTGGGGTTTTTCGATGGCATAGATGGATCCTAAAAAAAATTTAAGATTCAAACTTTGGATTCAAAATTCCATCTATAAAAGAAATATATATATATTTCAGATCCAATGCGTTTTCTGTTTCAGAAATCATTCCATCCACTCTTTTTGTTTTGAAAAAAATCCCAGCCACTATTCCAAAAAAAATTCCAGCACTATTTCTGTTTAAGAAAAAAACTCAGTCACCCTTTCAGAAAAAAAAAATCAGTTTCAAAGTTTGGATCCGAATTATTTTTTCGGATCTATCTATTCCATCAAAAAAAAAAAACACTCTGTGTTTCCTTTATAATATAACACTAATTTCTATAAATAAAAAATTCTCAATTGAAGTACCATCATAACCATTTCTGTTACCAACATTAATCAATACAGTACACAAGTAATCATTAATTTAACAAAAAAAGACTATATGCTTCAACTATAGTATTAATTTTCAAGTAGGAACTTACAGATCTATCCTCTTGTCACAAACGTCACTGTGGAAGTAAAGAGAAATTGCAATTTCAAACTCTCCCCACCCAGATTCTGACACCTCATAAGGCGGCGATTCAATAACTCTTGTTGGGTTGTTGAAACTAGGATGAAGTTGAAATACGACCCGTTTAAGAATTACACTTAGATCCTCATTGGTTGCTCCTCTAACATACACCGTCCATCTATGCGAGTTGTACCTAATCAGAGAAGTAATATGCTCAGAAATAATTGCCATACAGGATTTTCAGGGCTGCACCATTAAGGCCAACTTAGAGTGAGGTTATGGTACTATGCATAGCGCATAATGGTCCATACTATGGATCGATATCTCCATTTTCAAACTCCAAACAATCAATCTGAACTGTTCAACATGATCTCCATTATAGTGTTTAGAATTTTTTTTTACTATTTTTTTAGATATGTAGAAAATCACTTGATCGCTTTGAGCAGTTCAGATCGACTATTTGAACTTTGAAAACAAAAATATTGATCTATAGTACGGACCAAGCTGCACTATGCATAGTACAATAGCCTCACTCGGCAAACTTAACTACCTAATGTTACTGATTAACACGGTTAAAAAACAAAAAAAAAGGTTTCAGCACATATTTTTCTTTATTTGCTGTTTTTACATTCAGTTAGGTTTGCTTATTTGAATTCGCATCCCCTATGATACCTCAAATTTTGAGTTGATCCGTACAAAATCTGAACCGTTCAGCATGAATCTTAAAGCAACCATTTTATATTAATACTGCCTGTGCATCTAAATAGGCACCGAAAGCACTTTTTGTCCTGGTTTTGACGTCAACTGAAAAGTTGAGATAACTCAGAGGATATGAACCCTGGTTATTTGGGGTAACCTAATTAAATTAGACAAATAGACAGTATAGTTCTTTCCTATTTAATATATTTTTTTCAGCCAAATCACTGTAATTGAGGTACCTTTGGTACATGTGTTGTCTGTTGTACTGATTCAGATAACGGTAAAATAGAGAATATTACCAGGATTCACTGGTGACAAAATTAATAGTGATTATCTTCATTTAGCTTAAACCAATTTTTTTAAATAAACAAGGGCAGTTACAAACAGTTAGCACAGCAAAGAAAACTTACTCGCTCGCCTTTTTACCCAGCCAGAAAGCCATTGTGCCATGCACAATAGGAAAGCTGATTTCAACATCCTTGAGTCTCCTTGCCTGCTTAAACAATTCAATTCAACCTCAAAAACGAACTAACACAAAGAAGCAAGCCCCACTATAAAAAAACAACTTCATACATATACTGACTTCAGTGTGTGTGTGTGTGTGACTGAGAGAGAGAAGAGAAATTGAGCTACTAATGTAACATACTGGTACCACTGGAACCAGTACTGACAGCTGGGTGATTTCCATTTGTGAATTGCTTTTGAAGTATTGTATCACTGTCTCGTAACAAGGCTTAAAAGTTAGTGTGTTGATGTTTTGCTTTGTAGGGATATGATATATTGTGTACTGGTACCTGATTGTTGTACCAGCTTTACTTTTTGTGTGGGTAGGATTCTGTGTTTTGAGATTATTCATGCCAATGATGCAAATGTGTAAAATGAAAAAGAATGTCTTTTATTTTAGTTAGATAATGTTAGTATACAAACATAGATAGTTGTAAGAACAAATGATAGTAATACAAAAATGGCATTTCCTTAAAAAAAATCGACCTTTTTATCGAATTCTTCAGTGGCGCGAGTGGGCTTGGAGCGGAGAGACTTCTGCGCCGGAGTTAGGTCGGGAGGCTGATCGGCTGGCCTCTTCCCAGCAGTAGTTGCGCCTGAAGAAACCGCCGCTTCAGCTGGCGGAGGTGGTGACGCTGACTTACGAGGCATTGATCGGAGAAGATGACAGTTGGCGGGTAAACGGAGCAGAGAGCGATCCGACCCGACTGTGACAAAGAAGAAGACGATGAGATTACTGATTTAAAAACATTCCAGGCCCACTTCTGTCAGGATGGGTCTGAAGCCCATCCGGATTGCAACAAAATCCGATAACTCAATTATTGGGTTGTACTAAAAGATAGGCCCAATTTATTGCCGTTTTTTTTTTCTTACCACCCTCAAAAATCAGAATTAAATGAATATCATCCAGAAAATTGGAATTCAGATTCCGCCACGTTCGCACCGTAGATCTGCAGACGGATCGCCAACTCGTTCGCAGATTCACGGTGCGAACGGGTCGGTGAGCAGATCCATGGTGCGAACAGGTCACTCGAACGGGTCAAAGTGAGCGTGTCAGTGCACAGATCTACGGGTCGGTGCACAGATCCACGGTGCGAACAGGTCAGGGTACAGATCCATTCCTCGAACGGGTTGGCGATCTGTCCGCAGAACCACGGTGCGAACGTAGCGGAATCTGAAATATGATTATTCGGATAGTATTTATTTAATTCTTATTTTTGAGGGTGGTATGAAAAAAAAACGGAATTTATTGGTACTGCAATTACATTATTTACATCTGCCTTTTTTTTGTGCATTCCTCCTCTGATATCTCAACTTTTGCGTGCCCGACGTGTACGGCTTCTATTAGGGGATAGCGCAGGGCCAGTATTATTTTTTGCTTTCAGATTTGTGCAGAACGTATTTGAACAGTTTAGATTTCCCAGAAAACACTCGAAGTTTGAGATATCCCTGAGTATGCGAATTCTCTTCAATCTGGATTCATATTCTGAAAGGATACGGTTTTTGTTCATAGGGACTTGGACGAACTCTATCCAAAGGCAGTAATCACCGTTATATTGGCGTTAAGATTCGTGTGAATGATTTAGAAAGCAACAAATTTAAACGGTCTGGTCAATCAAAACCGTCAGAGCGAAAATTTAATACCGATGGACAATTTAAGACCGTCTTTTAAATAAGCTTTGTCCAAATCCTTTGGACAAAATCCAACCCTAGAAAAAAAACGAATAATAATTAAAAACCCTTATAAACAGTTAATCCCACCTCACCTCTTTCCGACTCCCTCTTCTCGCCGGGCTCTCCCCCTCTGTCACACTTTGCGCACCGGCATCATAATGTCTCCTCTGTCTTTTATCCTGTGCCTCTTCCTTCTCCCCCTCTCCACCGCATTATCTCCCCCTTCTCGGTTCCCTCTCTCTCTTTACCTCCATTACCCTCCTCTCTCTCCCATTTCACCTCCTTCCCACCCTCTCCACCCCATCTCCATCTCCTCCCTTCTCCGCGCCACTAACCTCAAGAACCCAAACAATCCCCATCCCTCTGTCTCTCCTCTCTTTCCCCACTCTTACGGCGGGTACTCTCTCTCCCTCGCCCTCGGGTCTCCTCCTCGCACCTTCTCCTTCCTCTTTGACACCGCTAGCCACCTCTCATGGCTCCCCTGCTCTCATTCCTTCCATTGTCTCCATTGCTCTCCTTCCCCCTCCCCTCCACCTCTCTACCTCCCCAATTCCTCCCTCTCTTCCCGCCTCGTAGGATGCCGTAACCCGTCATGCTATTTCATCCACCCGTCACATTCCTGCCCCGGTAACCCAACCAACAATGGTTCTTCTAATTCGACACTATGTCCTCCTTATCTCCTCATCTACGGATCGGGTTCCACTGGCGGGTTACTGATGCTTGAAAGGCTTCTCTTGCCGGGTCGGATTTTGCTTAACTTTTTGTTCGGTTGCTCATTGTTTTCTGATAGACAGTCTCCTGCCGGGCTTGCCGGTTTCGGGCGCGGCCCGTCTTCTCTACCCTCCCAACTCGGTATAACCAGTTTTGCATATTGTCTTATATCTCGCAAATTCGACGATGATTTGTCTGTTAGCGGGTCCCTCTTCCTCGGAGGAAGTACTGACAAAGATCTCCAATTCATCCCGTTTGTTCAAAACCCAACTAAGTCAGTTCCTTTCTCGGTTTATTATTACCTTCCATTGCAAAAGATTACAGTTGGAGGGAAGTCAGTGAAGTTGCCAACAAAGGCATTGTATCCGGGGCCCACCGGGGATGGTGGTACAATAATCGATAGCGGTACCACCTTCACTTATATGGAACCGGCTTCATTTAAGTTGACAATGGAAATGTTTACTCAAGCCATCGGTAACCGGTACAATCGATCAGCCCATGTAGAATTACGTACTGGGCTTAAACCATGCTTTATCCTCCCAGTAAAGAACTCACAAGTTCAGTTACCGGAACTGGTTTTCCATTTCAAAGCCGGTACGGTAATGAGGCTTCCTGTGGAGAACTACCTTGTGGTGGCGGATGCGGAGGCCGTGTGTCTTGCTGTAATCACTGACAGCCTGGCCGGCCAAGGTGCCGGTGGTGGGCCCAGCATTATAATTGGGAGCTTCCAACAGCAAAACTATTACATGCTGTATGATTTGGCAAGAAAGAGATTAGGCTTTAGGCAACAGAACTGTGTTCACCATTAGCAAGAGAGTTTAACACTTACTAATGGCAACGGATGTGTTTTAATTTTTTTTACAAGTAATTGTTTTGAGTGTTAACATTTCTTCTTCAGTCCTTGAGTTAACTTAAAATTCAGTTTTGGTCCGGAATTTAGTTGACCCATATATATTAAGAAAGAGAGATATTTTAATTTGTTATCAGTATAAAAAATGTCCATTTTTTTATGAATATATGTATTTGTTGAAGATTTTGCATGTAAGAATTTTATTAAATTCAGAGATGTTAAAATGATCCATGAAATTTAAATGACCGTTTGAACCGTGAATGACAAAAAATTTGTGGTCTCCATTTTGGTATAATGCGCACGTCCATTTCCTTGTTATGTTCCATAGAATCGTACAGGTTTAGAATCATCCAGTGTTTGCTGAACTGGAGAGGTGATTGTCTAAAGATTTGAATGCTTTAGGTGCCGATTTTTTCATGCGTAGAATTTCAAAAGAATAAAATAAAATTTATAACATCAAATCAATAACTTTTACTGATTCGATGTCATAAATTTAACAAATTTTATGAAGAAAAATACATTCTGCAGCACGATTTAAATAGATTTTTTCTTTCAAAATTTTGCTGATTTAATTTGATAAGTTTAATTTTTTTTAAATGTTATACATAAAAATATCGAATTTGTATCCTCTGCATTAATTCAAAAAGAAATCTTTTGAGTTAATGCATCTGGACCATCCGATCAGTTTTAAGATTTGTGCGAATTAAATCCGTACTAATATTAAAAACCTCCTATGTTTTAGGTAAGAGTCGGATGAGCTTCGTTTACAATCCAACGGTCAATATGTATTAACTTAGGACTCATTCGGCAGATTACTATTCACCTTGAAAAAAAAAAATTTGCTTAAGTGAAATTTTTATTTCTACGGTGAACAGTAAAATTCAGTTCAAAATTTTTAAAATTCATATCCATTCCTATTCTCTACTAAATTGTCGAACAGACCCTTAAGATGCTCTCTTTTGAGTTAATACAGAGGACTAAAAAATGTCAGCTTTCGGTCACCCAATTGAATTCTCCTTTTCTTTTTTGTTCTTTCTGGATACTCTTCAGTGCGATGTAGACCGTTGATTAAGACTTGAAATATGTGTGATCGTTTTGTACTTGGCGTGTGGTTTTAATCTTTTATGTATTCATTAACAAGGCTTCTTTACTTTGATTACTCCTGTACCTCAAAGTTTCTTTGAAATGTAAAGGGTAAAGATTTTAAGACATGAATTTTGGCTTCATGTAGCGCATGGACTATAGAATCAAAACAACGTTGCATAATGTTTGTACACTGCAAGAAGCGAAAACTGCTCTGCCAAGATCTTTATTCAAAGTAAAAGGCTGCAAAAGATAAAGGAATGATTCTTTAACATTTGAATCTCCTGTTTTAGGTTTTGCATTCTTTTCATGAGGGTTTTTAAAGCATGTGTTTACATATATAACTCAATTCCCTTCGTATTGCCTGAATCCCAAAAAGAAAATAAAAAATTAAACACATTAAATAATCAAACAACCTGAAAAATAAATATCATGAATTTGAAGAAACCAATAAAATAAATGAAAAACAAAACTGCACATACTCAAATTTATCTCTCAGTTTGAAGTCACAGACCCAATTATTAATCCGTTGTCATAATTGCAACTATATATTGTACAACGATTGCATATCCGTTGTGATGCTTGATTCACCGGTATCCCAAATTGCATCCAATATTTTGCTATGCAGATTCATACTAGAGCAATTAGAGCATGATCAAGAAGAATTCAGATCTCCTCAGGTACCTGACCTTAATTGGCAAGTTAGATCCTAATCGTCGTTATCTCAGCACAAATCTCAAAGCGGTTCTGTGGAGGATATTGTCTCGATCAAGCAGCAGGAGCAGCAGAGAGAAGAGGTTCGCAATTCTTGAAGGAATTCATCAATTGTCGGAAGCGGTAACGATGCCATAGTACATAGACAAATTCAAGGCATAGAGCAAGAAGAAAAAACACCAAAGCAAGTACCAGAACTAATTCTAGTTTGGAAATATCATAATTCATTTTCTGATGATAAGAAAGAAGAGGAGAGGAGACTCAAGGAATTAATGGTGGAAGGAAGTAGAAAAAATTAGGTGTGAATAAAAAATGAACTGATTTGGAATTTATAGTGGAACACTACAAGTCAATTCATAATTATTGATTTTCCTATTGGCATTAGTTAAGAAGTTTCTCTAATATGGTTGCAATATCAATATTGGAATATGCGTTTAATAATATATACGCAATACAATTGGTAAAACATATTGTAACAAGCCGGATTTTTTTTTTTTATATCTAATATCTCTTTTTAAAAATTTAATTAAATTTTTATCATTGTTTTTTGAAATTTCATTTATAATTGAACGCTAACAATGCTAGTGTTCTCAGTCAATGCAAGCTAGCATTCTGATTTAGGCTTCTTTTTTTTTTTAAAATGCTACATATAAAAAACAATCGGTAACAATAGCTACCATTTAATATAATATAATATTTATTTAATTTACTGAAAAAGGTTCATAAACTCTACAATCATATTTAAAATTTTATATGTAGAGGAAATGCTTGAAAATATATGTTTGATGGATTTATTGAATAAATTTTTCCTCAAATTATTTAAAGCCTGATATGTATTGTTAACCGTATATATGAGTCAATGACAATAAAAAAAAAAAAAACAAACAAACAACAACAAATAAGGACAACACAATATTCTACTCAGGAAACTTCCTTACAAAATCTCGAGTCTAATCTTTTGTTTCCATCCTTGGGTACAAATCAGAGACTCTTTGAGTTGTTGCTTCATGGTGGCGGAACATAGTGTAAATGTGTAATTGAATGGGGCTAAGCCACCCCTATCTATTGGAAATTTTTATTTATGTCCTCTAAAATTTTAAAATTTTATAAAAATTAATACTAGTAGCCACTCTCATAAAGAAAAATAATATAATGAATATGCATCTAGTTCCTTCTATCTCAATTTTCTAATTTTGCTCCTACTGAATTCATGCACTACTAGTACAGTAATTGAGTGTTTTCTTCTTTTTTGAAAGGTATGGAGTATGGACTAGTGTATTGAAAAAAACCGGACGGGTTAGATCCGACCCGGCCGAACCGGAGACCGCACCCGACTCGGACCGACTCAAGCTAGATCTCTAGATCGGCCCAGACCAACTCAAGGATCGGATTTAGCATGGATTTGGTTCGGCTTTTTTTATTTTAGACCCCCAAAAATCCAATCCCAGCGAACCCCCGACCCACTTGAATCTGACCCAGACCAAACCCGACCTGGCCCCTCCTCCCCCCCTAAACCCCACTATCCCCCACGGATCCGTACTAACCCGGACCAAACCCCTCTAATCCACCCCCCCCCCCCCCCCCCCACTGACCCATACTAACCCGGACCCCAGTTTTTGAATTAAAATTGCATTAGATTTGTACAAATTGTGGCCTCTGTTTCTGGACGAAACATGATGTTTCAAGCCTTTGTAGAAAATACAACTTTTCTGGAAAGGTCAAAATAACTTGTTTTGGCCAGGAACAAAAACCGAAACTACACATTTATTTCTGTTTTGAATTTTTAATGCGTTAGATTAATTTAAAAATGTTTGATTTATTTTTAAATTGGTTAGATATGTTAGTTTTATTTCTAAGATTTATTTTAAAATATGTTAGATTTATTTTAAAAATGTTAGATTTCTTTTTAATGTGTTAGGTTTATTTTTCAATAGGTTAGATTTATTTTAAGAATGTTATATTTTTGTTTAATTTTATTTGTTATTGGTTAGATATGTTATCACCACTCCTAGAGTGGAAAAAATGACACAGCAAAGCTGGTTCCGTCACGAAACGGTACGGCTACATCACAAAATAGCACGGCACGCGTGTTGGTTACGTGATGTGACTATTTGTGTGTCGTGATTATCTTTTGAAAATTTAGTATGGCATGTCATATGAAATATCTAGTCACGACACGTGGTCACATGAGCCACATGTAATTAGAACTATTAAATCTTGAACAAATAGTGAATATTGAATTAACTAATCAAAATTATGATCAAAAAATAGTCATGTGAGTCACGCGAACCACATTTAATCATGACACATTGCGTACGGCGTGACTCACGTGTTGTGACCATTCGCGTACCGTGACAACTCATTGTAAAGAAAGCGTTAAAGAAAGAAAAGGAGAAGACACATTAAAAAAAAGAATCATTCTTAAGACAAAATGAGTCTTATTTATTAGTTTTAGGGATATAAAAATACTTGAAATCTTACTATTTATCATATCATAGTTTATTTCAAATTTCTCACTTATTAAAAAAGCTTTTGATTATCTTGAAAATCAGGATTATAATCAATAAAATCAAAAATCTGTGAAAAATTAACTTAATCATGGCACAGGACAGCAAAGACTAAAATCACGATATATTAGTCACAACACAGCACAAAACGGCACAATTTTTTCCACTCTAACCGCTCCTCCCTTATATGGGCCTATGTTCTCTACAATATCGTAAATTTTGAGTTTTAAATCCAAATTATCGGATCAGAATTCAAACCAATGTGCTCCATTTTAAAAATTTGACGAAATCTCTCTAATATATATTTGTATCAAAATAAAACGGTTGCTCAAGATTTTTTTCTATAGTAGCTCAAATTTATTTATTCTAACAGTTGATCTTCAAATTTTCGGAATATGTCTCCAAGCAAAAAGGCAATAATTAATTATATTTGCTAAAGTACACTGGTTATTATGTTAATAATCAAAATAAATTAAATTCTTATGATTGTTGATTCATTGACAAAAGTAAAAGGCTGCAATAGATAAAGGAAAAATATTCTTTAACATTTGAATCTCTACTGTTCTGTTTTCGCATCTTTTAATGATGGTTTTTATACCATGTGTTTACATAACTGGATCAACCTTTTTCCTTATAGTTCAAAACATCATTAAAACCTGAACGTTCTAATATTATGAATTTTATAGCAGCAATAATTAAAGAGGGTTGAAATGGTTTTTTTTTTTTTGTGTTTCTATCATGCATCTATTTTTTAAGTGTTAAAAACTCAAATATTAAAATAAAACTGTTATATTTCTATTTTTTTTCTTCATGCATGTATAAAAAATTATGATATTTCGACTTTGTTTTGATCGGTATCGAGAGCTTATAAAAATACATTGATATGGATAAATTATGTACGTTGAATATTTTAACTTATTGATTCATATAAGAACAGAACACAAAAATGATAAATTTTTTATATATGTATATGTAAACAAAACAACATAGATCATAAGTAACTGTTTTATTTTGACATACAAATTTTTAAAAATTATTATTAAAAAATAAAAAATAAAACATTTGAACCGTCCTCTAAAATAAAATGATAAACAAAACTGTACATACTCAATTCCATCTCCTGTTTGAAGTGACAGACACCACCATTATAGAATATATAGCATGATCTAATGTGTGTTTGATTTGAATCGGACGGTTCAAATTGCATCCAATATTTTGCTATGAAGACCCTTACAATAGCAACTATAGCATGATCAAGCAGAATTCAGAATTTCACATCTCCTCAGGTACCTGACCGCGGCAAGTTAGATCCAAATAGTGGTTATGTCTCAGCACGAATCTTAAAGCGGCCCCATAAATCTAAACATGCCTGAATTCTTTAACCGACTCAGCTGCGGTTCCTCAGAGGATATTGACTCGATCAAGCAGCAGAAGCAGCAGAGAGAAGAGGTGCGCAATTCTTGACGACAAGCGCCGATTGGTGGAGACGGTAACGATGCCATATTACATAAAGAAATTCAAGACAGAGAGCAAGAAAAAAAAGCATCAAAGCAAGCACCATAACTAATCCTAGTATGGAAATATCATGATTCATTTTCTGATGATGAGAAAGAGCAAAGAGGAGAGGAGAGGCTCATGGAATTAATGGTGGAAGTTGATAAGATTAGGTTTGAATAAGAAATGGACTGGTTTGAAATTTATAATGAAAGACTATAAGTCTACAAGTCAAGTCAATAATGAATAAAAAATTTGTACCGATTCTTTGAGTAAGGCTGGGTTGCTATGGATAGCATAGAGGCCTCTATGTTAGGGCTCAATATTTGAGTTTTCAAAATCTAAATAGTCGATCCGAACCGTTCATCTTATTCTCCATATTAATATCTGCTTGGAGACCAAATTTTATAATTTTATAAATTTTTTTACTATTTATTAAGCCACTTTGAAAATTGCTAATCCAACGGTTTTACTGTTTTGTGCAGCCACCGTTGGATCAACAATTTTGTAAAATACTTAATAAATAGTAAAAAAATTCAGAAAAATATAAAATTTGGTCTCCAAGCAGATATTAATATGGAGAATAAGATGAACGGTTCAGATCAACCGTTTAGATTTTGAAAACTAAAATATTGAGCCGTAGCATAGAGTCCTCTATGCTATCCATAGCACACCAGCCTTACTCCCGATTCTTCTATTAATATCACAAAACTTGCACTCTTTCTATTTCTTTCTATCTTTTTTTCAATTTCTATGAATAAAAAATTTCCAATGAAAGACTACAAGTCAAGTCAATAATGATTGAGTTTTCTATTTGCATTAGCTAAGAATTTTTTTTATAAATATATAATTTGGTGTTGGGCTACGGTATTGGAAAAGAAAGAGACTATTTAATTTACTTTTCATTCATATTTTTATTTTTAAAAATTAAATAGTTAATATGAAGCTTTCAATATTGATCTCTATATATTAAAATGAACTTGATGACCAAAATTTGTTACAATTTTTTATATTTTATTTACTGAAAAATAATGAAAATTATGTTGAAATGTTTGAATAGTAGTTTAAACTTTAAAAATAAATATATAAACGGAAAATAAAAAAAACCTCTTTACTTTTCAAAACATCATAGCGCAACTCTTGAATATGATTGCATTATTGGAATATGCGTTTAATTATATATATGCGATTTAATTGGTAAAACGGACTGTAACAAGCCCGATTTTTTTTTTATCAATAGTATTAAAGAAAATTAATTTATATATATTATCGTTTCCAGAAAAAAATATTTATAACAAAAACACTAATATTGTTAGCATTGTCCATCAACTAAACACGCTAATGATAAAAAGAAAAGAAGCTAATTTTGAAAAAAAAAAAAAATATGCTAGCGTGTCCTTTCTTTTTCAGAGAATTAACGCTGGTGTTGCTAGCGTTGATGATATATAAATTGAAATTCCCAAAGAAAACTATGGTATATGTTTAATTTTTTTTTTGTTAAATGCTACATATAAAAAATCGGTTACAACCTACTACCATTTAATATAATAGATTTTTAATTAACTAAAAAAGTTTCCTTACGTTTTCCAAAAAAAAAAAAAAAATGGTCTCCTTACGTTTTCTATCCTGACGTTAGCAATGAAACGTAGAAGTTTCAAGTACTATATTTATTTATCTTTTAAATTAGATGAGACACGTGCGTGAAATTCTTACTTGTGATTAGTGGATTAAAGTCGGATAGGGCACAGGCGGGTCGGGTATATCCGGGTAGGGGTAAGGGTATTGGTCGGGCACGGGTAGACAGGTATCTCGGATTGGGTATCTTGGGTATTCTTTTCAAAAATCGTGCTCTGTCCGTTCTATACCCGTGCCCGTTGTACCCTTGAGGGGCAAGGTGGTTCGGTCCGGTCCTGTTTTTTTTTTTTTTTTTGAACCAGGTGGGTTGAAAATCAAATTTTGGGTTTGAATTTGAATTAAAGTGGGTCGGGTATAAGGGTATGGATACGGATAAGGGTAGACGGGTACTCGGGTAGGGTAAAGTCGGCTACGGGTATAGTCGGGTATTTGTCCAAAAAAACCAGTCCGGTTTGTTTTTTGCCTGTATCCGCATACTCGACCTATACCCGGACTCAGGCACAGGTACCCCGGGCATAGAGTATGGGCGAGCAGGGTAGGGTATATCCGACTGGGGTAAAATCAATCCACTACTTGTGATATGATATGATGTGAAGGATGAGAAAATTGGTTTACTTGTTAATTGTAGGATTTAGAGAGAGAACTAATATAAAATATAATCTTATATTTTGTTACTCATTAATTTAGCTGTTTTAAAACAGATCATTAAGTCTAAGCGTCATGCATTATTATATATTTTTTTTCTACTCAATGATTATAAAAAGCATAACATATTGATGTGTGTTAGTGTGTAATTATCAAATTTGTGTTGCATACACTAACACGCATCCCTAATATAATTTACAAAGTCTTATTGATGTGTAACATATTGATGTATGTTAGTGTGTAATTATCAAAATCATAACATACTGCTGATGTGTGTTTTATATATATATATTTTATTTCATTCAGCTGTCTCTTAATTCATTGTTTGAAGTCAATATAATAAATTTTATAGTTAAGTTCACAAAAAAATTTGATAAACTGAGTAACACCCTAGTTCTACTCATATCATAGTTATCCTTTTAATGTTTAATAACTCTCGCATCTATCCATTTTAGTATTTCTTTTTATTATAAATTTACATTTATAAGTTTCTCATATGGCTCTCTATTAAAAGTTAAGATGCACTGCCAAATGATAGCTTAAATTTTATTTGCAACCCATTTTAATTTTTGCAGAGCTATAAGGACATACAGAGCTTTAATATGAAACTATTATTATATTATCCTTCTTTTAGCGATTTATCCTTCTTTTTTTGTATTTTTTAACAAATTACAATAGTGACTGCCAGATAAACCAGCTCTCAGAAAGAAAAAAAGAAAGAAAAAAACAACAACAACATCAACAAAGAGCATCTAAATGTTAATGATACAGCTACAAGAATATTAAAACCAAATGAAAAGCTAGTAATTTAGTGGCAAAGAGCATCTAAGTGTTAATGATACAGCCACAAGAATATTAAAACCAAATGAAAAGCTAGTAATTTAGTGGCAAAGGATGGTGCTACGACTACCTCAAATAATAATGATGCCCCAATTTATGAAATTAATATGTGAAACCTAAATATGTTTCTTCGGATTGAATTATTCCATGTCACCTCATATGGCAAAATAGAATAGAGAGGGGCTTTCACTTGAAAATTAAAATCAATCAAACGGATTACTTTAGTTTTTGCTATTTTTCTGTGGAACCACATGTTAAAATCAGCCAGTGCTTTCATATTCCTCCTTTATTGGAAAGAGGGTTTATGAAGTATTGGTTCTGATTTAGATAAAGCTATATCACATGAGGGATGGAATGATATAACTTTTTTTTATGATATCGGATGATACTGTGCATTTTTAAAGTCCAAACAGTCGCTTCAAACTGTTCAACTTGATGGATATGTTAAAATGTGTTTGCAGATAAAATTTTACATTTTTCTAATTTTTTTTTTACTATTTATTAAGGTGGGTATAAAGATTCAATGGCCTGAATATAACGATTTTGTTAAATATTTAATAAATAGTAAAAAAATCAGAAAAATGTAAAATTTGATCTGCAAGTACATTTCTGGACTTTTTACACTAATTATATAAACAAGTTCATTAGATCCTGTAATATTATGAAAACAATCTTATAAACAAGTTCAATGGATGTTCTACAGATGAAACCGCGTGGTCCCAGATGAAAACACGTAAAAGCTGTTAAAAATGTGTGACAGCTGTTGGGGACCACCTTTTATGAACATACACATAGTATCTTGTGAACATACACATATTATTCTCTAAACATACACATATTATTCTGTGAACATACATATTATACTTGAAATTATGATAGTTGAAAGCGCGTTAGAATTAAGCTAAAAATGGAAGGATTTTTATATGCTGGGATTTTTGGGGGATTGTAGCCCGGAGGATGTACTTTTCTCCAAGATTTATGTATGCGCGCTTTGATATGTATTACTAATGGAATGGATTTGATGTTTGACGTGTTTAATTGAATTTATTTTCATGACTAATCTTTGGTGGCAATTTGGTTTTAATTTGCCTTTTCTAAAGTTCTTATTTTTGTCCTTTGGAAGTTTTAACGTTTGTCAGAATTAATATTATTAGCCCTCTCATAAAATGAACGTACAGTATATTTATTTATCAAGTCTCCTTAATTAATCCGAATTTTCTTAAATTTAATATGGTTTTTCTAAAATTTCGGTGCTATAAAATGTGTTAAATTATTGTAATTGGAGACCAGACCCAACCTTAACTGCAAATAAAGAAAGCTGTACTAGTGTTTAATTCAACTTACAACGGGGAAAATCAGAAAAATAAATGGGCCCATATAACAGGCCCAAAATTAATTGTGGGCCATGAAAGCCGGAGTAAAACAGCATCCCAAATAATTAACCCTTTATTAAAGATCAGAGCATCATCTAATGCGTTTGATTTGAAGATCGGATGGCTCAAATTGCATCCAATATTTTGCTATGTAGACCCATACAATAGCAACTATAGCATGATCAAGCAGAATTCATAATTTCAGATCTCGTCAGGTACCTTACTGTGGCAAGTTAGATCCAAATCATGGGTATCTCTCAGCACGAATCTTAAAGCAGACCCGTAAATCTAAACATGCCTGAATTCTATACCCTATTCAGTTGCCTTCCCGCAGAGGATATGACTCGATCAAGCAGCAGGAGCAGCCGAGAGAAGATGCGCACAATTCTTAACGGCATCCGCCGATTTGCAGAGGCGATAACGATGCCATAGTATATAGAGAAGTTCAAGGCAGAGAGCAAGAAGAAAAAACACCAAAGTAAGCACCAGAAGTAATTCAAGTTTGGAAATATCATAATTCATTTTCTGATGATGAGAAGAGAAGAGGAGAAGAGAGGAGACTATGGAATATATGGTGGATGGAAGTAGCTAGATAAATTTAAGTTTGAATTAATGAAAAATAGACTGATTAGATATTTATAGTTGGAATACTACAAGTCAAGTCAAGTCATAATGATTTTCCTATTGGCATTAGTTGAGAGTTTTTCCATAGATACATCAATATGATTGCATCATTGGAATATGCGTTTAATTATCTATATGCAAGTTAATTAATTAGTAAAAATAAATTTAAATCTATATCATTGTTATTTAAAATTTTCATTTATAACAAAAATGCTGATTTTTGAAAAATAAATGCTAGCGTTTTTTTTTTTTAAATGCTACATATAGAAAATAGAATTATAGTAACAAGCTAATAGCTAACCATTTAATATATTGTTAAGTTTTTAATTAACTAAAAAAGGTTTTATAAACTCTACAATCATATTTAAAATTTTATAATTGGCATAAATTTTCCATTGAAAAAAAAAAGTTGGTCTCCTTACGTTTTCTATATGACGTCAGCAATGATACGTAGGAGTTTCCAGCTGGAATAATGGATGACTAATTGACTATCATTTATTATCATTTCAAGATGAGACACGTGTTTTCTTCTTAGTTATAATATGATATAAAGGATGACAACAATGTTTT
Organism: Carex pumila; assembly: GCA_033356055.1. Taxonomy (NCBI): domain Eukaryota; kingdom Viridiplantae; phylum Streptophyta; class Magnoliopsida; order Poales; family Cyperaceae; genus Carex; species Carex pumila. The sequence goes on from JARJHM010000108.1 coordinate 305,344, forward strand.
ACTAGTTATCTCCGCAAAAAAAAAAAAATAGTTTTACTAGTTAGTTGTACGATTTAGAGAAATACTATTAATACGATCTTATAATTAGTTTGGTACTAATTTTAAATTTAGCTATCTCAAAAAGCAAATGGCGGGTATTCTTTGGACGAATTAGTAAAATAAAAAAAGGGTAAGAATATCAGCTCACTAATTCTGTAATTCAGGACAGTATTGCCGATCTAAACGTGGAACAAAGAAAAGAATAGCTGCTAATTTGTGTGAGATATTATGTATATGGATGGAGTTAGTAGACTTTTAAACTATAGAGGTCAAATATATAAAGATCTATAATATAAAAAACAAAAACAAAAAAATTGTTTTTAGAAAAATTCAGAAAAAATTCGTGAATAATTCGTAAAATTTTGAAAAAGTTTGTAAAATTCACGAAGTATTCGGTTTTAATTCAGTCAATCGAATAATTCGACGTTCTATTCAGTATCACCTCAAAAATAAATTATTCGGATATAATTCAAGTATAATTCGGATATCTTATCACTATGGAGAGATTGTGTTTTAAAAGAAATTGCACGTATTTAAAAATAATGGGTTGATGCATATGACTGGTAGAGATATTTGAATTGCTCACGTGGCGGGCTCAGGCAGGTCGTCTCCTTGACGTGTTGCTTAGGAATAGGAGGTTAGAACGAAGAGGATGGATGGGTTATGATGTATAACTTAAGTCTCTGATCTGAATAATGATTCGTGCAGATGGTTTAAAACTTTAAATTCACATAATAGTACAAATTAATTTATAGGGATCAACTAATAGTCCCCCTACTTCAGTCTTCTATCTGTCCCCCGCAATAAAGACAAAAAAAAAGTTAAAACGTGCTAACTACCACCAAAGAGCAAGATCAATGCTATTTTATTAATAGTCAAAACGTATAGTATTCATACCTACGAATTTATAGTATTCATACTTATTATTAGAACCATTCGTCATATGTAAACACAAGTTGGAGGGGACCAGTAACAACCAGGGGGACCGCTGACGTCTTGTGACAGCCTGGATTGGGGACCACAATCGTTTGAAAGCGACATTTACCAAGATTGGGGACCACTACAGCGAATCTATATATTATTCATATCTAAATAAAGAAGTATTCATATCTAAACAAATGAAGTATTCATTCTGACGATTACAAAGTATTCATACATGTTTAAAATAATTTATACAATTCAAAATTCAAAGTTAGATTCATCTCTCTCACCCTATCTCTTCCAAGAAGTATTCATACTGACGATTACGAAGTATTCATATATAACTAATGAAGTATTCAATATCTAACAAATGAAATATTTATATATATAACTATTCATATCTAACTAATGAAGTATTCACATATGACACTAACAATATTAACATCTGACACTAATAATATTCACACCTGTTCAGATTGGGACAAAAAAGAAAGGTTGTTAGGAGGACAAAAAAGGAAGGTTGAAAATGGTGAATTTTGACTACGTGGGAGAACAAAAAAAGAAGATTGTTAGAGGGACAGATAGAAGACAGATTCAAGGGGGACAACATCTTTACTCTAATTTATATTTAATAATTTAAATTATTTCTGTACGATTATTGATGCGATGCGAACGCTTAGGCGGAAAATCTAATAGATTTTGATTTGATGATTGTTGAAAAATCTTCTTCCCCAACAGAAAATGCTTGAAACCATCCTGAGGATCTCTCGAATATATTTTTTTCCTCATGATTCGGCATCTGATATTAATCATATTATTGTGTTGTTAACTGTGCAGGTGAACGACTCATCACAGTAGAAAAAACAAAAACAAATAAGAACAACACAATCCGCTACTTAGGAAGCTTTCTCACAAAATCTCGAGTCGAATCTTTTGTTGTCATTTTTGTTGCTTCCACTACTACTACAGTAATTGAGTAGATATGATGTTGATTTTCCTGTTTTTGTTTTTAATGGGATGCACCGTCTGATCTAAATACGACGGTCCAAAGAATTGTTTTTCTGTATATTTTGCGTTTTCAACTAATTGAAGTAAACCTTTTGATGATGGTTGAGAACAATGTTGTAAAATACATTCGTTTAAGATAATTATTTTCAAATTAATCACTTGGCGGTACCTTATCTGTTCGACGATCACATACCGTTATTTACAACACTGGTTGAGAATTAATTGAAGAGATTTAGGTACATCTTTTTGATATGTATTATTCAATGTTGCACATAACGGTATGTGCTCGTCGGACAAATATGTTACTGCCAAGTAATTAATCAGAAATAATCGAGAATAGTTAAAATAATTGGTTAAAATCTGAAATAATTGGCTGATTAATCGAAGAAATCTATGACAGTTTGATCACCGCTAACGGCTACTCAGCTGTTTTCCTTATTCCTTCTTTGAAGCCCATTTATTTTGCTGATTTAAGGGTGGAATAAAAAAAATTATGATTGAGAGACTGAATAAATAACCATTAATATCCAGTTCCTCAATCTTAATTTTTCTTATTCCACCCTTAAATTTAATATGATTTTTCTAAAATTTCGGTGCAATAAAATCTGTTAAATTTGACAAGTGGAGACCAGACCTAACCTAACTGCAAATTAAGCTAGTACTTGAGTCTAATTCATCTTACAACAAAAATTCAGCAAAACAAATGGGCCCTTAGAGGAAGCCCCAAATTCATTTTGGTTCATTTTGGGCCGTGAAACCTGAATGTACACCCCTCTTACCGAGATTTTTATTTTTACCCAATAAATAAATTATTTTATTATAAATAACCACGTTTTTCGAAAAATTATATTTATGCCCAAACCGCATATATTCCTGGCAGCCCAAATTTTTAATTCGGACTGCCTAGAATATTTGCGGTCCGAATCAATTTTTTTTTTTTCTTCTCTTCCTTAAGCACTATAAATACAGGATTTGAGTAAGAAAGAGAAGAAGAAGAGAGAAAGAGAGAGAGAGCCAATTTTTTTTATTTATATTCAAAAATTAAATCAAATTACAAAAAATAACCAAAGTACAGTCGACATTCCAAAATTACCCAATCCGGTTACCCAGTAACCGGACTTCTTTTTTTTTTTTCCGGTTACCCAATTCCTGGAATTGGAAAAAATGTCCGGTTATTCAATAATCGGTTTTTTATTTTATTTTTATTTTTTTAAACTCGTTTTTTATAACTGATAAGCATAAATTATATACACATTTAATCTATGTTTTTATTATAAAAACAACCCCAAATATCTTGTATTTTTAATATAAAGTAATTTAAATATACCTAGAATCAAGTTACTACGGTTGTTTGGCTTTTCATTGCAGGGAATGATGAAAAATGGCGAAAATACCCACCAGTGCGGATCAAATCACCCGCAGTGCGGGTCAGACCAGCCGCACTGAGGACTTGGTCGCATTTCCAACATCCAAGCGCTGCGCAGGAATTTTCCCGAGCCTAGTGCGGATGAAGTTCCACCCGCAGTGCGGATGAGCCCAACCGCACTCAATACTTAGCCGATTTCAGAACATGTTTGAAAAGCAGAATCCACCCGCAGTGCGGATCAGCCATCCGCACTGTCATCCGCATTCAACTAATTTGCACAAGTTAAATAAGGAAACTTAGAGCCAATGCGGATGAGACCACACGCAGTGCGGATCGGCCATCCGCACTGGAGCCGCAGAAATGCCAAATTTACACAGTTTCAACACGGGTTCTATTTTTGGTACTTCATGGACGTGTGTTACAGTTAAATGTGGACAGGGAATCCTGGGAAACAATCCAAATATAACACCCACTAACTCCACTTCCTAGGCTCTTAATTGGACATGATCCTTGGCTATAAAAGGGGGGATCTCACATCCCTCTCGATATATCATCTCTTCCCATCTCATCTCTCTATCTCTTCCCATTCATTCTTTCATTCTCTCTACACACATAGCGATAAATTCTGAAGTAAAGAAAGCTTTCAAGCAAGGAGAATAAGGGTTTCCTGAGCAAGAAATCGGCAAGATTGAGGGCTTTGATCAAATAAAGGGTGTAATCATTTCTTTATTTCATTTCTTCTTACTTTTGTCAATTTTTGTAATGGATATCTCCATGAGGGAGTAGATCTCTCTCTAGGGGTTTAGGTCAATGCATGAACTTGTTTAATTCTATTTTATTTGGTTATTTGTTTTTATTATGATTGTTTTATGAGATTTGATGTTAATTTCTGTAATTTAATAATTTGTGTTAATTACATAATTAGTACTTGAATTGTAGTATCCCGTTTTGAATTCGAAAGAATCAAAATTGACTGTGATCAATAGGATAGTACCAAATTATGAATGCAAATACCTTAGGTTTAGGTTAAGATTGTAACCAATTTAATCTAAGCCGGAAATATAGAAATTAAGGTTAGGAATTTGGTGAAGAACCTAATCGTGAAGTCAAACCCTAATTAGGACATCTCAATTCAAATCGGGTATTGGTATGATGGACTTAATTGCGAAGTACCAATATTTGAGGAGAGGAGAGACTAACAAGAGCTTATAGGTCTAGGTAGCTAGGGTGGGGAACTTCATTGAGAAGTTCGAGTTACCTAGGCACGTTATTAATTTACGAAAGTAACCCTTAATAACATATTAGGTTAGAAACCTCGTCAAATCATACATGAATTCAAACAAATACCGAATTAATAGAGTTAGCAAGCAATTGTAAACCAAAGACCCCTAGATCTCTAAATCTTGAAAGCAAATCAATTCCTTTCTTTTACTTTTATTTACAATTATTGTTTCAAACTCCTTTCTTTTGGGTATTGAACCCAACCTTAGGAATTGTTAGAACAAACCCCCCAATTTACTTTTATTGCACTTTACTTTATTTTATTTTCTGAAATTTATTACTAAAGTTTGAACTAAGTTTTATCGTACTCCCTGTGGATCGATACCTAAAATACTACTTTGATATAATTGTGCACTTGCAATTTAACTCAAACGCGTGTTAAAGGTTTAAAAGGTACATCTTATTGTACTGAAACTTTGTGCATACGCTTTTGCGCGCATCAATAACCATATTTATATGTATATGTATATGTGTATGTGTATGTATATTTTTCTATAATTTTAAATTTCAGATTTGGATTTACAATTTTTTTGTGTAAATTTGATAAATCTAATTTCATGTTTCAGAAAAAACGCATAATTTGAAATTATAAATTTTTTTTTCTGTATCATGGTTAATTTTCAGATTTTGGATATAAATTTTATTTGTAAATTTGATAGATATAAATACGATGTTTATTTTTATAAAATGTATTTAATTGAGATTCATTGTTTTGGAGATTTTTTAAATGTATCTTTTGGAGATGCATTGCAAAATAATAATCTTGTATAGTGGAAATGGGAGGTGCAAAGCAAAACCATGCATCTTTAGTTGTTTACGGATCTTATACGACTAGGTTGGACAATTTTTTGGTCCAAATGAATCACAACCATTCAAATGTGCACCATTTTTGGTCCAAATGAATCACAACTAGGTTGGACAATTTTTTCGGATTTGATGGTTCATGATCAATGTGCACCATTTTTATACTTCTGGATTCTACATAATTCATTTCTAGTTCAAATTGTGGCAATGGACATGTCAATTACTGTAGAAATGAAGAGGTCTATGCATCGGTTCAACCTAAGTAGACTTGGTCCATACCTTACTATGAACCGCGAAAAAAAAGAATGTTTTTTTGCTCCCACCGGGAGCTTGAACCCATACCTCTTGGGTGAAAGGCAAGTACCCTAATCACTATACTAGATTAACTTTCTTGTTACCATCTTGATTCTTGTATATTATATATACGACTTGTATAAATTTTCTAGTCTATATAGTTTCAATGTTTCTTGTATAGTGAATAATTTTTTTTTGAATGTACACTATATATATTCTGTCCGAATTTTTTTTTTGATTAATATTCTTTATAATCTATATACACTAACCCTAAACCCTAGACATTATATATTCTATATAATCTACATATACATATAAAATAAAATTCGTATTTAGATTTATCAAATTTACACAAAAATAATTTGTAAATCAAATATGAAATTTAAAATTATAGAAAAATATACATACACATACACATATACATACACATACATATACACATACACATACACATATAAAATAAAATTTGTATTTAGATTTATCAAATTTACACAAAAAAAATTATCAATCCAAATCTGAAATTTAAAATTATAGAAAAATATATATATACATATACATATACATATACATATACATATACATATATATATAAATATGGTTATAAAAAATGAGTTTAAAAAAAAAAATTTCGATTCGGACCGCAAATATTCTAGGCGGTCCGAATTAAAAATTCGGGCCGCCAGGAATATATGCGGTTTAGGCATAAATATAATTTTTCGAAAAACGTGGTTATTTATAATAAAATAATTTATTTATTGGGTAAAAATAAAAATCTCGGCCCCTCTTATTCCTTTCTTATTACCGTATTAATTGATAAATTAATTAAACCCAACAACCACAGCTATTAGTTTTAATTATGATACAATGTATAATTGTGTATATAATATCAAACTTAGCCATTTGAGGATTTATTATTTCTAACGGTTGATATCCTCAAATTTCAAATTATGTCTTTGTCATGACGACGACGAATTATTCATGATGGACCAAGCGAAAAGGCAATACTTAATTATATTTGCTAAAATACACCGGTTATTATGTTAATAATCAAAGATCCAAAACATTTATATGAATAATTTGACAGTTTCATATTTTTTCTATCCACTTGTGTTTATTAGACACTCTTCCTTTGAAATGTTTAGAACTGTGAACCTGATTATATTGATTCACAAAAATATATTGATAAGATGTGCATTCACAAAAATGTGTTGATAAGGTGTGTGTTCACAAAAATATGTTTAGAATATTATTTCTATGATATTTCCTCCACAAAATTAATCATCATCATAAAGTTGAGTATGAACTTCTTTGCAAACATTCCTCCTTTAAAAAAAAAAAACTTTTAGATATACATGCACACACAAGAGTTATAAAGGAAGAAAATTTTCAATGAAACAAGTTAAATTAAAAGTCCAATAAAATAAGGTATCTGGATTGAGCTAATTTAACTTTATTATTGGATAAGTATTATTTTTATTGGTTTTTTTTTATAAAAATATATAATTTTGTGTGAGAATATTTTTTGAGTGAGGCTATGGTACTATGCATATCACGGGTGCTTACCGTGCTACGGCTCTATATTTGAGTTTTCAAATTCTAACAGTCGATCCGAACCGTTCATCTTGTTCTCCATATTAATATGTATTTGGAGACCAAATTTTACATTTTTTGAAAATTTTTTACTATTTTTTTAGATATTTAGAAAATCACTTGATCTGAAAATTCTGGACCATCCAAAAACAGTGATTTTCAATAAATCTAAAAAAATAGTAAAAAAATTTCAAAAAATATAAAATTTGGTTTCCAAACACATATTAATATGGAGAACAAGATGAACGGTTCGGATCAACCGTTAGGATTTGAAAACTCGAATTTAGAGCCGTAGCACGGTAACAAATCGTAATATGCATAGTACCATAGCCTCACTCATATTTTTTTTGTTATCTTATAAAATACAATGTCCCCATTGCAACGCACGGGTACGATACTAGTAAATTCTTATAACTGTTGCTTCATTGACAAAGTCTTTTAATATTGTTTTAAGAAATAAAAAAATGAAATCTTTTCGGTTGGCTAGCAAATTGAAAAAACAACATGCTATGCACCAACTAATTCATGCAATCGATGACGCTTTTCAAGCTTCATTGAAATTTCTTTAATTTATTTGGAGTTCACTGTTTTATTCTATAGCCCAAAAAAATAATTAAATAGGCATTCATTGACAACGGCTTGCATGAGTTAACAATTTTGACAACGTGCTTTCTTAAATTAAGTAACAGAGAAAATATATTAGAAATAAAAAAATTATAGACATATTGGTTGTGTAGCAATTTTCATGTAATTTTAATGTCGTTTATTAATTCGTCTCTTTAATAAAAATGGATTGTTTTAAATTTTGAGTTAGTTTTTTTTTTTTTTAATCAAGGAATATATAGAAGTCAAGCCTCTATTCATGTATTGATAACATTTTGAACTTGTATTGAATTTAATTATTAATTATTATAGATGTGTGATGTGCATAATGATACCAATTACAGGGTTTCAATATTATAAACTATTTTTAAAGGTTGTAAATATTATCAAGTTAATTTGTTGTCAATAGATCTCCATCTATTTTTATTTATGTATGTATAAGTATGCAGACAACAAAAATTCTTGGTAGAATACTCACCAAAAAAAAAAAAATTAAACAAGTACAAAATTTAATATATATTTCACAAATTCTAAAAAAAAAAATGCTGTGTTCACATATATAAGCAATTTCACAATTAAATTTCAAAGAATAAACCTATAGTAATAATAACAAATTAATTATAGAAATTAAAAACAACAAGTACACAATTCATGAATCAGCAAACTGATCATCATCTCATCAGTTCGCCATTATCTGCTATCAAGCTTTCATCCAGTATCTGACGACGTTGCAACTTGTCCTGTTGAAGAAGGCGGCCGGCATCCCGGGAACAGTGACACTAAGTTTTACGGGACATTTTACGCTCAGTTGCCTCTTCCTGGTTTTGACCCATTTGAACCGGTATCTGACGTCTCCATACAGCCACAAATTCACGCTGTAAATCCCGGTCGTGTTTTCTTCTCTCGAGAAATCCTCAACGCCATTGCTACGCAGCCAGAAGTACGTGCCGCCACCTACATCGGCTTTTAGCACCGTGCTGTTTGTTGGTTCCTGTTTTTGTACATTTAAATTATTAGGTTTTTAGCAAGTGAGTTTGATCTTAAAGCATTTGATCTAATTCTTGGTCTAATTAAATGATTTTGTCTGATTAATTAAGTCTGTAAATTATTACCATTTCCTATGTTACATCTGCTACATTGAGTGTATAAATTTTTCAAATGCTAGGGTTTAGTATACTTTATTATGACAACACGTTTAGGAAATATTAAATGAATGAAAAATTACAAAAAGATCAAAATATAATTAATACTCAATCTTTAATTAGCAAACAAACATGATTTAAATGATAGATTAATATTTTTACCTGGTAGAAGGTAGGTAGTGCAGTCCAATCAAATCGCGCATCTTGATAAAACGAGTCGAGCTCGAGCCAGTCATAGTGTACGCCGATGAACTTGTTCGGGTTTTGCATGCTAACAACTGCCGTCAAATTATAATTGATATAAGGTGGCACGGACGTCGTGAACATTTGAAACCTGTTCAACTGCGCCGCCTCTACGTAAACATTCACCGGATAAGGCCGGAAGAACAGCCAGAGGAACAAAATAATCACCCCAATGAAAAAAAGAACGGCGATTATGAACTTGACAGCATGGCCAAAAAGTTTAGCGCAACAATTCGACCGGTTCCGCTCCTCCTCCGGGTAATAGTACGGATCGATGTACTTGTATGGGTGGCTACGCGGCACCTTTAGGGCTCTTTGTAGGTGATACATGGTTGTGTTTGAGTTGTGCAATCAATTATAGTTGTGTGTATAGCAAACAAGAAATTTAGAGAGAGGAATATAGAGAGGGGATATTAGAACAAGAAGAGGAAGGTGTCAAATGTTTTTTTGAGGTGATTTGCACAACTGAGTCTCTGGGTTTTGTAGGGAAAGCAGACTTTGTACGAAATGCATAAAATATATTTTTTTTGTTGAACTTAAAATATTGTTTTCGGCCGTGTCAAAAGAGAAAGAAAACGAGTCTGTAAAATTTATTATCCTCTCCATTTGGTACAGCTGTATACTCCTCCATTTTGTTGGTAGTAAAATGCATATGCATAATATTTGTACTTTTGTTTAGTCTATATTGTGTACTGTATATATACTACAATATTTCTGGTTAAATGCATATGTAATTTTTTTTTTTTGCAATATGTTTTACACTAATTTTACGGAAGTTATATAAATAATCTGTGAATTATGTTTATTGCAAGAAAGTTGTCAAATTTTTTTTTTTTTTCAGAAAATCAACATTTAAAATAATAAAGTTTCACCAAATTAACTTAGAAGATAATAGATAAATTTACAAAATCACAAAAGTTGGTCAGTTATTTCTATTCATTTTTTGGCTACAAAGACCATTTTGAACTACGAAATGTTTTACCTTTCTTTGTTTTTTTAAGCGCCTTAAAAAACATTTATGAGAAAGGTACTTGATCAAACCAAACTCTCTTTGATGAATTCCAACCTTGTAAATCTAAGTTTATTTAAAATTAAAGAAATTCCAGTATGTGAAATTTATATCATAATCATATATTCACCAAGTTTTCTAGTACTGGAGAAGAATTCTGCAAAGACTTTAAACAATATTTTCAAAGTTCTCCATTGTTAGCATGCAAAAACACAATCTTTATTTTTATTCAAGAATTGAAGCCGGTTCATTCTTCATATGATTTAAAACCTTCAAATTGAACATAGTTTCAAGACAAAATTTAAATTAATCACTAAGTTTGTTATTAATTTATTTGTTAGTTGTACTTCCAATGACGTTTGGAGCACATCCAGTTGCAAAGGGATTCAAAAGCATCATTTAAAAAATAAATAAATGGAAACATGTATTCAAGTTATGATTTCTTGTCAACACACTGTATGTGACGTGCGTGCGTTATTTAAATGAATTGCTATTATGCTTTTGTTTATAAAATAGTTTTGCAGCTGTACAATTATTTTATGATATAATTATAAGCTGTATCTAACTGCTAGACTAAGTCATACAATTATATGAGAGAAAATCATAGGCTTTGTTTGATGATATATATATTTATAAAATACTTTGTTTGATGATATTTAATTTGGACATCAAATTGGGTATTGAATTATAATAATATATTAAAGGGATAGTGAATATGGTAATTGAATATGTTTTTAATGGAAAGTAATTAAGGGGAATGAAATTACTTGATTCAGGGATTTCAACTGGGGCTACAGTTCTGATTGGATATTATATGTCCGTACTTAAATCCGTATTTGAATTGGTGCGGATTTGGATATTCGGATATGAATAAATTATGGATACAAATTCATATACGAATTTTGCATATATACACAAATACAATTTCATTTTCGAAGGCGAATACGGATATAAATACGGATAATTATCCATATATGTATTTTTTTTTCAGATATTCATTTGTGCGGATACATATAGAAATACATATAATGATCCGTATTCTTATATATATATATTTTTCGTTTGTTCAAGAATCATATGTTTAGAGTGGAATGTTTTGTGGTATCTTTTGATTAAAGTATGGTTATGTTGGTGATTAATTTTTGTTAACTAGATATTATATATTTTTTTTGTTTGAAATCATGACATATTATATTTTATAATGACATACCAAGTTTAACATGAGAAAAAAATATTTTGTTCACTATTATGATCGAATATACAAATTATATCTGTATTTTATGTTATTTTTATTTTTCTAATGAAAAAATAATTTATTGAATATTATTTAAATTAAGTATTTGATTTATATCCATATCTATATTCGTATTCATTAAAAATATATGATCTTTATACATATCTTAATATCTGATCAATATTCATATACAAAAAAAAATACGGTATAGGTTTACACTTTTACCACTATCCGGTTCATATATGATCCCCTAGTTTCAATTGCCTATATTACTGTTATATAGAATAACTTAGACCTAGTAAGTAGTTAAATATTCATACGATAATATGATATGTATTTATGTGACTTATTCCAGTCTATTTGTAGTTTACCTGAAAGAAAGCACAAAATGTTGCTACTAAAGAATTGTCATGACCAGATTTCATTACTATGTGTAGAAATCGAACTACAAACCAAGTTTTTTTCTTGGTTTTCTTGTCAATAAAGCCCGTAGGCCATTCCTTTAATTGAAACCAGTAAATTACAGGGTACAAAGATTCCAAATAAAACCCATTCCTGTGATTTCCCTCCCAAATAAACAAATACCAGTAAAAATACCAGCATTCCCTTGTACCCTGATACACTAGTGCCCTTCCAATTTTCAAGTACACAACTCTTTTTTCAAACTAGATGAATACATGTAAACCTCTAATATATTCTACGTGGGTTTTCAATTCATTCTGATAAATTCAATGTTGGATATGTGAGACCAGTAAAGCTCCATGCAAGACCTTCCTTTCTTCCCTTCTTTGCCAACTGATCTGCCAATTCGTTTAGACACCTGCTGACATAGAAACATTTATAGTGATGCTGCTTCTCATCCGGCGGTTGTAGCCTGGAGCAAGCTAAGTTTATTTACTCTTTTACCCATATTCTACTCTGTAATAATCACAGGAAATTTCACTAAATTTTCACAACACCCATTACAGTAATATTCTCTCCAAGCAACCTCCTCTTAATAGATCTTACCAGAGTTGCCTCCTTGGCATAAATTTCCTTTCCCCTTTCTCTTTTTTGTTGCATGATTTCCATTAAAGTACTGGCACTGGCAGTATGGTAGTATGGTGCCATGATATGCTACATTTCATGTTATGCAAGTGATTTGCGGGAAAGAATTAGCTAAATATATCAAGTGTATCTAGAATATTTAGCTAAATATATCAAATGTATCTAGAATATTTAGAAGGATTTGTTTCTGTAAAATAGGCAATTGAGTATATATATATGTAAGCAGGTGACTGATTGTAAGACAGAAAGAAATCAATAAAACATCATTTTCCACATTCTCTTTTCTCCTCATGGTATCAGAGCCTCTCTAATTCATCCCTGTGTAACTCATGGCTACCGACGCCACCAATGATGATGTCAGAAAAGGCAAAAATACACCTAAAATTTTTGATGGGTCGTCTCCTTTCTTTGTCTACCCGTCTGATAACCCTGGAGCCATGATCAGTTCGTGCGTGTTGAAGGGAGAAAACTATGATTTGTGGCAGAAGGCCATGCGAAATGCACTTCGCGCCAAAAACAAACTTGGCTTCATAGACGGCACGCTGAAACAAACTGATGCACCCGAAGACAGTACATGGGGGGCTTGCAACTCCATGTTGGTTTCTTGGCTCTTCAATTCTATTGATCAAACACTTCAACCGAGCATAGCATATGCAGAGACAGTGAAGGAACTGTGGGATGATTTGAAGGAGAGATTTGCTATTGGTAATGCTGCACGTGTTCATCAATTGAAGGCGGACATAGCTGCCGCCAGACAACAGGGGCAGAGTGTGGTCGCTTACTTTACACGTCTCAAGAGCATGTGGGACGAACTCGGCAACTACAGCAAATTGCCGGTATGCACGTGCAAGGGCTACACCTGTGATCTGGTCCGAGACCTTGTCAAGGAACGTGAAGATGAGAAAACTCATCAGTTTCTCATGGGGCTTGATGATGCTATATTTGGCACTGTGAGATCGAACATTCTGAGCATGGAACCGCTTCCGACCTTAAATAAGGTGTACTCCTTAGTCATCCAAGAGGAGCGCCATAGGTCTGTAGCACGTGGTAAAGAAGAAAGAGGTGATGCAGTCGGATTTGCAGTTCAAGCCTCCAAACCACGCGATGGGCTGCAGATGGATCGCCGGATGGGTAAATCAGGGTCAGGAGACAGACCAGTGTGCTCCCATTGTAACAAAGTAGGCCATGAAAAGGCTCAATGCTATGAGCTTATTGGGTACCCTGAAGGTTGGGGTCGTGGAAACCGTGGAGGACGCAGTGGTAACCGTGGTGGAAGAGGTCGTGGACAAGCATATGCAAATGTTGTTCAAGGTGCAGGTGTAGCTGGTGGAAATGCTCAAAGGGCAGGCGCATTTGGTGAGACCGAAACATATGCCTCTATACCCGGCCTCTCTGATGTACAGGTGCAGCAGATTATGGCTATTATAGCTAATTCCAATGCAAGCGCATCCAATGAGAAGTTGCATGGTAAGATACCTAAATTAGAATGGATACTCGATAGTGGAGCATCTCATCATATGACAGGCAACTTTGCTTGTCTTCATAATCCATTTCTAGTTTAAAAACAATCATTGATCTTCCAAGTGGAGAGCAAACAATGGCCAAACAAGAAGGGGATGTGGTGCTGAATGAAGGACTTGTTCTCCAAAGGGTGTTATATGTTCCTAGTTTGGAATGCAATCTGATTTCTATTAGCAAATTGGTCAACACCAGAAATTGTCTTGTTACTTTTACTAATGAGCTTTGTTTAATCCAGGACCACAGTACGAGGACGCTGATTGGTGTGGGTGAGCAAAGAGATGGGGTCTATTACTATCATCAAGTTGCATCTGTAGGAGCATTTCATGTGAGCAAAAAGGGATCTTATGAGTTGTGGCATCAACGCATGGGACATCCCTCTAGGCAAATGACTTTGTTTTTATCTGGAATTAAGAATAATGTTAATTTTTCTAAATCTGTGTGTGAAGTTTGTATACGTGCAAAACAAACTCGAGATAATTTTCCTGATTGTTTGAATAACGCAGCCGAATCTTTTGCTCTTATACACTGTGATATTTGGGGACCATATCGGGTTAGTTCCCATTGTGGTGCTCGTTATTTTCTGACTATTGTGGATGATTTCACCCGAGCTGTGTGGGTTTATTTGATGGCTGAAAAGAGTGAGACGGGTCAACTGTTGAAAGCATTCTGTCAAATGGTTCAAACACAGTTTGGAAAGTTAGTTAAGTGCATCAGAAGTGATAATGGTTTGGAATTTAAATCGCGCGACCTGAACCAATTTTATGCAGACTCTGGCATTTTACATCAAACATCCTGTGTTTTCACTCCTCAACAAAATGGGAGAGTGGAAAGAAAACATCGTCACATTCTCAATATAGCACGAGCTTTGCGTTTTCAAGCTAACTTACCACTTGAGTTTTGGGGAGAATGTGTTCTAACTGCTGCTTATCTAATTAATAGAACACCTACTCAAGTATTGGAGAATAAAACACCTTATGAGCTGTTGTTTGGGAAACCCCCTTCATATGCTGCTGTGCGTAATTTTGGATGTTTGTGTTATATAAAGTCGCGTACTTCTGACAAATTTGAGAGTAGGAGCAGAAAATGTGTGTTTGTCGGATATCCATATGGAAAGAAGGGATGGAAAGTGTTTGATTTGGAAACACATGAATTCCTTGTCTCTCGGGATGTTGTGTTTTGTGAAGACATATTTCCTTTCTCTCAGAATGCACCAGCTTCGGGTTTCACTGCTCAAAATGCCTCGGGATTGAGTCAGACTGATGATGCTTTCTTTGTGCCACTCCCACGGGAGAGCAGTGCAATAGTTGCTGAGCGTGAGGAAGTAAGGGGGAGCAGTGCAACATTTGATGAATTCGCAAGTGCAGATGTGCCTGTGTCGGATCAAGGCTCGGGTCAGGATGCACCCGAAATACGTCTTGATGACTCGGGTCAGAATGTGCCTGTGTCGGGTCAGAATGTGCCTGTGTCGGGTCCGCACAGTCCGGCATCAGGTCAGATTGCACCCAAACGATCTCGCCACCCTCCTGCTCGTCTTCAAGACTATATTTGCTATACTGCTAAATGTGACCCCTCTTATGCTCACCCTACATCTGCAGCTGTCTCAGGTACTCCTTATCCTATAGCTCATTATGTAAATTGTGACAAATTTTCTGTGGCACATAGAAATTTCTTAGCTGCAGTTACACTAAAGAAGGAACCAGAACATTTTGGAGATGCCATGAAGGACAGTACCTGGCGCAAAGCAATGCAAACAGAAATTGAAGCGCTTGAGCGGAATGGCACCTGGTCTATTGAGGATTTGCCATCAGGAAAGAAGGCAATAGGGTGCAAATGGGTGTTTCGCATCAAGTATAATTCAGATGGGTCAATCGAAAGGCACAAGGCTCGGCTAGTTGTGTTGGGGAACCGACAAGTTGAAGGAATTGATTTTAAAGAGACGTTCGCTCCGGTTGCAAAGATGGTTAGTGTTCGCACTTTCTTGGCTGTAGCAGTAGCACGAGAGTGGGAGTTGCATCAAATGGATGTGCACAATGCATTCTTGCATGGCGACTTGCATGAAGAGGTATATATGCGCATGCCACCTGGTTTTGCTTCTAAATATCCCGGGAAGGTGTGCCGGCTTAGAAAGTCTCTCTACGGTCTGCGCCAAGCACCCTGGATGTGGTTCTCTAAACTCACGGAAGCATTACAAACTTATGGGTTCACTCAGTCATATGCTGATTACTCATTGTTTACCTTTGAAAAGCAGGATATTTTTCTTGCTATTTTGGTGTATGTGGATGACCTGGTTATAGCAGGAAATAATTCGGATGCAATTGTTCAGTTCAAGAAGTATTTAAGTAGTACTTTCTATATGAAGGATCTTGGTGCACTCAAATACTTTCTTGGTATTGAAATAGCGAGAAGTCCGGCCGGTCTTTACTTGTGCCAGAGAAAATATACCTTAGATATTGTGGCTGAGTGTGGTCTTTTAGGCGCCAGACCTGCAGGCATTCCCTATTGAGCAAAATCACAATCTGTCCACTGCAGCTGGCAAGCCTATGCAGGATCCTGAACGCTATAGGCGCCTTATTGGACGTTTGATTTATCTAACAATCACTCGTCCCGATTTGTGCTACACAGTACATATACTGGCGCAATTTATGCAAGCACCGACCGATACTCATTATGATGCAGCTATTCGTGTCATGCGTTATTTGAAGGGTAGCCCGGGCCAAGGGATTTTGTTGCGTGCCAACAGTGATTTGACTCTACATGGGTATTGTGACTCGGATTGGGCAGCATGCCCGTTAACTAGACGGTCTCTAACTGGATATTTCGTGACACTAGGAGATTCACCCATTTCATGGAAGACTAAGAAGCAACCCACTGTGTCTAGGTCATCGGCAGAGGCAGAGTACCGCTCAATGGCTACCGCTGCTTGTGAATTGACTTGGCTCAAAACGTTTCTTCAGTCGCTTCGTGTTTCACACGCTCAACCAATGCAGCTCATGTGTGACAGTCAAGCTGCTCTTCATATAGCAGCAAATCCTGTTTTCCATGAGCGTACCAAGCATATTGAGATCGACTGTCATTTTGTGCGAGACCAGATTCAAGCAGGGAGGATTGTTGCTTCTCACATTCGCACCAATGAGCAGCTAGCTGATATATTTACAAAGGCTCTGGGAAAACGGCAGTTCCACTATTTACTTGGCAAGTTGGGCATTCTTAATCTTCATGCTCAACTTGAGAGGGAGTGTTATGCAAGTGATTTGCGGGAAAGAATTAGCTAAATATATCAAGTGTATCTAGAATATTTAGCTAAATATATCAAATGTATCTAGAATATTTAGAAGGATTTGTTTCTGTAAAATAGGCAATTGAGTATATATATATGTAAGCAGGTGATTGATTGTAAGACAGAAAGAAATCAATAAAACATCATTTTCCACATTCTCTTTTCTTCTCATTTCAGTGATACATAATACATTGGTCATGCCTAAATTATGATGCTGCTACTTTATGAACAAGTTCTCATGTCCCCATGCATAATTAGATTTACTGTCATGAATTAACCGGCAGCAGTACCAGTCTTGTACAGATTGCATTAGATGACCAAATTCACTATTTTACCAACCATATACCAGTTTTGATATTAGCAAAGTAACTGAATTTTGTTACTTTGCTATGGATACTTGATGGAGTGGTACTCCTATATCTCAGTAGGTACTATTCATGGTGCAGGGAATATGGTACAACCGTATCTATGGCGGTGGCACTGCTGTCTCTGGTACACATACACATACAATACACTAATCATTGTAAACAATTAAATCTAAGAAAAATATTAACAGACAAAATCTGATATGTAAAGAAACAATAAAGAATCTAATTATCTATTAAACCATCTACATATGAAGACATAAAACAGGAGTAAAAGAACAACAATCAAGTACAGTCCTGTCTCCATTAGAGTTCAGTAATTAATGTGGCTATCTGACAAGTAATTGTGTGAAATTTTCTTTTATGAATAAATAACTGGCATTTACTACTAAACATACAGAAAAGAAAATTAACATAATATTAATAAAATTAACATATGGACACAATTACTGAGTTTTGAGATGAACCATGCACAATAATTCTTCTATTTTCATCTGAAGAATCTTGTGCATCAATTCGACTGAGTTCGACCGAGAGCATACCTTGACCAAAGAGGATTTCGTAGAATGAATGACTCGATTTTCTCTCGATACCTAAGATCCTAGATAATTTTAACAGTTAAAAACTATGTCGCTATTCCATCCCCCATGTAACAGTCCCTGCATTGTCACATACCACAGCTTTGATAGCAGTATACAAAACGAGTCCCCAAGGACAAGTACCAGGCAAAGATCCATGCTTTGGGGCAATGCCACTCAGGGCATTTCAGCAAACACATAAGGCGCAACACCAATTGGCAATCCTCTCGACCTCTTCAGTGCACAGAGTTCCAGATCCATTCAACCAATCCAAAATAACACTCATTTCCAAATGCTATATGAAAGGTTGCATGAAGCAATTCCACATCTAATCTACACGGATTTGGAAATTTATTCCGGTTTGAGAATTTTAAGTCCCACTAGGATAATAGTAAAACTAGTGTAGCATTTATAAAGTCTGCGCGAAGTACCTCCATCGCCGAGCTCAGTAGCGTGGGCTTGTAATCCGAGCGGAGGCACTGGATGATTCGAACGATTGGTTCACTTCCGTAGACCGGATCTCATCCGCTCTCAGTCGGCCTGCCCGTTCCAAGTTGGGCAGTTGATCCAAGCAGCTTAGGCGAAGGCCTGAGTTGAGTGGATCTTAGAGGAGAGGGGAATGCGTGAGGCTGGTTTCACAGAGCAGCGAAAACCACTCGCTCTCAACGGTGGAAGGACAACGGGCCCGTGCTGTTGCGATCCGCTATGGTCTTAGGAGGGTTCCAATCGGACGGTCATCCTTTTTTTGCCTGTTTTGGATCCGCTATTCTCCAGACGAGAGATCCGCCCTCGTTCAGTAACAGTACAGGAGAAGCATTCGATTTAGCATCCGTTAGATTCACGAGCAAAAGTCAAACCACCAAAAATGGAGTCAGCCTTCTTTCATTTCGCTCCATGATAAGGGGCATTTAGCATCCGTTGATTTTTCGGACTTGACATGTGTGCGGGGAATATGACAATTAAGGTTAGTAAACAAATGAAATCTTGGATAAACGCGTTGAGGTTATCCTGTACCAATTTTAAACTCCTGGATACACTTTCCGATAAAAAATAAAAAAAAACATATTCAGAAGTACACTAAGACCAAATAAATTTTAAATTAACTAAATGGATCTTGGTGCTTAGAATTTCAAATTTATATGTAGGAGTGTAAACGATTTGGTTTTCCCTTAAATTGTCAATACATTTACTATAATCAAGAGCGAAAAAAAAATATGAATTTTGTGGGCAAGAGTTGTCACCAATCAAACCCCTTTTGTGAGCTTCTTTATTTTTGTTTTTTGTTTTTTTGACAAGCCATAACAAACAAAAAAATTTGGGAGGGAGTTTCGATTTCCAAATAGTGAGGTATACTGCAAGGTATCCTGATCAGGCAGAACCATCCCCAAACAATTGTTATTAATTTCCTTAATAAAAAAAAAAGTACTTGGCGAAGGTAATTTCTCATATTTTGCTGATCAATTAGAGATTCCACTCATGTGGAAGTTTTGTTGGAAGACTAACGAGAGCAAAAGGTCAAATAGGCATTGGGGAGGCAGAATTCACGGTGACGGTTTATGTACTCTTCAAGAGGTCACTGCAGAAAAGAACACCGTGCTCCACATAGCTGCAGAACAAGGCCATGTAGAACTTGTCGAAAAAATCATCCGCAGAGACAATACTCTTTTAGTATCTCAAAATTCCAAACATGAAACACCACTGCACCTGGCTGCCAGAGCAGGACACCGCTGCATCGTCTCCCTTATTATATTTCTAGCACAAGAGTCCGGTACTGGGGCCTATGAAGTTCTCACAAAAAGAAGCATAAAAGGCGATACAGTTCTACATGAGGCAGTTCGGCATGGTCATGAAGATGTGGTGCAAGTACTCATGACAGTGGCTCCTGCACTGTCTGTTGAGTTGAATAATGCCTCCATGTCTCCATTGTATCTTTGCTGTGGTTAGAAATTCTATTGGTATTGTAACAACATTATTACAATTCTCGCACTCATCCTTTGGTGGGCCCAACCAGCAAAATGCTTTGCATGCTGCTGTCCTACAAAGTCAAGGTAAGAATACTACTCTTCTAAAGAATCTGTCTAATTAATTAGAAAAGAACTTGGAAACTAATTTTTTTAAGAACTTCCAATAAAAGAAAGTACTCAAAGTTTTTGTTGCCATTGTCAGAAATAACGACAGTGCTGCTTGATTGGAAAGTTGAATTGGCTAATAAAAGGGATGCCTCAGGAAGCACTGCAATTCACTACGCAGCATCCAGTGGAGATGTTGCTATAGTAAAAACTATTTTGGATAAAGCGCCTTTAGCTGTTTACATTCAGGATCAAGAAGGATCATCACCTTTACATGTTGCAGCGTGAATGCGTCATTATTCTGCCATTTCTTGTATGATTGATCACTGTCCGGATTCATTTGAGCTTTGCGACAACCAGGGTCGGAACTTCCTGCATGTTGTGGCTCAACATGGTGGTAGAGATATTAATCTTAATCGGCAAGATATGAAAAATATAATATCCATAATTAATCTTGTTTCACAGAAATCGGATATGAAAAAGTTAGTTAATGAGAGGGATAATGAAGGAAACACACCCTTGCACTTTGCTTCCATGAATGGCTTTTCAGAGGTAATTTTGCATTTTGTTAAAGTAAGCAAAGCAGACACGACGCTAATGAATAACGAAGGCATGACAGCGCTTGACCAAGCAAGTTCATTAAGAAGCTTCTTACTCATGGTAGAATCTCCAATATGTTATATTTATTTTGGAAACAACGTAATTATTAATTATTATCTCCAGATAATTTTTCATAATTTATTTTATTTGAAATAAGTATCTGTTAGGCTCTTATGACCCATATGCTTATGACAAAAAAAATCTCATATATCTTTGAATCTTCTTGTTTCCATTTCTTTTCTCATTTCTAAACCATGTATTTATCTAATGGATGCATTTCGAGTAGCATACCATCATTTGTGTCCATGTGATTGGTTTAATCATGGAATAATGCACGTAAATTTTAGTAATTAGTAAGAACATAGTCTCGTAAATCACAAGTATCACAATGTATTGGTTGTTTATTGACGTAACATTTATTTGAACAGTTAGGTGCTGTAGCAACGTTGTCTGCTTATGGAGCCATTTTTAGTCCTCGTCGACAAGACAAAGTACTAGACTGGGAAGATGAAACAACAAAATGGATAGACAGAGTTTCCAAGAATTTGATAATTGTTTCCGTTTTAATCGCTACAATTGCATTCTCTGCTGCTTTCAATGTGCCAGGATCGTACAATGGCAACGGAGTAGCAAACCTCCGTCAAAAAATGCAATACAGCTTCTTCCTTGTACTCGATGCTATTGCCATGTCAACCTCTGTGTCTGCAGCAATGTTGCTCATGGTTGCAAAGGCAGTCAGTAAGAGGGGTTCTTGGACTTGCTTTTGTCTCTCCTTGATTTTCTTGTGGACATCCCTATTTACTATGCAATTGGCCTTTATCATGGCCGTATCAGTAACATTGAGTGATGGTAAAGATGCCACCAAGTCCATCATTTCTGTAATTTCAGTGTCTTTCTTTAGCTGGACAGTACATGTTATCCATAATTTTAGCTTCCCGGCAAAATTTAGGACGATAAGAAAATTTCTCTCTTCTACAAAAGAACGAACACAAACAACACGCCAAATTGCTATTCAATTTCCCAAGTTGGCCTCCTATGTTAGGATGTGGAATTTGTTTTTCTTCTTAATTTTGTTGTTTAACATCATAACCCAAGTTATATTGTGGACAATACCAACTATTGACAAAAAGATGCAGCAGTAGTTGCTCTGTTTACAAGGATATGAGGTTTTTATAGTTTATCGATATTTTACTTTTGTGTGGAATTTATGTATTTTGTAATATAAATTAACTATGGTGTTTCTTTTGTAGATATGCAGTGTTCTTGAGGCATGAATTTCCTTTAGTTTCTTCTTTCCAGTAATGACACCACAAAGTCCCATCTAGATAGTTAAGATCTTTATTGCATGAGTTTCGTTAAGGTACCGAAACTGGCAGTTTGGTACCATGATTCACTATGTTTTGGTGGTATATATTACATTGGTTATGCTTAAATTATGATACTAATACTATATAAACGAATTCTCATGTCCCCATCTCCGTACATTATTGAATTTACCGGTATGAATTAACGGACAACAGTACCACCAGTCCTTGAGCAGATTGCATTACATTACCAGATTTCACTAACTTTAACAACTATGTACAAATTATGGTATCATCAAATTAAGGTCCTGCATTTTGTCACTTCGCTACTAATACTGGTTAGGTTAGTACACCTATATCTCAGTAGGTACAGTTCAGAGTGCAGGGACTATGGTACAACCATGTCTAGTGATATTGATTGATTTTATGCACCTGATTTTGAGCAAAGTTGGAGGTGGCACTGTCTCTGGTAAACATTACAGACTTGATGGTACAAACACAATTACAACACACTAATCATTGTAAACAATTCAGTTGAAGAAAAATAGTAACAAAAAGAATCTGATGTGAGAAGAAACAATAAGGAATTTATCTATTCAACCATCTACATATGAAAACAAAAAAAACTGTAATAAAACCACCATCAAGTACAGTCATGTCTCCATTAGAGTTCACTAATGTGGATATCTGACAAGGAATTGTGTGCAATTTTTTTATCATTAAATAACTGGCATTTTCTACTAAACACACAGAAAAGCAAATTAACATGATATTAATAAAAAAAAATTACATATAGACACAATTACTGGGCTTTGAGATGAAGCACGCACAGCAATTCTTCTATTTCCATGAGAAATATCTTGTGCATCAATTTAACCAACGATAACCTCTCCTGAGAACATTAAAAACTCTGGTAATCATATGGTCTCAGCTCAGTTGAGTTAGACCGAGCATACTTGGCCGGTGAGGATGCCATGGAATAAATGACTTGATTTTCTCTCTATACCTGAGATCCTAGATAATTTTAAAATTAAAAAAACATATTATGTTGCTATTCCAGTGCAATCCCCAACCCCAACCCCAAGTAATAGTCCCTGTCTTTTCAAATGCCACAGCTCTGACATGAAACAGGGCTTCTATTTGTACAGCATCTTCTCCATTTACAAATACCACCATGGCATGCAGTAGTAGTGTGAACGCCAGGCAAAGATCCATGCTTTTGGGAATGCCACTCGTTCAAACCAAAAGAACATTACATCAGAGGCATTTCAGCAAACACGTAAGCTGCAACACCGATTGACAATCCTCTTGAGCTTTTCAGTCCACAAAACTCCATGATAAGGGAGCCAAAGCACGCAGAATTCCACGAACGCTATAGGAAAAGCGCAATTCCACATCTAATCAACAGGTATGGAGATTTGTTCCGGTTTGAGATCTATTAGTCCCACTATGGCAAATCATAAAAATAGCACAGCATTTATATTACCTGCGCGTAGGCTATCCTTCGCGTTAGTTGAGTGGATCCTAGAGAGGAGAGGGGAATGCGTGAGGATGGTTTCACAGAGCAGGGAAAACCTCTCGCTCTCAACGGTGGAAGGATAACGGGCCCGTGCTGTTGCGATCCACTATGGTCTCTAAGAGAGTTCCAATCGAACGGTCATCCTTTTTGTCTGTTTTGGATCCGCTATCCTCCAGACGATATCCGCTGACTGCGCTCCCATTCAGAAATCACAGAGCACTGAGGTCTCTAAGTTTTGGTAATTTTAATAATTCAGGGGTTATTTTGGTATATTGTCAGAGGCCACACACCACACCAGTACCATGTATCATGCTACATAGAGCTTTTTGGGGGGGTGGATTGCAAACCAAGGGTTTTTTTTGTAAATTTTGCTCTTGCAAGTTATGAGAACCTAAATTCTTTCATCAACACAAAATTTAACTAGTTTTTATACTGTGTTCTGGGCATATATAGGATGTATCGCAAGGTTTTTTTATCTTTTCACCAGGGCACAACCAATCTGATGTACACAACACTTTTTTATAATATTAATTTTAATTATCACTATTTTTATTCTTACCACGTTAAGTAATAGTGTTATCTACACTCTACGCTTGTCCATTAGATTAATGGATAATAAATATATATAATATAACAAATAATTATTGAAAAATTTGACAATTTATATAATCTAATTAAAAAATATAGCATAGAAATAAATATATTACTGTAATACATTGTGTATATAATATCATAATCATAAGATATAAAAAAAATATAATTATAGATCTTATTATTGTTAAAAAAAAGTAAATTAATAATCAAATAGAACAATATAAGTCTGTGCGGAGATCGCATGTTGAATCCGAATGATGATTCTTTATAAATATTTAGAGGTGAGGAATTTGTTTATCATTTTTTATCGAATGGCTATAAACAAATGTTTATTCGATCTCAACTTTAAAAGAAAATTATATAAATGTTCTATTAAATTAATATTTTCATATATTATTAATTAAATAAAATTATGTAAAATGCTGTATACAAATCAATCTCGTAATTATAACAATGAGTCCATCTATTATTCTAATGTGAGTATTAGTCTAAGTATTAACGGCCTTCAAAACCTATCAAATAGATTTTAAACGATGAATTCAATATCATTCAAATCGATATACTTCATGCTGATTTTTTTTATTTATATCCAAAAATATATATAAATTTAAAAAAACTAACCAAACTGCCTGTTAATTTCCAAATTTACCGAAACCAGAATTTTTTTTTCCGGTTTCAATACCAATTTCCGGAAATTGAATCCTAAATCTGGAATAATTTTTTCCGGATTTAGGATTTTTTTTTCCTAAATCCGGAATAATTTTTTCCGGAATTAGGATTTTTTTTTTTCATTTTTCAGTTAGATGGAATACTATATAATTTGATTTATTCGAACGACTGCTACAAATAATCCGGATCAACATTTTTCATGCCGGATTTTTATGTATATGTATATGTATATATAATATAATATAATATAATATATGTATATATATGTATATATAATATAAGAGGAGGGTTTCAATGCCTCATTTTTTTCATACCTCATCATACCTCATATTTTATATTTTCGTTTTCAAAGTCCAAATTGTCGATCCGAACCGTTCAATAAAATATTTATACTAAAATATGCATGGAAATGAAATTTTATATTTTTTGGATTTTTTTTTGCTATTTTAAAATATTTATACTAAAATATGCACATTTTAAAAAATATATATATAATATAATATATGTATATGTATATGTATATATAATATAATATATTTTTTAAGATGGGTAGAAAATCACTGTTTTATGAATGGTTCAAAAACAGTGATTTTGTACCTATCTTAAAAAATAGGAAAAAAAAATTCAAAAAATATAAAATTTCATCTCCATGCATATTTTAGTATAAATATTTTATTGAACGGTTTGGATCGGCAATTTGGACTTTGAAAACAAAAATATAAAATATGAGGTATGATGAGGTATGAAAAAAATGAGGCATTGGAACCCTCCTCTTATATTATATATACATATATTATAGAGTAAAGCTAATATACACTTAAGTGTACCAATGAACCCATACACTTAACCCTAGGACCGTACGATTAGCTTTGAGATTCGTGTAGATTCTTTAAAAGTCGTGTAGCTTCTTTAAAAGTTGTGATACACGAATCTCGAAGCTAATCGTATGGTCCTAGAGTTAAGTGTATGGGTTCATTGGTACACTTAAGTGTATATTAGCTTTACTCTATATTATATATACATATATTATATATACATATACATATACATATACATATACATATACATATACATATACATATACATATATTATATTATATTATTTTTTCTTACGGCCGTAAAAAATCCGGCATGAAAAATGTTGATCCGGATTATTTGTAGCAGTCATTCGAATAAATCAAATTATATAGGATTCCATCTATTTTTTTTTAAATATATTAAATATTTGTAATACTTCAATACAATAAATAAATAAATAAAAAATGAAAAATGAAAAAAAAATTCGGAAAAAAAAATTTCCTATAAAAAAAAATCCTAATTCCGAAAAAAATTATTCCGGATTTAGGAAAAAAAAGAAAAGAAAAAAGAAATCCTAAATCTGGAAAAAATTATTCCGGATTTAGGATTCAATTTCCGGAAATTGGTATTGAAACCGGAAAAAAAATTTCCAGTTTGGGTAGATTTGGAAATTAACAGGCAGTATGAGTTATTTCAAACTTCCAAAATAAGAGAAGTGCTAATACTAAAGTGTTTCTTATTTATAAAATATAAAACATTTTAAGACAGTATCACCGGAAAAAAAATTAAAAAAATTAATGGTTGCATTTTCATGCCTACATAAATGTCTGCTGACCTAATGGCCAAACCATGCAATTGAATTATATAATTAATGCCAAAACTTTAGATTTAATAATTATCTTAGTTTTTTTTTATTTTCACAACTAATGGCCAAATTATCTTGTGAATATATTAGTTCACATCTTTTGATTGGTAGTACAAATCCCAATTTATTAATTATTAATTAATTTGACCATCAATTTACATATATTTCTTTTTTTAATCGATAATCTTTAAATTCTGGTTATACTATAATCTAATACATGTTTTATTTCATAGTAATGATGTCAAGAAACAATTTGGATTTCGTACGTTTTTTTTTTTTTTTTGAGAAACAATAAGTGTTAAGTCTTTTCTTTATATTAACCAAAGTCAGTTACAAGATTTTGGGTTTCAAAGTTTGGAGCCCACGGTGCTGTGATGTGTGGTGTTGATGAATTTCTAATAAATACAAGTAAAAAGGTTTAAAGAAAATGATATCCAATAACCCATGAAGCTAAATTACTGATATATATCAGAAAGATAAACAACTACATAAAAAATAAAAAAACTATAAAAACAGTAAACTGAAAAGCCTATTTCTACCCCATCCCTTGATTGTTTTTTTAAATGATTATGCTAGACATTTGAAATGCTTCACTGTTATAGATTTTGTGTACCAACAACTGCTCATATCCTTTGTTTCTTCCATTAAGACTTTGTAGCATCTTTTCCTCCAATTAACTAAGTGTGAGATTAGTATTACTTGTCTTTCAAAAATTCTAACTTAAAATTTGAGAAAAAGAATGGAATAACTCAATTTCAGTAAGAATCATCACAGTATTTGCCTCATGCAATATTTTAAAATATCTTAAGATTGTCATTGATTCCTACCAATGTCTTATACATGCAATCGGGCAAAGACTTCGGAACAATTTTAGAGAATTTCTTTTTTGACGGGTATTATTTCTCTTATTTATGAACTTTTTTTCATCATTCCTCATTTTCTTAGTTTGCTGCTCTCTTTCTTCCCATCATAATATTTTTTGAACTTTGGAGACTAATAGAGATTAGAATAGTGGGTTCCTACTAAACACACATCATGCATGCATGAATGCACTTCTTGTGGCATGGAGTCATAGAACAATCTAAGAAAATTCACCTTGCAAATTGGGAATTAGTAACAACACCAAAACACCTTGGTGGCCTGGGGGTACCAGATTTAAGAACATTCAACTCGGCGTTGCTCATGAAATGGCAATGGAACTGGCAAAAACCAACTCAGGCATTATGGAAACCCATCATACATAGCACAGTAACAACCATCAATTTGATACCACAGGCAATGCTATTTACCAATTCCTTAGCGCACACACACAGGACTTCTACAACCACTCAACAGAGCACAAATTAGGCGCAGGTAATAACATAGCCTTCTGGAAACATGATTGGGGATGGGGATTTTTAGAAGAAAAATTCCCAAACTTATACACACACACAGTAAATGGATATGCCACAGTGCAACAGATGCTCACATCCGATCCACTATCAGCCATGTTCAAACCGATACTCACAGTAGAAGCAACACAGGAACTCACATCTTTGCAAGAGCGGTTAAGTCAAGTAGTACTGCTACCGAACCAACAAGACGATGTGCGGTGGAGATGGTCACAAACAGGACAGTTCACGGTTAAATCAGCTTACAGGGCAATGAAATTTACACCAAGAATCATGTCAGAAACACATGCAATTTGGAAAATATTGGCACCACCGAGAGTAAGAGTTTTCGGTTGGCTAATGACCAACAACAGGATACTGACTATTGATAACCTGACACGAAGGGGTTGGCAACTGGTAAACCGCTGTATAATGTGCAAGAGCAACATGGAAACAGTGGAGCACATGTTCTGTCACTGCCCCTTCACACTAGCGATATACTCAACAGCAGTACCGGACTGGTACAGGGTACAGAATTCAAATTCCTTGCAGTTGCTCTTAGAAGAAAAGGTAAAACAAGAAACCAGATCGTCACTTCTAATAGCATAGTTCATTGTATGGCGAGAAAGATGCTCTCGGACTTTCAGGGATACTTGCAAAGAGATGGAGGAATTAATTGGCGAAATACAACAACAGAAGCAATACTTGGTCGGAAAATAGCAGCCAAACACAACCACTGCCAAAATAAATTAGATTTTATTTTCATGATTTTCAAGATTTCTTTTCTTTTTTCTCATTTCTTCATTTCTTAATTTCCTTAGATTTCAGCTCAAATGTTTTGAGCACATTTCCTTTACTTTCACAGTTACAAACTCTTTTGTAACAAAAACTATCAATCAAATATGGGCATAGACCCCTATTTTTCCTCAAAAATACCGCGTACAACTCCAATCGAATCAGCCAACAACGAATAGGCTTAATTAGTTCCGTTGTACTATGCATTTTCTTTGTTATTCCTAACAAATCTTGAGGCAAACATTATTTGCATGTTTACTTCTACCACAAATGCGTGCTACATGATTGTTATATTATATATCTCATTTCTTGCCTTTTTTGTCTTGTTCCTTTTGGAACACAATCGTACCAACAAGTGATCATGTGAATTTATATCTAACTTGTGAGCAACATTAAGATTCATTCCAATATAATGGCGATTTGTTTATTTTCTTCTTTTTAGAGTTGATCCTCCCTGTACGACAAGGGGATTTTGAAAGTGTTGGTTTGGGGAATGAAGTTATTTAATTTGTGTTATAAGGGAATTTATATTTATTGTCTGTCATCAAGAATGTTAGCCACCAAATTGTGTGTCAAATATAAATTTCATAATGAACGATTTTACTTATTTATGAATTTGTCGTTTCTCTTAGCCACCATGTAGTTAATGGATTATAAATTTAAAGAATAGTTATGTAATTACCAATATTATTGAGCTAGGTTCATTGTCAGATTTTTTTTTTTTATATTTCCAAAGAAAACATATTTGGTTTCTGAATCGATCTACCGCTGTCAAAAATATTTTCTGCACTGAAAAGTGATAATAACAGAATGTTTCTCATTTCTAAAATATAAAACATTTTAAGAAATTTGGTAGAATGCTCCACATGGACCACATCACAATAGAATTACTCACCGTTGAGTACTTGGATCAGACATTTTCAAAAACAATTAGCATTTGGAATTATGAAATACTTGAATTTTGGACTTCCTTCTATCAAATCAGGCCCAACGATATAAGCAAGCCTTGAAAAAAAGAAAAATTAGAAGCCCAGAACGGTCAAGACTCCACAGACGAGAAGAGACGCTCTGTCCGGTTTGTAATACTCCCTCCCGCTGCTTAATTAGTCCCACATGCCAATAACAAAAGCGCTGAGATTGCCTAGGCATCTATAAGAGGAGGTTGGGGTTCACGGAGACAAGTACTTACCTGGACGGGGTCAATGAACGATCAAAAAGGTTCATGGCCTAGGTTAGTGACCCACATTGCACATGGTGGGAGTGCTGGCTTACCATCTGCCCAAGTGGCAGAGTGGACGTCGTAATTTGTTTCTGAGGGGGTACGCGTTCGCGCGGCCCCTGCCATTTCCTAATTCAACATTTTAATTTTAAAGGCTTGATTTGACCGGATGTGAGAGAAATCATGCTTATCCATGAACTTTCTCTCACCTCCCTTCACCTTTTACAATTTTAACTCAAAAGTTATCTATTACTCTGCAATCACGTGTCATTTCTCCTCGTATATAATGTGCATCTAGCCATGTACACTGTTATTTTTCTTCTCTTTAATTTTATTTACTGTCTTATCCCCTAATCTGTGCCCCTGACCTGCTCTGACATCTGTGCTAAATTTTGAGTTTTTTTTTTTTAATATCAGTTCCATACATTGGCTATTGGGCATCAATCTCAATAAATATAGTCTTTATTTCTTTTTCTTTCTGGAAATTTAGTACAGAGATTTGATGTTTGATCAACACCTTGATTCACACAAAATCATATCTGAAGATTTCTCAATTCACTCTATCAGAGGGTCCTGCAACGGCTCAGGCTGATGAACCCATCAAATACCGTCAATTGATTCCCAAAATATCGACATCTCCATATTTATCATCATTAATCATCATTTATTTCCTTTTCTCTTCAAATAGTTGCAATTAACTCAGTAAACACTACAAATATGCTGCATTACAAAGCACCTAAAATTCCATGCTACTTGAATACCAGTGAACACATTACAATAAAACAAAAGAATGGTGAAGCAACGAAAAAAAGCCTAGACTCTTGGAGAAGTTATACAGATGATAACTACCTTTCTCAAAACTTTCACCTAAGCAAAAACTTCCCAGCAAAGCAACTTGCACAAAACCCTGGTCTGATTTCCGATAGTACCGATTGATGATGATGAAACAAACCTGCATATCATAAAATATATGCAAAGTTAACCAGACAATAACATGCAACAATAATTGATTCAACCCATTTCACCAGTCTAAACTGAATCTGATTGGGCCAGATCAACAATACCTAATCAGCTTGCTGGCAATAATAAATTCCGATGTACTAAGCTTCTCTGGCCTGTCAACATTTTGAAACAAATGTCAAGAGGTACTTGGGAAGTTAGTCGATGCTAAAAATAACAAGGTTTATATTTTTTTCACATTAAAATTTTGACAGAGAATGTGACGCCTAATCAAGCATAAACCCCAGAAACACAACTAACCAAACGGAAACCAAATATGAGGAAATTATCTTGAAAAATAACATTTGGTAAGAAAACCTTAAAGACTTCATAACTCACTCAACTCATGCTCTTTCTCATGAACTATTTTTTCTTGCCTTTTTAGGTGGCGTCTCATTAAAGCAAAAATCCCACAAGCACAGCAAAACCAAATGAAAATTAAAGTTGAGCAAATTAAATTCAGAAATAACAGGTTATAAAACTCAGCCAGCTCATGCCCTTTCCAATTAACTATTATTAGGTGATCAAACACAGTAGTGCAGTACCATTACCTTAGACTTTAAATAACTGCCAGCTTAGTCTTTTTAATCAACTATTTTTTTCTTGCCTTTTCACAATGACTCACTAAAATCAAATATAAAGATGGATTAAAATTATTTCAGCATTTACAGCATACCTGACATTGAGCAGCTTTCCTTTCTCGAACATTGTCGGATTTACATTGGTCATGCCTAAATTATGATGCTGCTAGTTTATGAACCAATTCTCAAGTCCCCCTACATTGTCAAATTTACTGGTATGAATTCACTGGCAGCAGTACCAGTCATAGAGCAGATTGCATTACATGACATGATTTCACTATTTTTACCAACCATGTACGAATTTTAGTATCAGCAAAGGGCCTGAATGTAATTACTTTGCAATAAATACTGGATAGGGTGATACTATATCTCAGTAGGTACAATTCATAGTGCAGGGACTATGGTACAACCATATCTAGTGACTATTTATTTTATGCACCTGATGTTGAGCAAAGTTAGCGGTGGCACTGTTGTCTCCAGTAAACATTACAGATACAATAGACTAATTATTGTAAACAATTCAGTTGGAGAAAATATTAACAAACAAAATCTGATGTGAAAAGAATCAATAAAGGATTTAATTACAGTCCTGTCTCCATTAGAGTTCACTAATGTGGCTATGACCAGGAATTGTATAAAATTTCTTCATCATTAAATAACTGGCATTTGCTACTACAGAGAGAGAGAGAGGAGAGGCGAAAATATGATAATATGATATTAAAGCTTACATATAGACACAATTACTGAGCTTTGAGATGAAGCATGCACAACAATTTTTCCATTTCCAACAGAAGCATCTTGTGCATCAATTTGACCGATGATA
The DNA here is from genome assembly GCA_033356055.1 of Carex pumila. NCBI lineage: Eukaryota > Viridiplantae > Streptophyta > Magnoliopsida > Poales > Cyperaceae > Carex > Carex pumila. The sequence continues at coordinate 337,871 of JARJHM010000108.1, forward strand.
ACATCTCCTGAGAACATTAACAACTCTGCTAATCATATGGTCTCGGTTCAAATGAGTTAGACCGAGTGTACTTGACCAGTGAGGATGCCATGGAATTATTGACTTGATTTTCTCTCTATACCTGAGATCCCACAGCTTTGACATGCAACAGGGCTTCTACAACATCCCCTCAATTACATGTACACCCATAGGCCATAGCAGTATACAAAACAAGTCCCCAAGGATAAGCACTAGCAAGGAGGTATACCAATGCCAGGCAAAGACTCGTGAATTTGTAAATGTTCAAACCGAGAGAACATTCCATTTGAGGCATTTCAACAAACACCTAAGCTGCAACACCAAAAGGCAATCCGCTTCAGTGCACAGAGCCCCATGATAAGGTTGCATGAAGCAAAAATCCAGAATTGAACTCATTTTCATATGCTATATGAAAGGTTGCATGAAGCAATTCCACATCTAATCTACACAGGTTTGAAGATGTGTCCGGTTTGAGATAATTTTGTCCCACTACGGAAAATTATAAGATTACTAAATCATTTATAAAGTCTGCGCGAAGAACCTCCATCGCCGAGCTCAGTAGCGTGGGCTTGTAATCCAAGCGGAGGCAGGATGATTCGAACGATTGGTTCGCTTCCGTAGACCGGATCTCATCCGCTCTCAGTCGGCCCGCCCATTCCAAGTTGGGCAGTTGATCCAAGCAGCTTAGGCGAAGGCCTGAGTTGAGTGGATCTTAGAGGAGGGGGGAATGCGTGAGGCTGGTTTCACAGAGCAGCGAAAACCTCTCGCTCTCAACGGTGGAAGGATAACGGGCCCGTGCTGTTGCGATCCGCTATGGTCTTAGGAGGGTTCCAATCGGACGGTCATCCTTTTGCCTGTTTTGGATCCGCTATTCTCCAGACGAGATCTGCCCCCGTTCAGTAACACAGAGCAGTAGAGGAGAACCATTCGATTTAGCATCCGTTAGATTCACGAGCAAAAGTCAGACCACCAAAAATGGAGTCAGCCTTCTTTCATTTCTCAGGCCTTGTAGGAGTGTGATCAACAAAAAAAATTCTCTCTTCTTTTTGAAGAGTATTTTATTTCCCTTTATCCTTAGATTTAGAAAAAGATATTTGGTTTCTTAAGAACTTTGCTGTCAGGATCCGTTTGCCTAATTATGCTTATTTGTTTGGGTTTGTATCGGCATTTGTTTGCCTCATAGGTTTTATCTCTGTTTGCTTGTGGTCGTCTTTTGAGGAGATAAATAGGTGAGGGGTAAATATTGATTATTAAGAGTGGATCATAAGTATAGTTTCTTGTAATAATTATTAAATGTCCCATGAAAAAGAAAAATGTTAATATAAGCTCCAATATTAATTTATCATATGAAATCAATTTCATAGGTTTTAAAATTAAACTCAACAAGCCTTTGGTGAGTTTAAAAACATTCTAATTCTACTCAATTTATTAGATCATTATGTACACAAGCATCATGCAGATCAAGGTAAACACACTTACATGCGTCAATATAGAAGTATACATTAAAAGTAATTCTAGCACAGTTCTAACAACGGGTAGAACTAGGGTCCTCTTAAGTTCACTAAGCTCTTTGATGAACTCAAATCTAAAATTCATTAAATCAGTTTTAATTGACGAATTCAAACTGTTGAAATCTGCTTACCTTACAAGTGATTCGTCTATATATGAAACTTTTAAACATTCGAATTAATTTAGTTTAAAGTCAAGCAGTTAAAATCAGAAGGTTAATAATTTAATTTTAATACATTCATTTTTTTAACATATTTTGGCCACTTGACTCTATGCAAAAATTAGTTTCAAATTAAATTTTTTTTACATATAGACGCATCACTTATTAAGTGAGTGGATTTCAACATTTCAAATTCGTAATTTAGTTCATCAAAAAACTTGATGAACTTAAGAACACCCTAGTTCTACTCTTCTAACAACTATTCAGTAGCATACATTTTTTAATTGTAGCAAGAGAACATACCAATCACGACTTGTATGTACGTACCGAGCGAAAAAAAGTCACAACATTTAGAAAAATAAAAATTATGTCAATAGAAGGGGTCAGTAACCAACGAATTATCTTGGCAATCGTCAGAAACAAAATCTCAAACTAAAATGTTATTCTGATCCGCTAACAGTTAAGATTAAAAGATGAATTTTCGAATTAAATATCAGTCCTTTAATCACATAATGTCTTTTTTTTATTAAATATATCTATTTTATATGTAGAAGTCTAAATTTATTTAAAAGCATATTTGTGCAATATTTTATATGTAGAAGTCTAAATTTATTTAAAAACATATTTGTCGCACAGACTGTTATATAGTTTATCATGGTTAAAATTTCTTTATTTCTTATTATAGCTATATTTAATTCATGTAATTAAATTATTTTCTTATTTTTTTCATTTAATTTCTGCTCTTCAAGTTTCAAAAATGTATTATTCAAATAATTATGAAAAACAAATGTAAATAGTAACCTCAAGTCCCAAGAATGTGAGTCCATTGCTCTGTGCCACACCGATTCAGCCTGCATGCTATTATAAGCTTGGATTTTATTGCTCTGTCCCCAGCATCTGGGTCAGTTGCTCTGTGCCACACTGATTCTTACTCTTGGAGCCACATCTCCTTTGTGCCAAATCAGACCCCAAACTTCTTTGCCACCGCTAACTACTTGACCGAGAACAGTCCATTACTCGATTTTCTAAACATGAGTCAGTCTAGTGGCGTAGTTCGGATTTCAGTCAGGAATGAACAGAAATCGGATTCGGATATTTTTTTTAACGAATTTGGATTTGAATCACTTTGATAATTTTTTTTCTGTCTCCACCCACCTACCAAATTGTATTTCTGCCTATCGAATCGGTTGTAATTTTTAATAAATTACTAATTGATACCAAAACTACTAAAACAATTAGTATTAATTGAGCGGAGGGGAATCACTATTCCGAATTGAATTAAGATTTATAAATACATTTATTTCCTAATTAGATTAAACGACTCACAAATTATCTCTGAAGTCTAAACTGACAATCACTACTCCGAATTGAATTTAGAGGTAGGCAGAATCAAATCTAAAGATAGACAAGATCCATTGAAGAATCTAATCACAAGAAGAAGAAAAAAAATCCAGGGGTTGTCTACCCCTGGGACATTGTGACTCTGCCAATGAGTCAGTCCATTACTTGATTTGCTAAACATGAGTCTACCTCTCTATATTTTTAATAATAAAAATAAAAACAATCATATATTTTTGAATTTTGTTTAGATCTACTGTATTTTCATGAATAGATGAATAATAGTTCTTATTATGTTGAGGTTTACATTAAAAAAAAATTCTTGTGCTGATAGAGGGTGTGAATTTTAACAGCAATGTTTTGGCTCATGCAACGTTGAGGTGAGAGAGTTTTTAGAAATGATTGTTTGCCATTTTTAGTTGACAATTCAATTTGGGTACGATACATAAAGAAGGAAACAATAAAAATATAATTTTGGCATATATCTATATAATCAACACAGAATCTTTTCACATTATCTCAATATATTTGCTCGTCATATTCTTTCTCTCACCTTATGACTTTGATTTAACGAAATACTCAATGGTTAAAGCGAATTAAAACATGAAACTATTGAAGTATTTTTTTTTTCAGAGTAAGATGAAAATACTTGATTGTTATTTTGTATATTAATTATACTCTACATCTTTATCTTAATTTTTAAATAGTTAATCTAAACTGTTCAATATGACATTTAATTAAAATGTGCTTTGAGATCAAATTGTATATTTAAAAAAAAATTACTAACTTTTAGATATGTACAAAACCAATAATTTTTGTACACATCAAAATAATTAGTAAACAAATTATAAGACCTCAAATATCATTTTATTATGGAGATCATGTTAAGCAATTCAGACCAGCTATTTGAACTTTGAAAATAAAGTTAAGAATGTGAGACATGATTGGGGTTCAAGTACATTTCAACTTGGAAAATTATAAAAAAATTATCTCATTATAATTTTGTTGTCCCGTTATTTTAAAATATATAAACTATTAATTAAATAAGATGGTAAAAAAATATTGTATAAATTAATTTTGTCATAAATTACTAATTAAATAGCTATATAAAGAGTGAGGCTATGGTGCTATGTATAGCACGGATTAGTCTGTACTACGGACAAATATTTTTATTTTCAAAATCATAACAGTCAATCTGAATCGTTCAGCATGGTCTCTATATGAATATGCACTTATAAACTAAATTTTACTTTTTACCCATCTAAACTTATAGTAGAATCTTCTAAAAATATATAAAATTTAGTTTACAAATACACATTTATATGAAGGTCATGTTGAATGGTTCATATCCACTATTACAATTTAAAATAATAAAAATTTCAGTTTATAGTGCGGACCAATATGCACTATGTATAGTCTCATTGCCCCACTCTACTTCTAATAATGAAATTATATAATTATATGTATAAATAAAAAGTTATCATATATTATTCTGTAAAGCAACGAAATTATATTTATTAATTTTGTGTGAATGTCAAACAAAAAGATTTTTTCATATTATATTCAATCTTATAATATATTTCCGTTGCAACACACGAACACAATACTAGTAACATATTTAGCGCTGAGTGCAGGTAATTAACAACAAAATCATGACATGTACCAAAAACGCACGACAACAGTATAATTAACAACTAAATCAAACATAAGGCATAGTTTAGAAGATCAATTTGAGTCAAATACAAACATAATTCATAGGATCTTTTAATAACAACAATAAATTCATGGAATACTACAACATGGCACACAAACCAAATAATTTAAAGAAATAAGTTATTAAACAGGAGGCGTAATCCTGGCCCTCTTTCTTAAAGCAGCCACAAAGGCGACTGATTTGAAAAGCGCCTTCATCTTCCTGTTCCTACGCGGTGTTTGTTGCCCCACATACTGACTGTTAAGAATGCTTGCAATGAAACCTTGAACCAACGCCTCACACAGGCTATGGTCAAAACTGTCACTTCTTGATGGATTTTGAAATATGTTATCAGTTGAGATATATTCATTTAATACATTTGTTTCATAATTTGCAGAAAGTTGCCCGTATAATGCTCGCATGTCACCTAAATTTAAAATAACAAAAGAATTTCAATCAGGTAAACATATATATGAACGGGTTGAAGAAAAGACAAGGAATATATGAATATACGGTACCTTCAATTATATTATTCTCAAAAGGGTTTAGCTCTGACGAACCTGAACCAACAACACGAGGCCCTCCATTTATTTGAACTAAATACTGAAATTAAAAAGACAACATTAATTTATACAAATATTAATTTGAATTGTTCTCGTGAGGGTTAGAACACTAGAGCCTAAATTTCAGAAGACAGAGCATTAGATTATATACATAAAGCATAAATTGTGTGAATTGATAGTGATATAAGGCATAATCATACAATTCAGAGTCAAGCAAAGAAATGCTTTCTTTTTCATTTTGTGGATTACCCAAAACTTAAGAGTTAATGGAGCAATTAATGATTAAAACAAATATTATTACACAATCAAGGGTTAATTCTAGCAGCAGAGGTTAAATTCTCCTAATACTTTTGGTCGGGATCCTAATTGAGGGACATGGCACTATTGCACTATTGCTGAAGCTATGTGGGTGAAATTAAGGGTCAATTGAAAAAAATTTGCATAAATTGGGGTAATGTACAATAATCAACATCAAGCTGTCAGTTGGATTTTACACACCTCTTTACTGATAAAGGATTGATCTTGATGTGAAGTTTGCAAGGGCAGATGTATGATGTTATCAATAGGGTAGTCAGAATTAATTTGGTTCAAATTGGTGATTTGTTTCACTCATGAATGAGTGAAATCATTTTTAAAAATAAAACGATATAGACAACATAAAAGTATAAAACCACGCTCTGCAAGAAACCATGGTACCAATTACCAACTGGTAACGGAATAAAATATGAATAATTAATGCACCTCTTGATGCTGACTAGGGTTCTCCATGGGATTGTAAATGGCAGTAGGCACAATCCGAGACCGCTTTCTTAAAACAGCAACGAAGGCGACTGCCATGAAAAGCACATTTATCTTCCTGTTCCTACGCGGTGTCTGTGGCTCCACATAATACACACTGTTCAACATGCTTCCAATGAAATCTGGAACCAACGCCTCATACAGGCCAGGGTCAAAACTGTCACTTCTTGAAAGACTTTGCAATATGTTATTAGTTGAGATTTGTGTCCCATATATTGCTGCAATATCACCTATAATTTATAAGTTATAACAACAAAGGAAACTTAGCTCAGTCAGATAAACATATATATAAACTGGTTCAAGCAAAGACGAGAAAAATAGAAATATACAACACCTTCAATTATATCGTCCTCAAAATGGGTTGGCTCTGATAAACATGAACCAACAACACGAGACTCACCATATAGACTAACTAAATCCTGGAATTGAAAAGAAAACATTAATTTAGATACAGATATTAATTTGAGTTGTTCTCATGAGGGTTATATAGATAGATTATAGCCTTAATTTTAGAAGACAAAACATTAGATTATATACATAAAGCATAAATTGTGTTGAATTCATAGTAATATATTGCGTAAATATAATCATACAATTCAGAGTTTAGCAAAGAAGTACTTTTCGTTTTTCTATTTTGTGGTCTGCTGCACAGCTTAGAGCTAATGGAGCAATTAATTGAGGGGTCAACTGAAGAAAAATTTGTATAAATTGAGGTTTATTACAATATATCAGCATCAAGCCGTCAATGGGATTGATAAAGGATTTATGTTGTTTTGAAATAGATTGTCATAACTTATTTGGTTCATGTTTTGGTTGAAATTGTTCATTTGTTTCACTCATCAATGAGTGAAGTAATTTAGTAAAGAATAAAACAGTATTGAATATTGACAACATAAAACCACACTCTGCTAATTAATTCACCTGTTTAGGCTGATCAGTGTTCTCCAAGGGTTGGTATTGCGCAGGAGGCATGTCAATTCTGGGACAAGCGAGGGAGGTGATAAACCTAAGAACAATCTTTATCTTCGCCGTCTTACGTGGCCAAATCGGCCCCATATACCCACTGTTCAACGCATTATATTTAATTAGTGTGAAATTAACGAACAATTAATTAAGCGAGAAAATAAAATACAATAAGTGGGGAATTAAAATCAAAGAAGAGAATAGAGACTAGAGAGGAAGGTGAAACAGACTGCAAGAGCCTGTTGTTGTTGTGGTGGGGATGCATCTCCATCTATGTGTATTATTTTTGAGAGAAGAAAGAAAGAATGAATTGCTGGAGGAGAGAGATGAAAGACCTTCCCCCTTTCATTCTTTTTATAACAATTTAGGAGTCGAAGTGTTTGCAGGAACAGGGAAATTCCCGGTAAGTTTCCCCTCTTCTCCTTTTTCAATTTGTCAACATAAACATTAAATATGACTAACAGGTACCTCAATTTAATAATGTAGCAATGCTGCAAAATTTATAGAGTTAGGCTTATTGTAATATGCATATTACGGATTGATTAATATTATAGATTATATTTTTATTTTTAAAGTTCAAACAATTAATTAGAACTTTCATTAAATATAATTTTCATATGAAAATGTATTTGTAAATCAGAATTTTTGTACTACATTTTTTTATATAAAAATCACTTAATTAAAATATTTGAACCATTCAAAACAATGATTTTCTATCCATATACAAAAATAGTAAATATTATAAATATATAAAATTGAAAGAATATATGATATAAAATATTTTAAAAAATAGTAATTATTTATAAAATATGATATAAAATTGAAAGAAAAAGATTGTGATATCCATGTCCATTTTGAATAAATGTATTGGACCCGGGGTCTATGAAATTGCCATCGTAAATCTCAAACTCAAAACTACGGAGAGAATTGATACGAATTTTTAAGGAGTCGCGTAGATTACAAATTTAGACCGTATGGACTCAAATGGTGAGGTAATACAGAGAATCCAGACTCCCTCTCTCTTCGTCTCTCTCACCTCTAAGCCCAATTACGGCCCAATGCATGTCTGATAAATAAAATTGGTATCCTAACAGGATACCAATTTATTCAAATTGCATGTTCACAAAGGAGTCTGACATTTTTCTTTGTTGATAATTAATATATATTATCAGATCTGCATTTAAATTAATCAAATGAAAATTTTAATTGGCATGTTCTCAAAGAAGCCAAAATGTTCACTATAGTGTGCAAATAAAAAAAATTTATAAGCAAATGAATAATCCTTAGTCAATGAATTTTCATCAGCTTAATTTCGTTGTACCGTGCATTTTGTTTGTTATTCCTAACAAATCTTGGCGCAAACATTATTTGCATGTTTACTTCCACCACAAATGCGCGCATGCTGCATGATTGTTTATCTCATTTCTTGTCTTTTTGTCTTGTTCATTTTGGGACACAATCGTACCAACAAGTGATGAAAATTCATATATAACTTGTAAACAGCATTAATATCGTTCATCTTAAATTTTAGATCTGTTAATTGACATTTCAATATTTTGGCGATTCGGTAATTGAATAGTCCGGCTATTTCCGGCTATTTGTTGATTCTAGAATTGTTTTTTCTTTGCTCCCTGTACAATGTAATCTTTTTTTATAAGTGTTGCTTTGGCGAATTAAGTTATTTAGTATTATAAGAGGATCTATATTTACTGTCGGTCATAACTTATTTTTGTGTTAAGTATAAATCAATATTCCAACTGTTGTAAAATTTTAAATTTCATAATGAACAATATAACTTATTTTTGAATTTATTGTTTCTCTTAGCCACAGTATAATTTATGGATAATAAATTTAAATAATATTATGTAATTATCAATTTTATTGAACTAGTTTTTTTAAAAATATATTTCCAAAGAAAACATACATGATAAGTGGTAAATGGTAATAACAAAATGTTGCTCATTTCTAAAATATAAAACATTTTAAGAAATTTGGTGGGATGCTCCATAGGGACCACATCACAATAAAAGTACTAACCGTTGAACTTGGATCATATATATTCATATATTTTCATAAAAGATAGCAAACCATTTCCTTCTATAAAATCAGGCCCAATGGCAATGATATAAAGTTATAAACAAGCCTTAAAAAATTAAAAGCCCAGAACGGTTGACGCTCTGCCGCTCTGTCCGGTTTCTTATAACTCACACCGTAATTTAGTCCCACATGAAAAAAACAAAAGCATTGGGAGCGCCAAGGAATCTATAAAATGAGCTGCGGGTGCTATGTTTGAAAGTACTTACCTGGACGGGGTCAATGGACGATCAAGAAGGTTCATGGCCTAGGCCAGTGGTCCACATTGCACTTTGTGGGAGCGCTGGCGTACCATCTGCCCAAGTGGCAGAGTGGACGTCGTAATTTGTTACTGAGGGGGTACGCGTTCGCGCGGCCCCTGCCATTTCAATATTAAACATTGTTAAATGTTCAGATTTATGACAAATCTGCTGATCGGCATGAGTTTTCTTTTGCACAATTTTGTTTGACAACATGATCCATACTGTATATGCAACAAACAATAGATGAAAAGTTATGAAAAATTAATAACAAAGTTCAAGAATTTGCTAGTCTTCTTGAGCCGATGGTTACTACATGGTGCTGGTTTGTTACCTGTCACAATGTATAATCATCTTAGCAAAGTAAATTTCAGATCACAATCTTAGATTCCTTTTGCACCTTTAACGCAAGGACAGATTTCTAGCCCAACCCCTCAATTGTTTTTCTTTTTTACTTCTTTTCTTTTTGGCATGCATGCCATTTTGTTCTTGATGAGATCCCAAATGCATAACTGGTACTGTGCTGGTACCAGGATAGTACTGGTACTAGGACTTGCTAGTAATTTGGGACCTCCAATTTAGACGATTCAAGAAAAAGTCAAAAAGTATGATAACCCTATTTACAGAAGTCAGATTAGAAAAGCATGGATTAGTCTACTAAATACTGGAACTTTATTAGTACCGTAGGGAAGCATAAATTAGGCTCTCTGTGTACAAAGTTCAAATCAACAATCACAAATATAAAAGTCCAAAGAACATCTTACTGGTATTGTACTGTTACAAAAGCAGATCTGTGTAGATGTATTTTGCTTGGAGATACTCGTAACAACCTACTAGAGAGTACAGCCCTATCTCTATCAGAATTCACTAAATAACTGACATTTGTTACTAAAGTGTAAAGACACAAAAAAGCAAACATGATATTAATAAAGTTTACCTATAAACACAATTACTGAGCTTTGAGATGAAGCACGCACAAGAATTCTTCTTTATCAAACAGAAATATCTTGTGCATTAATTTGGCAGACGATACCCTCTCCTGAGAACATTAACAACTCTGGTAATTATATGGTCTCAGTTCAATTGAGTTAGACCAATGCATACTTCACCATTGATGACATCATGGAATAAATTACTCAATTTTCTCTCTACCACTGAGAACCTAGATAATTTTAACAATAGAAAAGATTATGTCACTATTCCAGCAGTCCTTTCCTTGTGAAATGCAACATGGTTTCTACAGCATCCCCTCCAATTACAAGTACATCGTAGCAGTATACAAAATAAGCACCAGCTAGGAGGAATACAAACTTCAGGCAAAGATCCATGCTTTTGGGTCGTATCAGTTCATGATTAAAGCAATTTCGTAAATGTTAAAGAACTGCCATTTGCTACTAAACACACAGAAAAGAAAATTAACATGATATAAATAAAAATCTTACATATAGACACAATTACTGAGCTTTGAGATGAAGCACACACAACAATTCTTCTATTTCCAATAGAAGTATCATGTAAATCAATTTGACTGACAAATAACCTCCTGAGATCATTAACAAACTCTTTATTTTTTTGAGGACAAATAAAGATCATGCCCAAAACATTTATGTTTTTAGAAAAAAAAAAGATGAGCATAAAAAAAGAAAAAGTATGCAAGAAAAAAAAAGAAATTTATGAACTCCTTGATGTAGGCATTGAACTATATGTCCACTGTGTAATTACTTGGTCCGCCAATTCTTCGATATCCTTCATGGTTTCACAGAAGGTTCTGCAACACCTTTCTCTTCATATCACAAACTGAGTTATTAACAGGATTGCCCTAGCTTCTTTTTCATACATCAGACTAGTGAGCATGGCAACTGGATCTTCATTAGCTTGGTCTGAAATTGTCAGCATCATTATTTCAAGGTGTACCGCTATCATCCTGTACAAGTCTTTTGTCATATATAGTGCACTGATTGAAGAAATGATGTGATGACTCCAAACAATTTTACACATAATACATCTATTGACCATATTCTGTTAATCTTCACAATTTTATTGAGAATCAAAAGCCATGCAAATACTCTCATCCTTGGAGGCACTGCTCTTATCCAGATTTTTTCCTAAATTGCTTGTTATTGTAGGTCCATCCATCATGCAGTAATAAGCCAATTTGACAAAAAAAAAAACCTGATGCCGCTCATTTCCATGTTGCATCGACCTGCATTGAACTATAATTACAACTCTTGTAATCATATGGTCTGGGTTCAGTTGAGTTAGACTGAGCATACTTAACCTGTGAGGATGCCATAGAGTAAATGACTTGATTTTGTCTCAAGAACTGAGATCCTAGAAAATTTTAACAATAAAAAAAAAGTATGTTACTTTTAGCCCCCATGTAACAGTCCCTGTCTCATGAAACCACAGCTTTGTCATGCAACAAGGCTTCTACAGCATCCCCACCAATTTTCAAGAACAAGTACGTACATGATAGCAGTATAAAAACAAGTTTTGTCAGGACAAGCACTGACTAGGAGTATCAATGCCATGCAAGGATTCATGCTTTTGGGTCGTGCCACTTCATGATTAAAGTAGTTTTGTAAATGCTCAAACCGGAAAGCATATTGCCACATTTCATAAGAGGCATTTCAGCAAACACCTAAGCTGCAACACCAATCGACAATCTTCTTAAGTGCACAGAGCCCCATGTAAGAGAGCCAAACATGATGCACTCAACATATATATCGGAAATCAAACTTATTCTTAAATGTTATATGAAAGGTTGCATGAAGCAATTCCACATCTAATCTACACAGTTCGGAGATTTGTTCCGGTTTCAGATTTTTTAGTCCCATTATGGAAAATCAGAAAACTAGTATCACATTTATATTACCAGCGCGTAGGCCATCTATCGCCGAGCTCAGTAGCGTGGGCTTATAATCCAAGCGGAGGCAGTGGATGATTCGAACGATTGGTTCTTCTCTGTAGACCGGATCTCAACCGCTCTCAGTCGGCCCGCCCATTCCAAGTTGGGCAGTTGATCCAAGCAGCTCAGGCGAAGGCCTTAGTTGAGTGGATCTTAGAGGAGAGGGGAATGCGTGAGGCTGGTTTCACAGAGCAGCGAATACCTCTCGCTCTCAACGGTGGAAGGATAACGGGCCCGCGCTGTTGCGATCTACTATGGTCCTAGGAGGGTTCCAATCGGACGGTCATCGTTTTTCTCCTCCGAACGAGATCTGCCACCCATTCAGAAATAATAGAGCAGTAGAGGAGAACCATTCGATTTAGCATCCATTTATGTTCATGAGCAAAAGCATCCCACCAAAATTCGAGTGCGTATCCTCTGAGATATCTCAACTTTTGCGTGACCGACGTGTCCCGTGCCTATTCGGGGGTGATGGAGGGGATCAGTATTTTGTATGCTTTGCGATTCGTGCATGACGTCTTTAAAGGTTGAGATTTTCCATAAAATCACGCAAAGTTTGAGATATCTCAGAGGATACGAATTCCCAAAATTCTGCCTTCTTTTGATTTCTGGGGCCTTGATGCTGGAGTGCGTATCCTCTGAGATATCTCATATTTTGCGTGACCGACGTGTCTGGTGCCTATTCGGGGATAGCGCGGGGGCCAGTATTGTTCGAGCTTTTAGATTCGTGCAGAACTCTTTGAACAGTTGAGATTTTCCAAAAAGTCACGCAAAGTTTAAGATATCCCAGAGGATACGAATTCTTGATGCTGTAGGTTCAGTTTGGTAGACGTCCGATTGGAACGCTAAAACGTCTCTTACTTATTTTTGACGGTACTTTATTTCCCTTTATCCTTAGATTTTAGAAGAATGTTTGGCAACGCTTCTAATGATAGTTCTTAAGAGAGTACTAAATATTAATTTGCAAATATTAAAGTGTATCCAATAAAATTATATATTGTATGACGATAAGTGTTGATTTTGTTCTGTGTAAATATCAAGCAAAAGGAAGATCAGATAGACAATGATCTTATAATAACTAATTAAGTTAATAAGCATCTGCCATGTACAAAATACAACCCGCATATAAAAAAACATTCAGCCTAACAACTGATATACAATACAAGAGGCCTAACAAGTTCATTGCACCAAATCAGTATTTTTGTAGGAAAGAGCCTACCTCAGGATCTGATTGGAGTTGTTCGATAAATATTAAGATTTGTGTGTACTTGATTCACACAAAGTTTGAAGTTATTCGTGTGAACTTTTAACAAGTATCGCGCAGCTTCAAGCTGATCTGATGCCTATCGGACTGCCCTATTCGTTTTTTATATTACAATTTACAAATTAAATCATGCATGCACAAATCTAATAGAAACAAACAAGGAACTTACCTAGTTTATCAATTTCATTTCACGGTACAGAGACATGCATTGGCATATTAGGCAAGTTGGGAATATACAAATATTTTGATCCATCAGTTGTTATAGGTTGCATCATATGATATATTTCTGGAGATTTCTCTCCTAAGACTTTTTTCCCAAATAAGTGGAAAGCATGTATTGGCAGCATGCATGATTAATTTTAGACACCTTTAGAACAACAGGATCTTTTACTTGCTTTTGTTTTGTGCCATTTTGTTTAATAAAGCCAAACAACAAGATCTATAATTAAGACTTCATTATTATTTAAAATAAACGAAGCATCATATATGGGTCCAATTCAATGAATTTTTGTTTCTAATGGATGTTTGTCTTCTTTCTCTCCAGTTCAAATCTGATTCCATGTATCTCTTGAGATTGCACGTTTACAAATTGTAAACAATTTTTCATAGTATTCAGAAAAGAGAGATTATATGCTCCAAATATGAAAAAAAAATGATATTAGGAACTATGATCAACAAGTTTACAATAATGACTTATTTAAAAAAAAAATGCGCTTCATGCATGTCAACATCATATAATGGAGGTATCCATTCCCATCAAGAATGGAGATAATTTGTCTTTGCAAAACCTAAGTTGTAGAATTGAAATAGAAACAATTGACTTTTTCACAAAGAGACGAAAATGATAAACTTAATTAATACAAAATTAAAGAGGGAAGGAAAAACTATATCAAAAAATAAGGGAAGGAAAAGGAAATTAAAAATATGATAAGGATTGAACAAGAACAAAGACCCATTCAATAAACTAGAATTTTCTTCAATATTGACTAAATCATGACCTGCTTCTTGACAAATTCTTTAATGAGTCTTTTGAAAAAGAAAGAAAACAACAAAGATACAAAGGGGACTCTTTCTTTATTCCATACAGAGGGAATGAAAATTAAACAAAAGATAAATGAAACAAAAAGGATTATTGGTTCAATATGTTGTTCCAGGGAAAAAAAAAAAGCTAACAAATGAACAAAAATTGACTATTTCTTCCATAAAAGGAAATTAAAAAAAAAAACATATATAAGAGAAACAAAAAGTTTATTAGTTCAATATGTTGTTAAAAAGTGGTATAACAAAGGAAGAAAAAGGGACTATTTCTTTATCCTCCTCGTCCAAGTCACCTTCCATTTCATTTTATGGAATTCTAGAAGAACAACCCTCAATTTCAATTAATGAATTTGAAATACGTTTGACCTAGAGAAAGGAAGTATGCTAATCCCTAACCGTCAACCATGAAAATTTTCATCTAGGAGTACTCTTTCCTCTGTATACTCTAGGATTATTTTATATCAAATAAATTTCGCTCATTTTAACACTTAAGCCCATTTAATCAACATTTGAGAATATATAATTGACAATTTAAGTAATTTTTTTAGCATGATGAGGATTAAAATTTCTAAATCACTTCAATATGAGCATTAAATTTTTCCGAAGATTGCAATAATTTACTAAACTAGATGTAACTTTTAATTTATAAAAATTTAGTTGATATTGGATAATAATTTTTTTTACAGAGGAAGGTTCAAATGTCTCTATCTTTTTGTATCTCCATCATGTATTCATTTTTAAGAATTTTAATAACTTAAAATTAAAAACTTAAAAATTAAATTAAAACCGTTGGATATGATCTACATTATTTTATCTATGCGCGTGTAAAAAAATGTGACATTTCAATTTTATTTTAGTTGTCATCAAAAGCTTATAAAAATAAATAATTTTTGAACATTAATTTTTCAAATAATTAATTCACGTTAAAACAAAATTAGGTACTACTTTACTTGCTATTTTGTTTCCACAAAGCCCCACAAAAAAGAAAGAAAAAGAATTGGGTGCCATCCTGCCATATGATCAGTACTCAGTAGTCTTTTTCAGGGATCCTTTCCTCAGTCAGTAATACGTAGCAATCAAATAAATGCAAATAGTAGGTTATCCGAATCGAGCTATATTTCAATTTTGCATTGGGACCCACATGTAAATTTACCATGAAAAAGTCAACTTCCTCGGATTTACCAAATTGCCATCAAGCCATCTAGGTATTAGTGTTGACTGTTCTCAATTCTGCATTTACAGTTTTACACCCATATTATCAAGTTTATTGAAAAATGGTCCAATATGATTTATGATAATTGATTTTCAAGTTCTATTATAAATGTATACAATTGAGATATGATTTGGTCTTTAAAACTAAGAGAAAAACCTTGCTCAAAATTGAATAACAAATCTTCAACTTTCATCTTGGTTATGAATCGACCAAGATGATATGCTTACTTAAAAATGTTCTCTGCATTTAGTGGGGGAGCAAGGTTCATCCATGGGCTAATTAAAATCATATGACCACGTACTTTAGTGTAGATTTTTGTATCTAAAATCAAGATTCAAGTGCAAAATTTGAGTTGAATGTGCTACATATAAGATCCAAGTACTTTATTTTTGGAGTTAGGTTATTTGAAATACTCTATTCAGTGTTTAATTGAATTAGAATAGCTAAAATATTTAATCTAAACTTTTTTTCATTAGAGTAGATTATTCCTAAGAGTTTAAAATTTTAGCTACTCTAATAACACAAAATTATTCTTATTTTACCACCAAACATACTCTAACACTATTAGTACAAATCAGACAGATAATTAATGCAGAAGTACATAAAGCTATTCTTATTTTATCACCAAACAAACTCTAACACAACTAGTACGAATCAGACAGGTAATTAATGCAGAAGTACATAAAGCTGCAACATTATCTTTAATTAAGATCATGTTGGAGGTAAATTATCTTTGTACTAGAATTCATAAAGTAACAAAAGACGCCAAAAAAATAGCAACTGTCTTCAAATAGAGATCATTAATTTGGGGCAGAAGCTGCATGGCACCTGTCTCCTTAATGTCAATACCATATATAACAACTGGTTTAAATAAAACAAATCACTAAAATTAATTAGGTACTACTTTATTAATTAAAAGATGTCCCCAGCCCAATATTTAACAAGGCCTCCTATTTTTTAATAAAAGATGGGATCCAAGTAGGCTGAAATCTTCAACCTTCCATAACTACATGATCAATTAATAATAGATAAACAAACAACCTTGACACATTCAACCGCGACCCAACAGAAATTATAAACAAATTAATTACAGAGAGATATGTATTCATCAGAGCTTCTCTCTTTTAATTAATCATTTCTTGTATCATGCTTTATATCATTTCCTCCTACCCAATGGTACAATTTGCTCACTCCTACACTCTTTGACTTGGCCCCCTTACGTGGAACCCTAATTATCTAACATATAACCATCATAGACTTAGTCTTATACAGTATATACAACTCAATATAAATAACCATCCTTTTACTAAACCTTCTACTTGCTAATTTTTTCCCTTCAATTCAAATCCTAGGCACACACACAAATTAAACAACATCCATGGATGGTAAACAACCGCACCGTCGAGAGTTGCAGGGCCCACGACCGGCCCCTCTAAAAGTCCGAAAAGACTCCCATAAGATAAGAAAACCTCCAGTTGCACCGCCTCAGCAGCAACCGGCCGCCGGCCCTGTAATCCAACACCGGCCACCGGTTATCATCTATGCAGTCTCGCCAAAAGTAATCCACACAAACCCTAGTGAATTCATGTCTCTCGTTCAACGCCTCACAGGTTCATCCTCCTCCTCCTCCTCCTCCTCTTCGGCTGCTGCTTCTGCTCCTTCTCTTCCAGCTCCCGCTTCTTTTCCTCCTGCTTCCACTGCATCTCCTTTTCCTTATAGTAACTATCTACTGCCGGGTTTTCTATCTGGGACGACCGGAACTAGTGGGTTTTCTCCAGCTGCACGGTATGCCACGATCGAGCAAGGAAGAAAGGAAACGAGGATTGAGGCCATGACGAAAGCCAGAGAAGACGATTTGATGCTGACTCAATTTGGAATCGATGCCGGGCCCAGGTTGGACCAAATCGGGCTGTCCCCGGCTGGGATACTATCACCTGTTCCATCGTCTCTTCCGGTTATCTCTCGTAATTTGTTCTCTCCATTGAATAACAATGATCAGGCAGCTGGTAGTCTAGGGTTTCTGCATGATCTTAGCCCAGTCTTTGCTGCAAATAGATCCCTGACCGGTAACAACTATTTTGCAACAACCCCCGGGAGTTTTTTCGCAAACACCCCTACCAGTAATTTCCTGTCCATGACAACTCCTCCTGTTGTGCCATCTCCTGGTGCATATAGCTGGGATCTATTTCAGCATTACCTGGATCAATAGCAAATTGCTTTAATTACCAATTATATATGATAGAGAAAGGCATTGGTGAAGACAGGGAGGAAGGTGGAAGAAAAGGATATACTGATAACTACAAACAAAGGATAGATGCTGGGAGACAAATCTAGGGTTAGATATCTTTAAAGTGATTTTAATTATGTGGGGCCAGACATGACGGAGAGAAAGATCCACATTGGATGGCATCACCAAGAGTATAGGCAAGTAGCTAGTTTTCATTTATCTTTTAGAAGTTTTTTTTTTCTTCTCAAAATTGCATGAAACACACCATGGTTTTTATGTGCTTTTGCATTGCTAACCTCTATTCCAGAGCAATAGAAAATACTGTGGTTGCACCAAAGTTGATGCATATAACAACTATATATCAAATTTGAATAATACTTCAACACAATTGCAGTATATTGGTCATGCATCAGACTTTGATTGTACATACATAAACCCAAATTTGTCTAGCTTTAAATTAGAGTTAGGCAACAAAAAAGCACCTTCAAACCATGATTTTTTGCTGCAATTTGTAGTTTGTTTTTGGAGCTAAGTCTATATAGAAATTTATTCATACTTCTTTTAGGAGAAATCTTTGTCATATATGAGGTTATTTTTGTTTAGTTAGAAGTTATACATACATGCACTTATTCTTGCACCCTTTTGTGAAGCTTGATTCAGGAGCCAACTTGAGTGGTGGTTAAGAGTAGTTGAAGTCATTTATTGTATTAGGCTAGCTTGTACTTTTTTTTTATTATACTTTGTTTGATTCATTATATTATAATTTTCTTTGTTGCAATAAATGAAAGGTTGCTTGCTGTCAGATGATTTTAAAGTTTTTCCAAATTTCTTGGTGGCAGTTTGGTTTAGATCCGTTATTCAGTTCCAGCTGCCTCCATATAAGACGGATTTGGATTAACTCCGAACCGTCCGTTATAAATTGACACCAGTTTAAAGTTGTCTATTTATTATCTCTCCAAAATTTCTAATCAAATTTGAATTCTTTAGTATAATATTAATATACTAGCTCAAATGCTCAATTGTATATATTATATAAGGAAAAGTAAGTTGGGTATAGTTTACATAAATAAGAAAGATTATATATATATATATATATATTACAAAGATTACCAAATGTTCTTCATAGTTAAGATATATTGTGTACAATTTTAATACAATTTGAGCTTTGGATCACCGATCAAACTAATATTGATAAAATTGAACCGTTGACTTTACAAATTTATCAATGCGTGTATATATAAGAATAGTGAAAAAGTAATGCTAGTATGTTTAATTAGTGTGTAAGAATAATGCAAGAAAATTGCTAAATCAGATCATGTGAGAGAAGACTAATAAATAAAAATATTGCTTCGGTTATATATATAATTCGAAAGAGTGCTAATCTATAGTAATTTACGTACTATTTGATGGTTTGGTTTGTGTTAGCATAATAGTCACTAATCCAATAAACTATATATTACGAATATCAATCAAAAAGTTGTATGGATCACTTCTCAAACAAGAATTTAGCATTTCTAGAATTTGTATGTATGTTCAGAACAAATTTAGTTAGTGTTCATAGTGTACTTAAGAGATTGGTTTATATGGTTTTAAATATGTACGTAGTAAGGTGTGTGTGTGTGTCAGAATAAATAACCAGGCCTTGATTATTAGTTACTCGTAGTGTTTATAATCCATGATCATAACTAATTAACATATAAATCAAATCGAAGGATATATGAAATTGAATACTTAATTTTAATTCATATGAAATTGTAATCAATCACTCTGAACCTACGTACAACAGGGGATCGCAAGCAAATATAAGAAGAAGAAAAAAACAACTTTTTTGTTCTCTCTAGCTTGAAAAAAATATATAGAACAACTAGTATGTTATCATAATATGATTTAATCAATATTATGTGGGATGGTATTTTCCAAAACTTGTCAAATTAATATATATATATATATATATAGGAATATGCTAGCATGCTATGCATAGCATAGAACCCCTTCATGCAACGGCTTGGATTTCGAGTTTTCATAATTCTAATGGTCAATCTGAACCATTCATCTTGTTCTCCATATTAATATGTGTTTGGAGACCAATTTTATATTTTTTGGAATTTGTTTACTATTTCTTTAGATTTATTGAAAATCGCTGTTTTCAGCAAATCTGTACTATAAAAAAACAGCGATTTTCAATAAATCTAAAGAAATAGTAAAAAAATTTCAAAAAATGTAAAATTTGGTCTCCAAACACATATTAATATGGAGAATAAGATGAACGGTTCGGATCGACCATTAGGATTTTAAAAACTCAAAATCCAAGCCGTTGCATAGAGGGGTTCTATGCTATGCATAGCACACTAGCATGTTCCTATATATATATATATAGAGAGAGAGAGAGAGAGTTGGGCTATGGTGCATTGCAATGCATGAAGGGGTTTGTGCATTGGACCATAAATCTAAAATTCAAAATACAAATGGCCGATCCAAACCATTCATCTTGTTCTCCATATTAATATGTGCTTGGAGATCAAATTTTACATTTTTCTGAATTTTTTTACTTTTTATTAAGTATTTTACAAAATTGTTGATCCAATGGTGGCTTAACAAAATAGTAAAATCAGCAGCCACCGTTAGATCAACAATTTTGTAAAATACTTAATAAATAGTAAAAAAATTAAGAAAAATATAAAATTTGGCCTCCAAGCACATATTAATATGGAGAACAAGATGAATGGTTTGGATCAGCCATTTGAATTTTGAATTTTAGATTTATGGTCCAATGCACAAACCCCTTCATGCATTGCAATGCACCATAGCCCAACTCTATATATATATATATATATATATATATATAGTGTAAAACTAATATACACTTAAGTGTACTGTACACTTAACCCTAGGACCGTACGATTTTTTTAAATCGTGTAGATTATTCAAAAGTCGTGCAGCGCGAATCTCAAAGCTAATCCTAGGGTTCTAGGGTTAAGTGTATGGTTCAATCGGTACACTTAAGTGTATATTAAGTTGACTCTATATATATATGTAGAATTTAGCTAATATGCTATGGGTTGCATAGAGGCCTCATGTGCTATGGCGGTTTATTTTTTAGAGTAAGAGTTTGAGACTTACAAAACAGTGAGAAATTATAAGCTAGCCTTACAAAACGGCAGTTTAATTATTTGAGAGGAAGATTATGAATTGTCAAACTGCATTATATATATAGAGAGAGAGAGAGTAAGGCTTGGGTGCTACTATGGATAGCATAGAGGCCTACGGTGCTACCGCTCAATATTCGAGTTTTCAAAATCCTAACGGTCGATCCGAACCATTTATCTTATTCTCCATATTAATAAGTGTTTGGAGACCAAATTTTACATTTTTTGGAATTTTTTTACTATTTTTTTAGCTAGATAGAAAATCACTTGATCTGAAAATTTCTGCACCATTAAGATATTTTATTTTCTACCTATCTAAAAAAATAGTAAAAATTTTTCAAAAAATGTAAAATTTGGTCTCTAAATACATATTAATATGGAGAACAAGATGAACGGTTCGGATCGACCGTTTGGATTTAAAAACTCAAATATTGAGCCGTAGCACGGTAGCCCTCTATGCTATCCATAGCACCCCAGCCTTACTCTCTCTCTCTCTCTCTCTCTCTCTCTCTATATATATATATATATATATATATATAGGTTTTGGCTAATATGCTATGGGTAGCTAAGAGGCCTCCGTGCTACGGCTCGGATTTTGAGTTTTCAAAATCCTAACGGTCGATCCGAACTGTTTATCTTGTTCTCCATATTAATATGTGCTTGGAGACGAAATTTTACATTTTTATGAATTTTTTTACTATTTATTAAGCCACTTTGAAAACCGCTGATCCAACGGTAGTTTCTGGTTTTACTGTTGGGTTAAGCCACCGTTGGATCAGGGGTTTTCAAAGTGGCTTAATAAATAGTAAAAAAAATCTGAAAAATGAAAAATTTGGTCTCCAAGCACATATTAATATGGAGAACAAGATGAACGGTTCGGATCGACCGTTAGGATTTTGAAAACTTGAAATCCGAGCCATAACATGGAGGCCTCTTAGCTACCCATAGCACCGTAGCCATGTCCTATATATATATATATATTAATTAGTTCTTTGGAGCATACAAATAATTACTTCTTATAGGAAGGGTGTGTGTGTGTGTATATATATATATATATATATTAATTAGTTCTTTGGAGCATACAAATAATTACTTCTTATAGGAAGGGTAAAAATGAGTTACAAAAGTGATGAGATATTTCAGAATTTGTTTTAACAAAAAAAACAATAATTTTTATGTGAGATTGCTTGAATAAAATATAAATAGAATATTCTTTATAAATATTAAATAGTTGAATGGCTTCAATTTAAAAAAATTAAAGAATATTTTATCATAAATTTATCATTAACACGAATTATTTATTTTTGGATATATTTTTATGTCTTCGAGTTTGAAAGATAAGTTATACCCTTTGGATTTTTGGAACGGTATATATAGAACTGAAATCATGCCTAACGCCTTAATTGTTGAATATATCTATTTGCTATTCAAGGACCTCAATTCAAATTCAAATACATTTTGTGTAGTGTTTAAAGTAACACTGACGGCGATTGATCAGCACATGAAAGAATCCTATACTATTTCACAACTTGACAATCTTGACCTTGAATAATTTTTACAGTGGAATCACTCTCTGAATTCCGTTCAAATTGATAAAAAACAAAGGTCAAAAGTTTATATTCTGAATAAGAAAGTTTCTGTGGATATCTATATAAGAATGTGGTTCACATGTCTTTTTTTTTCTTTTTGAGAAAGCGTCAGTTACAATAAAATAAAAAATAACAAAAAGGAAAATAAAAAAAATTACATCCCTACAAAAACAACATCAATAACTCTTACTTCCTAACAGTTTTTTATCCACAGTTTTGCATCTTGCAATGCAAATTCCTTAACCATCTAGGAGTTCTTTCCCTTCAAAAATCTTTGTATTTCTTTGCTTCCATATCAACCAACAAGTTGATATGAAGTATACTGACCACTATTTTTTTCCCATTCCCGAGTTTGTTGCATTCATCATTAAATTGTTCCAAGTATCATGTACTGTTTCTAGTGTCGTCATGAGACGCACTTCTAGAATGGATTCCAACCTATCCCACAAGCGAACTGCCTTTAGACATTTAAAAAACAAGTGCAAGATGGATTCCACTTCCCTTAACTAGCATGTCTCGCAATTCGTTGAGCAACTGAACCCCCTTCTCTCCATCATCTCATGAGTGAGCAATTAATCTGTCCTTCAACAATAGATAGATAAGGATGCGTACCGTTGGTGCGACTTTCTATCTCCATGTGTAAGCCTACTGCCACGCTAGCATACCACCTCCAACCAATATAGAATAGAAGGGATCAAGGTACAATAATTTTTGAGTTATAACAAGCATTTTTTATATTTTCAAAGTTCAAATTATTGATTCAAACTGTTAGATGTGATATCTACAATAAAATGTGCTTGGAGACCAAATTTTACATTTTTTTTAGAATTGTTTTACTATTTATTAAGATGGGTAGAAAAACTAGTCAAATTCATACCATTGAATTTTGTACCCATCTTAATAAATAGTAAAAAAAATTTCAAAAAATGTAAAATTTGGTTTTCAAGCATATTTTATTGTAGAAATCACATCTAATGGTTTGGATCAATGATTTGGACTTTGAAAATGTAAAAAATACTTGTTGGAACTTGTTGTAACTTAATCCCTCCTCATAGAATAGATAGATTTACCTGAGTAGTGACCGCATCAGGGGCGGATCTACTGTAGCACGAGCCCCCCCCCCCCCCCCCCCCCCCCCTCCTAGATTTCGAGTTTTAGTAGTCATCTATTGATATTAATTGACTTTGCCTCTTCCTAAAAAAAATTTTGCCACCTCTGGATATTTGATTTGTAATTCGGATTAAATTTAGTATTAAAATCAAAATAAATTTCTTGAATTATGATTAATAATATTAATTATAAGTTATAGGATCAGAAATTATAACTCAGGGATTGAAAAATATAAGTCAAAAACATTATTTTTTTTATCGAGTACCGAATTAGTTAATCGGTTTAAATCTAATAAGTTATTTAAATTCGATTCGATTCGATTTTTTTTGTCACTCTGACGAAAATTCTAGATCCACCCCTGTTGACCACCATAGAATCTGATCAGTACCATTTATCCCTTGACAGGACCACATGAAGAGATTGTATATTGCAATCTGTGTATTCCAGAAAAATGAGCCTGTTTTTACCCAAAGTGCAACCCCTTGTAAATTACTCAGTTTCTGTCAATAATTAATGTGAATGGGATTCAAATGTCGTCTTATAGTTTTGTCAATAATTTGAAAGTCTAAACAATTGATCTAACCATTTAACATAATCTTCATATTAAAATGTGTTTGGAGATAATATTTTAATTTATTTGGAAATTATTTATTATTTATTTAGATAGATACAAAATCACTATTTTTTAAACATCCAAACAGTAATTTTGTATCTATTTAAAAAATTAGTAAAAAGAACATTAAAAATTAAAAAAAATTGATGTCTAAAAACATTTTAATATAGAGATTATGTTATGCAATTTGCATTGACAAATCTGAACTCTAAATAAAAATAAAAATGTGAAACATAAATAAAGAACAAAAAACAGGAGACATTTGAATCCTCTCTGTAAGTAAAAAATTTGAGTAGAACAGAGAATACCTTGATGAATTCGTCACAATTCTCTCACTTCTTGGCGTTGTTGTTTGGATGGAACAATTATTTCCAATACTAAAAAAAAGTGATTAATTATTGAAGTTCTAATTAACGCACTCCAGTAGTCCAGGAATTCGTATCCTCTGAGATATCTCAAACTTTGCGTGACTTTATGGAAAATCCCAACTGTTTAAATAAGTTATGCACGAATCTCAAAGACAAATAATACTGACCCCCTACATCACCCCCGAATAGACACCGGACACGTCGGTCACGCAAAAGTTGAGATATCTCAGAGGATACGCACTCGTAGTCCAGTGCAATGCAATACATAACTATCATACTGTAGCGGTATCCGTTTAACGCATTGTATAACGAATGAGAGTATTATACCCACACTGGAGTGTGTATTCAATTTTCTCTACTTCTCATATTTTTAATACAATCCTAATCTTATAAAATCAACATGAATATTTTTATATTAACTCAAATATGCTCATAATTCACTACATTATCTTCATACAAAGATTCCCCCACTACAAAATGCCTCGATGTTACTTCAGTGGATCTGTACTCTGTTGCTGTTTGTTTTTTTTTTTTTTTTTTTTTGATTGAAGCCCGTAGGCGAACTCTGTTGCTGTTGCCTATCGCTTTACCTCAGCAGAGAGAAAAAAAAAAAATGGCGTACTTTTGTATCAACGAAATCTTCTCATTGTTAACTTTTGTGCACAAATTCCAATACAACGCTTAATTCAAGATGACTTTTGTCAGTTTGTGTACAGTTGATTTGTCGTAATTCAAATAAGGCGTGTCGGAGAAATTGTAAAATTTATCCATGTTTTTTCAAACCCCTCATTTCTCCCTCACTTCTATAACTTTACATTTGAAATAAAGGATACATAACTATATGAAAATTTTGTGAACTTAGAAATACATATATTTTATTATATTTTATTTTTATATATAGAACTTATAAGTTAAAATTGACTACATAATATTAGCTAATCTATAAAATATTTTAAACATATGATTTTGTTTAAATTAATTTTACATAATATAAGCACTTCATTAGTACTCTGTTTGTATTTGAAGGTTAGAAACTGGGTGTTGCAAAATTATATATATATTTGTTTTAACAAACTTGTAGTCATTTTAAGTATCCTTTATAGCTTATATAGTTTGCTTGAAAATTGAAAAATTGAAAAATTATTTGAAAATTTGACTTCAATTAAATTAATATAAAAATATGTTTGACTGATACAAATATGTGAATCAGTAAGCAAATAATATGAACCAGTAAGAAAAAAAAATCAATGTTTAAAAAGGTTAATTTAGACTGCACAAAATACGTTATAATAGAATTGTACAATATGAAACATGAATGTTAAACCTAACTTCTGTCATTTCATGCATATTGTTAATCACTTTAATATTTTTCTTATTAAGAGTAATGATAATTATGAAGTGTTCAAATATCTTTAATCTTTATGCCTTCATTTTTTTTATTTTTTTTATTATTTCAACTGTTTGAACTAATAATGAGAAGTATAGATTAGTGGTGCTACAATGAATTATCATATTTTTCTGGTTTAATTTAGAAGAATATAATTTGCACTAGCAATTATTAGTAGTACAAAAATGCCCCCAATCAACAAAAACATTGGGAAACAATAACACTTTTTATCAGTAACTAACCTATACTCATCATAATTTAGTATATTTTTTTGTAATGATGATGTCATAGTCACATATTAATTAATATAAGTTAATCTATGTTTCATATTAGAAAGTTTAAGAAAAGCAAGCCATGAAAATTAATCCAAACTATAGATCAAGAAAGGAGACAAAAATATATACACTTCTATTTAAAATATAAAGTTGTAGGAGTATGAATAAGGAGAAGTGAGAGAGAAAAAAAAGGGAGAAATGGGAACCTACAAGAATATTTTGTTAATAATTTATAAAGAGAAATAATTTGTTTGTTGATTTGAAAAAGAAGGACAAATTGTACATTTTTTCAGACGTGTCACGTGCTAATTAAGCACCAAATATTTTAAATTGCTCAATAAGCAGGGTTGGCAAATATCACTTTATTTTTTGTGATCCTTCAGTACACATTGTAGAATAAATAATAATCAGAAAATGCAATGAATAATGGACTTTTCAAGGCCAATTTTAGTTAATTACTTCACTATCGTGCACATGTCTCTATCTAATTGAGAAGTTTAGGTGGAAAATTGATTTACTTTTTGATCTCTGTCTGCATAAATTAAATACCCACATGGCTATTCCTAAGCATATATCAGTGCAATTTGGTATGTACAATTTTGGACGTTTTATGAGGTAAAGCGAGTGTTTTACTTTATGTATATATCTTTAATTTTAAAATTTAAAAAGTTGATCTGAATTATTCAAAATGATCATGTATTAAAATATACTTGGAGACCAAATTTTACATTTTTTATAAATTTATTACTATTTTTTTTAATATTTGAAAATCATAGTTTTTCAGAAAATTGTGGACCATAAAAAATCAATGATTTTCAAAAATTCGAAAAAACTAGTAATAAATTTAAAAAAATGTCAAATTTGGTATCTAAGCACAATTTAATATAGAGATTAACTTCAACAATTCTAATCGACGTTTTTAGATTTAAAATCACAAAATATGAGTGTAAAGTAAAACACTCATTTTATTTCATAAAACACAGTAACCCAACTCACTAATTAATATATCAAATTGAAGGATAAAAATAGTATACTTAATTTTATTCCAAATTTTCATTTTTAAATCATATGAAATTGTAATCACGCTGAACCTACAAGATGGGATCGCAAGCAATAAATATATATAAGAAGAAAAATAAAAGTTTTTCTTTTCTCGCTATCTTGATTAAATATATAGGATAAGTATTATAGTAGGTTATCATCAAATGATTTAATCAATAAAATGTAGGATGGTATTTTTCAAAACTTGTCAAAATCCCATTAATATATATAGTAGAAGAAGATGAATTTTTTTGATAAACCATAAATAATTAAATAAATTTTACGATATCAATATGATTACTTTTTTTTTTAAAAACCATAAGGACCAATTCGGTCTGAACTTTATTTTTTGTTTCTTTTTTTTTTACTTTTTTCATTTGCTCTGCTACAGAAAATACCATAATTATTTCAATTTTCTCCAGACCGAATGGTCCGACCGGTCTATATATATTTTTTTCTTCTAATAATTGCCATATTTTCTGTGGCAATTAATCGAAAAAGAAATGAAAAAACTAAAAAAAACGAAAAAAAAAAAAGAAAAGTTCAGACCAAACGGTCCGTTCGGTCTAGGGAAAAGACAATTGTGAGACCGAACAGACCGTCCGGTCCTTATGGTTTTTAAAAAAAAAAGTAATCATATTTATATCGTAAAATTTATTTAATTATTTATGGTTTATCAAAAAAATTCGAAGAAGATAGATTGCTAGACTGCAATTTATGTAGATTCTTTTTTTTTTTTAAAAGCTTCGCATACCAACTGTGCTGCCGCCTAATTCTCAATTTATGTTAGATTCAATGATTTTGATATGCTATATGTGAATATATATTCTTTGGAGCATACAAATAATTGTTCCTTATAGAAGGGTAATTAGAATGAATTACAAAAGTGGTGGTATACTTTTATCATAAAATTATCATTAACACGATTTTTTTTTTTATTTTTGGTGATATTTTTGTGTCTTTGAGTTAAAAGATGTTGTTATATATACCATTGGGTTTTGGAACAGTGTAGAACTCAAATTACGCCTAACTAACACTTTATTATTAAATACGTAGTCCGTTTGCAATTTGAATTAATTCTATATATTCAAAACCTTACAAATTTTGACCTTGAATTTTTTTTTTTTTTTACAGTGGAAACGTTCAAATTGAATAGAACAAGCATGCATGCCTTCGATTAATCTCTCATTTCTTCAAGTTGTCCAAAAGTATTTCTAACACTAGAAATAAAATATTAATTATGAAATCAAAGTGTCGTATTTTCAATGCTAATTCAATATTATAAAATCAACAATATGAACACATTTTTAATTTTAACTCAAATATCTTAAAAAATTAATTCACTGCATTATCTTTGTACCAAAATTCCACCACTACAAAAGGCCTTGATAATATATTGTTGTTGGGCTGTTGGCTTGTTGTCTTGCTTTTTCTCAGAAAAGACAAAAAAAAAATACAAAGATTGGCGTACTTTTGAAAAGGTCAATAAAGTACGATATCTCCTCGTTGTTAACTTTTGAAATTTTTAGAAAAAAAAAAAAAAGATTTTGATGAAACTAACATAATTAGTATTTTTTTACAAAAATTATAAAAACAGAAATGTTATTTTGGTCTCTCTTTTTTGGACTGAATTGTCAGATTGGTCCAAGCCATTTTCACAGATTTTGAGAAAAAAATACGTTCAAAAATTATAACAATACCTGAGACCGAATTATTATTTTTGTCCAAAAGCAAAAACAAAAAATTCGGAACCAAAATAACATTTCAATTCTTATAATTTTTATAAAAAAATACATAATCATGTTAGTTTCATAAAAATATTTTTTCTAATTATAGTTTATATTAAAAGTTCAAACTTTTGTGCATGATTTGTCGTAATTCAAATACAGTGCGTCACGTGCTAATTGAATAGCAAATATTTTTAAATTGCTCAATCAACAGCGGTCATTATCACTTTAATTTTTATGATCCTTCAGTACACATTGTACAGCAAATAATAAACTTTTCAAGGCCTACTTTAGTTCTTTTACTACGCTGCATATGTTTATCTGATTGAGAGCATCAGATCCTCTGTGACAAGTACCAAATGCAACATTATGTAGCGAATCACCAACACTAACTAACCATTTTTTTTTCCCAAAGAAATTCATTTTATTTTCTCAAAAATATAATATTTGTGTGCTTGACATATATAATTTTCATTCTCGCATTAAGATTTGTTCAAATATGTATTTAGATGCACTTAATATTTGAGCCGACATGATTGACACAAAGTCTTAGTTTATCGATTAATAACTTGTTTTAATGGGAAGTGGTTAAATTGTGCTTCCGGTAGAAAATGACTTGACAGGAAGGCTACATGAAAGTTCCTCTAAAAGCCAAAATGGAAAAAGATGCAAAACCGGGTAGTTCTTGTTTATCTTTTCGTTTTTATTTCTTTTACTAAAAAAGAGAGAGTATAATCTAAGATGAGAATTAAATGTCTCAACTCACGCCATTGTTTATACGAAATTTGGAACCTATTTCATTTACAAAAGATAAAATAATCTTGCAAAAGCAATATTGCAAGAACAAAATTATATGTAACGAGAAGGGCCAATAAATTCAATAAATTGGTGAGTTTAAAAAAAAAATTAAAGATAAATATGATATTATAAATTTTAGAAAGAGAAATACGTAATTCAAGATTTTTGGAGAATAAATTGGTGAGTTTGTAAACTCCTTGCAAACATTACTAAATTGGTGAGTTTGTAAACTCCTTGCAAACATTACTATCTTTAAACTGTATAGTAGATACTTTTTGCAAGAAAAAAAGCGTATTTATAACAATACTTCGTTGTAAAAAGTACCGTCGTGAATAGAAAAAATAAAACAATGACAGTACCTCATCGCAAAAAGTCATTTTTTTTATTCTCGCAAAAAGTGTTTCATTATTGTTGTATATAAACCTACAAACTATTGTGGAATTAGATCACCTGCCCTCTAGGGTGTAGAAAATTTCTATCCCTGAAGTCACTGCCGGGTGGAACCGAAATCACTTTTAATATTTAAATATTTAATCTTGGGTCCACCTCAGTTCTACCAATAGTAACTATAGGGAAAAAAATTTCCTGCTCCTAGAGGTGCAGAAGATTTGATCTCAGTATCACATCGAAATATCATGCAAAGATAACAGAGGAGCGAAGGTTGATTAAGGAATCTAGTTGAAAAAAAGGGAAAAAGAGAGAAGATTTAAATATTGTTATTATTATTATTATATTATTATTAAAATTAGTATTCTCGAAGAGCCAAATTTACACCCTTTAGAAATTTTGACTATTGTTTATATATGTAGAAAAACTCACGATCTAAAGATTCTAGATCATCCGAAGATTTTCTACTTGTATAAAAAATAGTAAAAAAATAAATTATGAAGCCGATCTCACAAAATACTTGAGCTCAAATCATGCTGAGCAATTTAAATTGATTATTTGGACTTTCAAAATGAGATATAAAAACATAGCACAAACCAATATGCACATTGCAAAATACCATTCCTTCACTCTAATACTAATAATACTTATTATAATGAGTATGGCTAATATAATATCAGTCTATATAACACTAACTCCAAAACCTATCAAATCAAGTTCAAATAGCGAATCCAAACCGATCTACTTCATTAGTTGTGCATTTACATGTAACATTTATTAGTTTTTGAGTTTATTTGATATCAAGTTAAGTGATTAAATGTTTGAGTTTTTAAGTTAATTTTAATACATTTATTTTTTAATTTTTTGCCGCTTGATTTGATACTAAAATAACTTAAAAATATAAAAAGTTTGCATATAAACGCATTACTCATAAAAGTAAATTGGTTTGAACGATTTGAATTCACCATTTGAACTCGATTTGATAAGTTTCGGAGTTGATATTATATAAACTGAAATGATACTTATGTTATATTAGCCATACTCTATTATAATTATTATTATTGTTCAGTTTTGCTTTAGCGCTTATTATTGCTGTTTTTGCTAATTAAGTAGCTTGTTCATTTAATGTAATGAGACCTATATATGCTTTGAAAGTTTGAAGTTATTTTGGGTGGGTAATGTCACTAACGGGTTGAAATTGTTGATGCTCACTGCCCGTTAGCATTGAATGCTGATCTCTTTTTATAAACTGTGGTCATGTTTATAATTGTCAACCCCAAATTGGGCATTCGCATCCTCTGAGATATCTCATATTTTGCGTGACTTTTTGGAAAATCTCAACCGTTACAATACGTTCTATGCAAATCTCAAAGCTCAAATAATACGGCCCCCTACGTCACCCCCCGAATAGGCACCAGACACGTCGGTCACGCAAAATATGAGATATCTCAGACGATACGCACTCCAAATTCTCCAAATTGGGCGAATGAAATTTAGGCATGTAAATATGATAATGGCACGTCTCATTGATCTGACATATAATAGAGCTGAAGTTGGTCCGGACCGGACTAAAATGAGTCGGATTTGGGTCAATTTTAATCCGATTCAAACCTAACTGGATCGTTTGAGGATCATAATTGGGCCGTGGGAGGGTTTATTGGATCTCTCAGTTGGGCCAAACTTTCGTGCATCCAATTTTATACAAAAATACATTCGATCTGACGATTAGGAACTTGGGATTATATCATCCGATAGACAGCAGCTTAGAAAAGAAACGCTAAACCGCACAAAAAAATAGAGTTCTTATCGTCTCAGGTACCATATAATAGGGTCCACAATTGTACGATCCAGATTTCAAACTCAATCCTGTACCTCTTTAGAAATAGAGAGTTCACTTTAAAACTCGTGCCAGATTAAAAAAAATAGACTGGATTTAGTAATTGCTTCTTATACTGTTCATTTTATGTGCTTCTTAGCACCACCTTCATATTCTTCTTTCGTCTCTGTGTTTATTTGCTATCCTATTGATATGTACTGTCCTTTCAGCTCGTACAAGTTCCAAAATTAATTTGTTCATTTCTACTCAGACAACTATAATAGGAATTTGGCTGGATTATATTATGAGATTCTGCAATTAATATACTGTACTGGTACACTTTCCCTGAAACTGGTGTGTTCATTGTACTCTCCGTGTAAACACTTTAAACTTTCAAAATAAGTAAATGCTAAATTAGTTGTGTTTATCCAAAGAACTGTCATTTACATGTCCCATTTGGCATGGTATATATATACTAATATACGCCACTTTTATACAGGTAAAAACATACATTATACTATGTACCTGATGAAGATATACGTAATTTGTAACGCAAGTACAAACTAACCAACTGTTCACATTTAATGAAGTTATAATATTTGTTTAATCCCACTATTTTATTTTCTAATTAACTCTTGAATCCACTTAAGACTAATTAATATGATAGTATGATACAAAACTCGAGCACTCAAATATAAAGACCAGCAATATTCTGATAAAATTTATCAAAATGTGTCAAGAATCAAATTATGGACCTAACTGAATTGATATTTTTAAATAGCAAATAAGTCCTTCGTATTCAAAACAATTTAATATTTTTGATGGAATCAAAAGCAGAAAAAAAAAAAAAAGGTACCACCCAATAGCAATAACAAACTAATTCGGGTATAGCGTATAATGGGCCTATCCTGGGCCTACTGAATTTTGGGCTCCAATTGTCTCATTTACTTTTGATTCAATTCGTTGAGTGAGTCTATGGTACTATGCATATCACGGGTTGGTTCGTAATACGGCTCAAAATGAACGGTTCGGATCGTAATATGCATAGTACCATAAACTCACTCCAATTCGTTTGTTGGAGAAGTTAACGCAATGGGTTATTGAGTTTTAGTGTAAATTGAATTTCGGTGATAAGAAGAATCAATTTCCAGCCTAAAGGGATACAAGTCCGGACCCTTTGAAATTACTCGAATTTAGTTTAGATTCGGAGGATCGTTTCCAGACCAATTCAGTACGAGGTGAAATGTACATGAGAGACTTCAATATTTGTACCTAAACATATTAGACAATAATTATGTCGAAATATTAGTCAATTCACTATAATTATTAGTATCTGCGAGGATAAAATTATGAGTGAGTCTATGGTACTATGCATATTACGATTTGGCACCGTGTTACGGCTCTATATTCGAGTTTTCAAATCATAACAGTCAATCCGAACCGTTCATCTTATTCTCCATATTAATATGTGTTTGGAGACCAAATTTTACATTTTCTGAAATTTTTTTACTATTTTTTTAGATTTATTGAAAATCATTGTTTTTGGATGGTCCAGAATTTTCAGATCAAGTGATTTTCTAAATATCTAAAAAAATAGTAAAAATATTTCAAAAAATGTAAAATTTGGTCTCCAAACACATATTAATATGGAGAATAAGATGAACGGTTCGGATTGACCGTTAGAATTTAACAACTCAAATATAGAGCTGTAACACAGTAACAACCCGTGACATGCATAGTACCATAGACTCACTCTAAAATTATTGTTGAAATGGCTAATAACAGTTTTTGTTAGATTACCCTCGGCAATAGCTAACTTTGAAGAGTTCTGATACATTATATGACATGATTCAGATTTGAAATGTTTGTCAGACAGAACTTTCATTGTTGCGTGAGATGCATACTAATTCTGCCAAAATATTGGAATTCAAATCTACAAGGAGAGAAAAAGCGACTTAAAACATCCCTCTTATCAGAAATAGAACAATTTGAAATACGAAACGAATCCAATTCTTTACCTTCTACTGATTTTTCCCAGTGGCAGCAGTGTAAAGCCAATCTATATGATTTTTATCAACAAGAAGAGGTATATTGGCAACAAAGAGCCAAATTAAAATGGTTCTTAGAAGGAGATCAAAACACAAAATTTTTCCATTTAACAGCCACCCAAAGAAAGAAGAAAAACACCATTCTTTCATTGGAAATCGATGGTCAGTTAACTTATGACACTCGGCTCATTAGGTCACACATCACAGAGTATTTCAAAAATCTCTTAGGAACAAATACAACTAGATTAATCACCTTACAACCAAACCTCTGGCCTCCCCTAGAACAATTGACACCCTCACAACAGCTTTCCTTAGAATTGCCTTTTACTTTAGAAGAAATAAAACAAACATTATTTGCCTGTAATCCTAATAAATCCCCTGGTCCTGATGGTATATCTTTCTTTTTTTATCAAACTTTTTGGGATATAGTATACCCTGACCTTCTGAAATTATTTCATGCATTTTACAATAGGACATTAGATATTTCCAAACTTAACTTAGCCTCAATTTGTCTTATCCCCAAAAAGAAGATGCATCCACAATCAAGAACTTTAGACCCATAAGTCTTATTAATTGTAGTTTTAAATTAATCACAAAACTCCTAGCCAATAGATTATCCAAGGTCTTAGATCCTTTAATAGATGATTCCCAATCAGCTTACATAAAAGGGAGATTAATAGGTGATAATATTGTCACTGCTCATGAATTGTTACATCAAATCAGACTTACAAAACAAAAAGGCATTCTTCTCAAACTTGATTTTGAGAAGGCCTTTGATAATGTACACTGGGACTTCCTCATAGAGATTCTAAAGAATAGGGGTTTTAGTTCTTTATTTATACATTGGATTAGAGACATCTTACAAGGAGGAAGAACATGTATTTCCTTCAATGGAGAAAATGGAATATACTTCCCTTGTAAGAAAGGATTAAGACAAGGGGATCCTATATCTCCACTCCTTTTTAACTTAGTGACTGATACCCTTAACAAACTGCTCAATAATGCACAACTTAGTGGTAATCTCATAGGTTTGGGGCAATTTCCAAATTCATCCAAAATTCTTAATCTACACTTTGCTGATGATACTTTAATATTCTTAGAGGCAAATCCCTTAATGATAGAAAATCTTAAATTTCTATTAATAGGTTTTGAAGAAGTCTCAGGATTAAAGATTAATTTTGATAAAAGTACAATGGTTCCTCTTAATATAAATTCTACCATAGCTGCTACCTTAGCACATCAATTAGGATGCAGTACCTCATCTTTACCTATTACTTATTTAGGAGTACCTTTACATTGGAAATCACTTAGTGTAAATGATTGGAACCCCTTAATAAGTAAAATTGAAAAAAGACTTCAAACTTGGAAAGGATCTTTACTATCATTAGGAGGTAGAGTAACCTTACTAAATGCAGTTATTTCTTCTATCCCTCTTTACTGGCTCTCAATATATAAAATCCCAGCCATTGTTTGTACCACAATAGATAGAATTAGGAAAAAATTTCTATGGTCAGGTAGTTCCCCTACAAGTAGGAAATATCATCTGATTGCCTGGGAATATGTATGCCTAGGCAAGGATCAAGGGGGATTAGGAGTTATGAATTTAATTAGAATGAATACTTCCCTTCTTGCCAAATGGTGGTTCAGATTTAAGGATCCCACAGTTAGTGGAAAGTGGAAATCCTTGTTAATTTATAATTATGGCTCCTCTGGTCTAGATATCTCTAGGGTATCCTATTTTTGGAAAGGTATACTTAGCTATCGGACAATTTATGAGTTAGGCATTAATAGAATAGTTAGTAATGGTACCGACACTTTTTTCTGGTTGGATAGATGGGTCTGTGAATCTAGTCTTTACTGTCTGTATCCCAATTTATTCCAAGCAGTCTCCAATCCCAGAATAACTGTAGCTGAGGTTTTCTCTTCCAACTCATCTTTATCTATGTCTTTTAATAGACAGCTAACTGGTATTCTACTCACTGAATGGAACTCATTAAGGCAAACCATTTCTTTCACTCAAAAAATAGGACCTGACCTAATAACTTGGAGATGGACTTCAAGTGGTATGTTTACAGTAAATTCCCTATACAAATGGTTAGAGTATGGAGGTATAAAGAATAAGTTTTTTTCAACCATTTGGAAAGCACATATACCCCTAAAAATAAAAGTATTTCTTTGGCTTTTAAAACAAGATAGAATTTTAACAAAAACAAATCTGGTCCATAGAGGATGGCAAGGTAATACTGATTGTCATTTCTGTGGAGAAGAAGAATCCACTACTCATTTGTTTATATTATGTCCTCTTGCTAATGCTATATGGTCTTGGATTGCTCAACACAACGGCTTTCTATTTAATTGTGAGACTTTAGAAGATCTTTGGATATTAGATAGTTGTATTCCGCTTAAAGACAAGTTATTAGTAGAAATGATTAGGGCAGCTGTCCTCTGGTCTATTTGGCTTGCTAGAAATAAAGTGTGCTTTCAAAATACATCTGTACCACCCCTTACCAGTATAGGCAATAATATAATCTCCTTAGTATCATTTTGGTGCAAAGTTAGAAATGATGAATCTTATTTCAAGTTAACCTTAATAATGCCTATGGTTGTTCATAATTTGAATCAGGGAGGAGGACTGACAATTCTGTCGGTTTTAGATACCCAAGTAGTGCAAACTTCTCAAGGATCAGAGGACACAGGACCTGGGTCAGGGGAACTGGGGCTTTCGGACTTCATCGTAGCCAGAATGGAATCTGATATTAACCCTTCTAATCCAGTTCTTGCAATATCT
Organism: Carex pumila; assembly: GCA_033356055.1. Taxonomy (NCBI): domain Eukaryota; kingdom Viridiplantae; phylum Streptophyta; class Magnoliopsida; order Poales; family Cyperaceae; genus Carex; species Carex pumila. The sequence continues at coordinate 374,989 of JARJHM010000108.1, forward strand.
GATGAGTCCTATATGGACTGTGCCTCTGCATCTTAAGACTCTGTTATTTTTAGCTATGTTTTGCTCTTTAGCGTTAATTTCCTTGTTTCGCAATATGTCATTTGCTAAAACTTGCTTAGCATTTACTGCCTTTATGCTGTTTCTATCTTTTGATTAGGTTCAATGAGTGGTTACACTCATTGCTTTTTGTAATGAACTTTAAGATTGTTTCTAATGAAACTGGTGGGGGTTACCCACTTTTATCAAAAAAAAAAAAAAAAAAAAATTCTGCCAAAATAATTAGAACGAAAGCCCGCCTACTAAAAATTTATTTACAAAAAAAAATATGAAAGCTTGAACTAGATAAGTACGTTCATGTGCTAATTTATGTTTTGATTCAAAGTTGTACTATGTATATTGTACAAGGTTCTAAATAGCGATTATAACGCTATAGCTTTTAAGATCCGGAAAAATTATAGCGCAGTTATAGAACAATTATAGCTAGCTATTTAGAATTATTACAAAAGGAAAGCGGTTAATAGCGTTATAGCTAGCTATTTAGAACCTTGATATTGTAATAACAAAATGTACTTAAATGCAATATCAGTTTGGGTTTGCATAAGTAATTTTAATTTTGGTTGAATATGCAAAATAACAATAGATGAACAGTAAATTATGGATTGCACAAAGTACGAGGAGGGATCCGCTTACATATTTTTTTATGACACCGGATTACATTTTACATTTTCAAAGTTTAAATACTCGATCCAAACCGTTTAATATGATGGATAAATTAAAATGTGCCTACATATCAAAATTTACATTTTTTTTTTAATTTTTTTACTATTTATTAAGATGGGTACAAAAATTCAATGGTCTGAAAACAACTATTTTATAAAATACTTAATAAATAGCTATGTTACTCGGATACGGCTGTTTAGGCACCGTACTCGTATCCGATACGTATCGGATACCGATACACGTCCGATATGGCCACGATACGTATCCGATACGCCAGCTGGCGTATCAGTTGACGTGGCGTATCTCTAAACTGCGGATACAGTCATGATATGTGTTGAAACCTATTTCGATACGTCTGGATACGTGTTGAAACAGTTCCGATACAGGCTGAATACGTCGGACGATCTGGATACTCACAACCCGCGCTCATGAGCCGCGCATACACCGAGTTCATGCACAACCCAAGCCCTCCCGCTGCTTAATCTTTTTCCTGCGAGCCTCGAACTTGGGACATCCCAACTGAGTATCAAAATTACCAATCATGTACCTTTTTAGAAAAATTACTAAAAATTTATTTACAAAAAAAAAATATGAAAGCTTGAACTAGATAAGTACGTTCATGTGCTAATTTATGTTTTGATTCAAAGAAGTTGTACTATGTATATTGTACAAGGTTCTAAATAGCGATTATAACACTATAGTTTTTAAGGTCCGTAAAAATTATAGCGCAGTTATAGAGCAGTCATAGCTAGTTATTTAGAATTATTATAAAAGGAAAGCGGTTAATAGCGTTATAGCTTTTGAGGTCCGAAAAAGCTATACCGCAGTTACAGCTAGCTATTTAGAACCCTGATATTGTAATAACAAAATGTACTTAAATGCAATATCAGTTTGGGTTTGCATAATTAACTTTAATTTTGGTTGAATATGCAAAATAACAATAGATGAACAGTAATTATGGATTGCACAAAGTACGAGGAGGGATCCGCTTACATCTTTTTTTATGACACCGGATTACATTTTATATTTTCAAAGTTCAAATAGTCGATCCAAACTGTTTAATATGATAGATAAATTAAAATGTACCTGCATATCAAAATTTATATTTTTTTATTTTTTTACTATTTATTAAGATGGGTACAAAAATTCAATAGTCAGAACACAACTATTTTGTAAAATACTTAATAAATAGTAAAAAAAATAAAAAAAAATGTAAAATTTGATATGCAAGCATATTTTAATAGAGTTTGACTAGTATAACATCAGTGTCATTTCAGCCTATATAACACTAACTCTAAAACCTATCAAGTCGACTTCGAATGACTAATCCAAACCGTCCAAACCGATTTACATTATGAGTGATGCATTTACATACAATTTTTTATATTTTTTAGTTATTTTAGTATCAAATCAAGTAGTAAAAATAGTGAAAAATTAATGTATTCAAATTAACTTAAAAACTCACACATTTGACCGCTTGACTTAATACTAAATAAATTTGAAAGGTTATAAATTTTTCATGTAAACGCACAACTAATGAAGTAGATCAGTTTGAACGGTTTGGATTCACCGTTTGAAGTCAATTTGATAGGTTTTAAAGTTGGTGTTATATAAGTTGAAATGATACTGATGTTATACTAGCCAAACTCATTTTAATATATCTATCATGTTGAACGGTTTGAATCAACTGTTTAGATTTTAAAAACTTAAAAAATGTAGAATGTAATATGGTGTGCCAAAAGAAAATGTAAGTGAGAACTGACATGTGTCGAAATATGACTGTTTATTTTCTACACTTATATCTATTTCTTTTGAATTTACTTGCCCCGCTTTTGTTTTTTTAATTAAAAGAATTACGCGGATCCTTGGGCTCCAAGCTGTGCGGTTCCTTGGCCTCCAAGCTGCTGACTTGTCCAGTATTTTATTGCTATGCGTACCCGATAATATACTCCTAAGACTGTTGTACTCAGAATTCATCAAATAATGGAGGAGCCCATGCATAGATGTGAGCCGGATTAACCTAAATTTTGATCGGACAGTCTGGAGATAAACTCATACGGGGCATTACTGCAGAGAATGCGATACAAAAAAAGAAGGTGATAATGATGGCCTGATGGGTACAAAAAAATAAAAATAAAATTAGATTTCAGTTAGATATACCTACTCATATATTGGAATTATACAATCAAAAGTCAAACCAAAAATAAAAGATGCAAAAAATCACAATCATAATTTTGAATCCTAATTTAATAATAGAAGACTGCTATTCTCAACGCGTAATTTGAGTTATTTAGAGCAGAGAGAAATTTTTCTTCTAAATATCCTTTTTGCCATTCTTAAAACTTCCTTATTTTTTTTGTTTCCAATTAAATGCTGCAATAACTAGAAAATTAAATAGGCACATGATTTGCTAATAACTTATTAGCAGTGCACAATGGTTGTATTTACATGTTTGAAAATATAAAGTTTATTATCATTTGGGAATATATCTGACAGAATGTCTTATTTTTTTGTGTGAAATTCACCATTAAGATTTTTTCTCCTCTTTTATTTATTTTTTGGTCATGATTAATTATGTACAGTAAATTACGTATTAAATTTATCTACAGAAAGAAATAAATTAACATCAATTAAATGATTTTTTTTATAAATAAAGTTCAAAAATCAACATCAATATAATGATATAATTTTACATATTATGCTTAAATTTAAATAAATGATGCATGGATTATTGGATTTGCATCCAACACACCATATTATTTTTCAATATTATCTTCATATATTTGCAAAAATACAATAAACTAATTTTAGAGATTAATTCATTCATTTTATAAATTTTATAAACTCATTTTTAGGGATATAGTAACAAAATACATTTTACAAATTTAATTCATTCATCATATGAATACTTTAATAGTTTAGGCTCTTCGAGCAATCTTTTTATGAGTACCATAGGCTCAGTTTGATTAGCTTTTGTTGGTCTTGCTTTTGTACAAAGTGTTAACCATTGAACGTGTTTATGAAAAATAAAAAATTAAATATACTTGAAAATCACATAGTTTCTCTATATTTTGATTCATTTTTGTTTTTTTTACAAAGAGAAACAATAAACTAAAATCATAAGAAAATTTAGATAAAGAAAAAGAAAGCAACATATGATATTGAAATAAACAAAAAATATTTTTTTTTATTTTCAATGGGCTAGCAATTTCTTTCAACTTATAACTGGTATTAACTTTTATAATTATAGTAGGAATTAATTAGAAGCAAAGAATAAGAAAGTTATTAAGAAGGGTAAATCTGGTACATTCAACTCAAAAGATGAATTTATGCCCTCAAAATAGTAGTCCCCTTAATAATATATTAACTTTATTTGAGAACAAGTGCTTAATTTGGGATATAGTCATGTTAGAAGATGACAACTAGTTCCAAAGTCAAAACAGACACTGACATTGGGCCCCTACTAAATTGCTAATAACTATCCAGTAAACAAAAGCTGGAAATAACTACCCATAAATACATAAAAAAGAACCAACAACTCTCATATTTACAAAACTAGAATGAAGACTATCATAACCTTAATAAAAAACACAAATACCTTCACTAATTTTAAAAGTTCAAGAATGAGTAATCACCGCAATCCAAATTCCCTGTCCACAGAGGCAGATCGTCAAGCTGAATCAGATCATCACACGAATCAAAATCACCGATCATAAAATCGGCATCTGTTGTTGCCTCCATTTGCTTCAAGAGCTGAGATGACAAATCCTCCAAAAATCCCGCTGGCTTGGCACTTGTGTTTAGTGACAAGCTGGACCCAGTTATGACGTGAGCAGCTGACGTGACAGACGACTTATATTTGCTGGCCTCATTAACAATGTCCATTGTGGGATTGTCTGAAGTGATATCTTCCCTCTGTTTTTCTTTTACAGGCGGGCCCAATATAGTCTCCACCTCTTTTCTCTTCTTAATCTGAAGAGCGGTTGCCTGGTACGGTGGAGTAGCTGTCTGGTACAGTTGAGTCTTCTTCTCTCGAGCAATCTGTGCCTTTTCCTTCTCGAAGCGAAAATATGCAGCCTGGTAAGCCTGGTACGCCTCCTCTTCTGATGGGAAGGTACCGAGCCAAACACGGATCTTACGTATCGGGTCCCTGATCTCTGCAGCCCAGTTGCCGGATTGCCTTCTGCGGACCCCTCTGTACTTGCTCGAAGGTTGGCGCAGCTGGGAAGGGTTTGGGGATTTAGGGTTATGGTTTTGGTATTGGGATTTAGGGTTTTGGATTGAATGAGGAATCACCACTGTTTTTGTGACCCTCTTGCGTTGGCATCTGCGAAAGGAATCCGAATCGGAGTCGGTATCAGAATCGGTTGCATCAGGATCAGTGAAGTGGATGCGAATAACTCTATCCTGTAGCACCATTTTTTTTTTTCGTATTTGGTCTTTCTTCTTCCTAGTCCTATGTGTAGATCTTTTATTTGTAGTGTTTGTTGAGTCTGATCACGTGATGAAGAGGAAGCAACACCTGCTAATTATCAGAATGCAGCAATGTGGATTAAAAAATAAAAAAGTTTTTTTTTTTACAAATTAGTGTGGGTTTTGAGAAGAAACCAATTAAAATTGGAATAAATCACCGGGGATAAATACATAAAATAAAATGTACTAAATTAAACGATTGAGCTAATTGCAAGAATATTGTGCTAAAAATAACTGTTGACTATCTTAGATTTGCCTATGAAAAGGATATTTATTTCATATCTTGAGTAAAAATATTTTGCAAATCAGAAAGACAAAAAGGAGAAGCTTCTTTCCCAAGGATATAACATGACCATAAGTAACCCAAATTTCAATTGAATTCACTGGAATTTGCAGCTAAAAATCCAAACAAATAGACATAAACATAGTCAAAATAACTATGATATATTGTCCTATAGATTCTACTTAAACCAAGAGAGAAACTCAACAAAGGGAAAATTAATATAAGATATTATCTTATAGAATCTACTTACTTAGACCAAGAGACAACCATTCAACAGTTAACGCCTACAAAAGACCGAAGAGATCCAAAAATTCAATTGACCATAAGTAACCCAAATTTCAATTGAATTCAGTGGAATTTGCAGCTAAAATTCCAAACAAATAGACAAACAAAGTAAAAAAAACTATGATATATTGTCCTATAGATTCTACTTAAAACTAAGAGAGACTACTCGACAAAGGGAAAATTAATATAAGATATTATCTTATAGAATCTACTTACTTAGACCAAGAGACAACCATTCAACAATAACACCTACAAAAGACTGAAGAGATCCAAAAGTTTTTACAAAAGGAAAATAAATATCATTGAAAGCTAAATTAAGGGAATAGCCAAATAAATCAAATCAAGTGAAAACATGAGATGCATATAAATTTCTGTCAATCTAATTAAAACAAAAGTTTAAGAAAACTAAAATTAGAAAAAAATTTCTAGCAAAATAAGAAACTAGAAAGTAACTAAGGAACTTATAAATTGCTCCATGCATCTCATAATAGGGGAAATATGCCTATGCACCAATTAGAAACCAAGGAAAGCAACAACTACACAATATCAATAAAACCAATAATGTACAAACTGAATATTATATAGAATAGCTCTGTGATACTGGTATTAGTACCAGTTGTTCGGTACCATACCAGAACATGTTTTGGTTTCAATAAACCCCCACTTTAATATACATATAATCAATAAGGTCACCGTATGTTAAATTAAAAGATAAACCTCGCATAAACCCTTACCTAGATCTGATGCGCATAGAGATTACAAACTTCGTGGTCTTCTTCGCCATTCGTTGCACGAACTCACAAAAAGAAGGAGAAGAAGAACCCAGCTTGATCAGACCAGAAGACATAAATCCCCTTCAAAAATAGTTCGAAAATCTCACGAGAATAACTGAATCAGAGATGGAACAGAGGAGAGAATACAGAGAACTAGATCGTGGAAGACTGAATTGGGATTGGGATGGGGTTTATGCAATTTATTGTTGGAATAAATCGAAGAATAAGTAAAGTTTGAGAATAATTGATATCACATAAGTAACTCAAATTGAGTTTAGATCTTGACCGTCAGATCTGTTCTGGCACGAATGATAAAGAAACTTGTGCATATTCCCACCTCGAGCCAGATTGGCAAGGATTTTGATCGGACGGTCTATATCTAAACTCAAAATTTGAGTTACTTCAAAGGATCAGACTACGGAGATATGTTGCCTTCTGGGTTTATGCGAGCTCTTTTTCTCCCTTTTCCTTTTTTTTTTTATTTTTTTTTCTGCGTAATTGCTACTTTATTTAAAAATAAAATATGGGTAAAAGAGTAAATTATCAATCGGTGTTTACATATAGACCCTCAATATTTTTTCTTCAAATTAGTCCCCTTAGCTATAGGAATTAATGTTGAGTTGGCCGCCTACTAAAATTTTCGTTGCAAAAATAATATGAAAGGTTGAACAGTATAAATGAGTTCATGTGCTAACTTATGTTTGCATAATTTCAATCTACAGTTTAATTGAAGTTTTCTCTTAGTCAAAGAAGAATTTTGATACATTTAGAATGCATCACTCATGAATTAGATCAATTCCAACAATTTAAATATAGACCCTTAAACTTTTTTTTAAAATTAGTCCCCTTTAGCTTAGATATTAATTTTGAGAAGCCTGCGTACTAAAAATGTTGTTGCTAAAAAAATAAACAATCAGAAGCCTTGAAATAGATAAATTAGTTCATGTCCTAACTTGTGTTTTTATTAATTCCACTCTACAGTTTAACTGAAAATTTTCTCTTATTCAAAGTAGAAATTTGGGAATATTTGCAAAATAACAATCAGTGCAAATTCATCGCTTCTGAATTAATGAATGAGATTAATTTCAACAATTTAGATTGTTAGATAAGTTAATTTTCAATTTGTAATTATTTTTTAGTATACCTAATGTATACTATCTTCATCAAGAAGATTTAGTGAGCATAATTTAAAAAAAATCTGTCATATTGATTTTTTATACATGTAAATTTTTTAATTTTTCAAATTTAATTAGCAAAGTCAAATCGTTAAAAAATAATAACAAATAAATTCATTAAAATAACCTATTAACCTTATTTTTTATTGGTTAACTTTGTACAAAATAAATTTGAATTTACCAATGGTCACATATTATATTAATGTTATTTCTTTTTAGAGGAGGATTTAAATGCCTCTATTTTTTTTGTATCTCTACCATGCCTTCATTTAAAAACGTTAATACATCAGAATTTAAATCATAAACGTCAAAATAAAACTGTTAAATGTGATCTATGTTATTTTCTCTATGTGCTTATGAAAAAAAAAATATAACATTTTGTTTTCATGTAAATCAATAATTTGAAAAATAAATGTCTAGAAATTATCTACATAAGTATGTTTTTACAAGCTCTTGATGACAACCAAGGTTCTAAATAGCGCACTATAGCATTTTCGGACCATAAAAACTATGGCGCTATAACGCGCTATAACGACGCTATTTGGAAATAGCACTTTTTTTTTCAACTGGCATGTTATGACGCGATAAACGCTATTTAAACCTTTGATGACAACTAAAATAAAGTAAAAATGCTATAATTCTTTACATGTGCATTGATAAAATGACATAGATCATATCCAACTATTTCAGTTTGACTTTTAAATTTAAAATTTTAAGTTATTAAAGTTTCAAAAATAAAGACATAATAAAAAAAAATAGAGGCATTTGAACTCTTTTTAATAATTGAGAACAAATAGAACTTCCCCATAAACCCTGCTACTTTAATAAAAATGCTGACGGAGATGCCATGGCTGATGGGAATTCGCATTCTCTCAGATATCTCATATTTTGCGTGACATTCTGGAAAATGTTGACCGTTAAATACGTTCTGCACGAATCTCAAAGCTCAGATAATACTGGCCCCGGTGCTATCCCTGAATAGGCACCGGACACGTCGGTCACGCAAAATATGAGATATCTAAGAAAAATACGCACTCGGCTGATGGAAGCGTATCCTCTGCGGAGTTTTTCCGTGCGGAGCTGTGCGGAGGTTTTAATCTGGTTCGTTTATTTTATATCGGACGGAGCAGATCAGATCTTTTCTGAATTGAAAAAAATCAAAATTTCCGGAACTTTTAATCTGATCCGTCCGATCCGAAACGAACTCCACAGAGGATACCTCGGCTGATAGCCCGTTGTGATCGCACTTCTCCAACAAATATCTCGACACTGCCACCACCTCTTCTCTCTAGTATCGCAATCTCCCATTAAACCGCGACACTGCCACCACCTCTTTTCTCTAGTATCGCAATCTCCCATTAAACCCCAGTTCCCTTTTAATCCCAAGGGCATACTAAAGATCAATTTCATTGTTGATGAAGATTGTACTGAGATAAAAAAAATTATAAACCCTATCAAAGTAGAGGTTGTATGGGGTTTAATTTGGGGATTATTGGAGTTGATTATCTTATTTACACCTGGAAGTTCAACAGGAGCTGATTCAATGTAGAGGTCCTCCTTTGATTTTGATAACTATACCTACTAGCTTGGCATAACAAGTTAAAATGGTATGCTTTGTCTTAAACCTTATCTTTACATCATATTTCTACCCATTCAGGATATTTTAAGTTTCAAGGTTTTGGTTTGCTACACCCACAAATTGTAGCAATCGTTTAGTAGTTTTATTGTTATAGTAAAATTGTCTTAGACCTATTGATTGCAAGTTGCCACTGATTAGATCTATCTAGAAAATATATATTTGTGAATCCGATTTTGTATATGAAATTAACTCATTTATAACAAACAGACATATGGTGTTTGGAGAAAACAAGAAAATGGTTTCTGAACCATTTAGCAAAACAAAAAAAATAGTTTACCGAAAGTTGATAACTAATTCTTTTCTCCTTGGACTATTTGCAAGATCTATGTTAATGCTTAAGGAAAAATTTATTATTTTCAAAGGGTGGAACAAAAAGAACTCGGATGCTCAAGGAAAATTCTATATGTTCATGCTAAAATAGGAAAGGTGTAGGTTGGGATGCAGCCAAGCTATGCCAGGAAAAAATATTAGTATTTTTGGTTTTAATTTTTAACTTGGAGATCGATGGATCCATTAAAAAATATGAGTCATTCGCTGTGGTCAAAGAAGGGAATAATGCAGATTCACTGCTTTCTAAGTAAGAACTTTCCCAAAATGTGAAAATTAATTTGTTATTGTGATAGTTACACATCCTTTTTCTAAAATTACCCTTGGTAAGATGCTTAGATTAGGAAATAATTAATCCAAGCCACCCAAACTAGCTAGGGTTTTGCACAGGGTATGTCTGCCAGTTGTTTACAGTTGCCCATTGATTTGAGTCGTCGTCTCTTCTAGAATTTGGAAAGGTACCTAGGCATTTGCTTGGAGCTGTTCTGATTATGCTTATTTGATCTGAACCGTCAAACTTAGGGTTTTAGATTAATCTCTTAGGCTGTCACATAAGTACTATATAAGACCCAAGGGAGCTGGCATCTTTTTTTTCATCCATTTCCAAATCAAACAAGTATGAAAAATATTAGAGAAGAGAAGGGTTAAAATAAATCTCTCACCACATTATATGAGTATTGCAAAAATAGATGTGGCCAGTACGGTACTGAAATCTGAGACTAAGGTAAGCTTTCGCCACTTTTATATCTTTAGAAGGTAGTGGAATCATTTGCGCAAAATTAAGTTGCGATAAAATTGATCCAAGTAGGTGATTTTTGGTGCATGTTCAAAATTCCTATAATTTAAATTGTTTGTTTTGAATCTAATGTATTTTATTTTTATTTTTCAGATGCCAAGTGGCAGTGCACCAAGGATTTCTATTGTTCAAGATGCCATGCTTACCAAAAGACAAACAAAAAGGTACTCATTTGTTTATTTTTTGGCAGACCACCTAAAGTTCTTTTCAAATGTTTGTGTTGAGTATGTGTTGTTCGATGATTAATATTTCTGGGCATTTTGGAAGCCAAAAGTTGTTTCAGTTCAATGGAGATTAAGAAATTTTGGAAGCCAAAAGTTGTTTCAATTGAGTGGAGATGAGGATTTGAGCAACATCCAGACTAGGGTTTTGGATAGGTTACCTATATTAATTATTGGTGTGATATCCCGATCCTGTTTTATTTGATATAAACCATCCGAGTTGGTACTTTGGGTTCAGTGCCTTATTGTTTTTGTTTGGAGTGCTCCGGATTGGAGTATTTTCTTCATCAGGAGTTAGCCTGTTAGATTAGGGTAAATCGTCAAAATAGGGTTTCTGTTCAATGTTTTTAGCTACCACTAGCTTGTAAACACTAACGATATAAATACATAAAACAGAAGTATAATCATGCTAGCAATTTGCTTACTGAATAATGCATTTTGTTTAGCCCGATTAGGTGGCCAAGCCGAAAAGTTTTCACACTTGAGGATTGATTGAGCTTCAAAATGAGTTACTTGAAGCTTAATTGTATGTTTGTTTAATTGAGCTTGATTGCATTAGGTAGTAACCCATATGTACATTACCACTGATGACTAACATCATATATAATACCAACTTAGCATATATTATATCTGCTTGATCTTAACTTTTGATTTGGAATGATTGTTCTATGTTAGGATCCTGTGCAATTGCAGTCAATGCAATGGTACAAAGCTAACCCCGGCTAGGTTTGAGAGTCATACTGGTTCCAGAAGGAAAAACTGGAAGCTTATTGTCAAGGTCAAAGGCACTGACATCAAGTTAGACAACCTGGTACATATTTATTGAAATTTTATGTAAAAAAGTTTCCTTAGCACACTTGGAAGAATTAACATACCTCCAGTGATAAACTGGATTAGCCATGTTGCCCACGGGTGGGGGTGGAGCCAATGTGTTCTATTCTAATAATTCTATAGGGTGTAATGATAAGAAACTTAATTTCACAAACATTATTTGTATTTGTGATGCAGCTTTTTCCCACGAGTATTTCAATATTAATCGGTGAGTGGTCATGTTGTGTTGTGCTTTGCTGATATGATATGACATGACCTGACCTGACCTGACTGATACAAGCTGTCAGTTTGTTAAGAAAGTCTCGACTATTTTCCAATCCATCAGCCTGTCTATATGTATAAATAAATAGTCATGGTAAGTGAGTTGGGTTGACTTGTCTTACCTGTATGAACAATTTTCAAGCCTACAGCTGAAAAAGTCATCTCAATTTGTGATCTTAAGTTGTAGATATCTAACCTGTACATTTGTTTGTTTTATTAACTATGGTTTTTTATAGTTGACTGGCAAGAAACCCAGTGTTGCAAAGACTACGCAAAGGAATTCTCCAATTCCAATGAAACAGAAGGTGGAGGAGTTGCTTCAAGGTACGCATTATATAATATTCTTTCTTATTCACCATTTAGCTATGCCTATGTTAAAAATTCTTCTTTTTTATATGAAACACCTCTGTATTTTATACTTAAATAAGGTCCTGAAATTTCCTTGATTTTGATGTTACTATAGCACTTGACCTCATTTTTGGTTTGTTTTGCTGTTCTTTTAGAGCAATATACGCCAGTGTATGCAAGGTGGGCTACTGAAATGTGTGCCATCTGCCAGTGGATTGAAGACTGGAACTACAATAAAATTATAATATGCAACAGGTACTTTATATGCTTTTGCAAGAAGCTAAGGTGCTTCTCTCTTCCGAGTGCATCATTTTTGTACATAGTACCACTGAGGGTTTTTTTTTCAGTGGTAATGTTTGATCTCCCTATAAACTACTCACTGTGCCACCAGGATGATGTCCTTCATTCACAAATAGAAAAATTCTGTCCATTCTAAAACCGAGCAATGAATGTCTACTGTCCCAATATATAGAGCCCATGTTTCACACCTGCATTTGCTAATATATGGAGCCTATGTTACTAGAGAAGCCTGTGTTCAGATCCTGATCTGATTGAAGCATGCTGATTTTTGTATCATGCAAAAACCTGGCCAAGCTGTGATTCTGGTATTAGAAGATTAGTTTTGGCCATATATTAGTTTAAGAGCAAATGCACATTTCTGAGGCTTATGGTGCAGGACATGGTATTTTGAGGGCATTTAAAAAGTAGTGGATGATGAAAATAATTGCATACTTTTTTGATGATTTTTCCTGTGATTTTCAGATGCCAAGTGGCTGTGCATCAGGAATGCTATGGTGCAAGAGATGTGAATGAACTTACATCTTGGGTTTGTAGAGCTTGTGAGGAACCTCAGGTGAAGAGAAACTGCTGTCTATGCCCCATCAAAGGTACTTAAGAAAATAATAATTTATATTCTCGTTAGAAAAAGGCAGTTTGAGTGATTGAAGTCCATATGTTATCATCTTTTTGTATTAATAATCATTCATTTACAAGCTTAGGTATAAAATATGTGATTGCATAATAGTTTATAATAATATAACAGGAGGTGCGCTTAAGAGAACTGATGCGAGTGATTTTTGGGTGCACGTGACATACACATGGTTTCAGCCCAAAATGACTTACCTTGATCCTGATGCAATGGAGCCTGCTGTTGGGGTACTAAGTGTGCCTTTGGACTCTTTCAAGAAGGTTACTATTTTTTTAATTAATTGCTTCATTCTTTTCATTTTTTTTTTAAATTTATATTGTGTTAATTTCCATTTTTGAGAGAGAGTGGTCATTATCCGGATATTGTGCTGGTAACTGGTTATTGCTACATACAGCTTAGTACCAGATCTGGACATCTCTGCATGAACATGAAGTTCCTTTTTTTACAATTATATGGAGCACTGTGAAGGACACAAGAAAATAGAAACCCAATAAATCTATTGTGACCAGTACCATATAATCTCTATTCTTATAGTTTTCTTATATAACAAATTGTAATGTACTTGAGTTCTTGTTTGTAGAAATGTGTGATATGTGAGCAAGTCCATGGAGTGTGCACAAATGTTGCAAGTGTAACATTTACTATCATGCTATGTGCGCATCAAGGGCTGGCTATCACATGAAGGTATCTTAAGAGTTTTGTTTACTTTTTGAATTTTAAGTCACCAATGAACAAGTAGTTGTTTGAGATTGGTATGGCCTGTCAATACTTTATGGTACATTTGATTGTCAAAATGTTTGGATTTTAATGAAAAAAAAGAACATCAATCGATTGATGTTCTCCTTTTTGTTCTTACTTTGTTCAAATCACCTTTTCCCATGGCTTATATTTTGGTTGCAGTTGCACACTTACGTGAGCCACAGCAAGCAGATATCACGCTTTGATTCTTACTGTCCGAATCATGGGTATTTTTTTTTTTCCTTTTAATTGGTTTATTATCACATTTTGCCAAGCACTTTTTGGGCTGATGTGTTTATTCGTCTGCAGAGATGTTAACAAGAGCAATGCATTGGTTCTGTGCACAGAAGAAATAGTTTTCTCATGCATGAGATCCCAGAGAAATAATGCGAGGTTGAGCTGTTCGAGGCTTGTCAAGAGGGACACTGAGAACCAAAGCACAAGTTGTCCTAAGACGGATTTACCATCGACAAGTTCTGAGGAAGCTTGTGCCAGATGCCGTGTTTACTAAAAGACAAACAGAAAGGTAACTTTTCTTTTTCTTTTTCTTTTTGGCAGGCTTTTAGGAACTCATTTTTAATGCTTGTGGTGAGAATGTGTTATTCTTCCATAAAAAAAGTAGTTATGGCCACTTTAAAATCCAAAAATTGTTGTGCCATCTAAATCATGATTTATATGATCAGATTGGTGTTTCTTGGACATGATGTCTTTTTTTATTTGCCTTGAGCCCACCAGACTTTCTTCTTCTGAGCTTTTAGGTAAAATTGGGTTTTGGATAGGGTGCTTTTATGAAAGTTAATTTGTTCCAAATTTTATAAACATTTTGTGTTTATTTATTCTAGATAATTGAGTATAGTGGTGAGCAAATTCGGTGCAGTGTTAGTGATGCTAGAGAGGCTCGCTATCGGGTGGAGAATGAAGATTGTTATGTGAGTTATGCATTCTCTTGCTTCATTTTGGTTCTTTTGTTTTTGTAACTCCAGTTTTGGTTGATATAGCATTTTTATTTAATTTTTCTGCAGTTCTTTAGAAACAGTGAGGAGTTTGTACTTGATGCTACCAGAGAAGGAAACATAGCGCGGATCAACAATCACTTGGTATAGTAATGCTCGTACCTTCATTTTTTTCATCTTATGCGTTTGAACTTGATACCCAGTTCTCAACTATTTTTGTCTTGACACTGATTACTTTGTGCAGTGTCAGCCTAACGGCTATGCAAGATTGTGACATTGCATGAGACAAATTGAATTGTGTTCATAGCCAAAGAGGATATTCCTGCTGGTCAAGAGCTGATGTATGTAACACGTGCCGTATTTTTTTATTTTGCATAGCTTTGAACTATTTCTCAATATTTTACTGACGTGTAACCCTTTTTGTGCTTGCAGATTTGATTACAATTTCAACACTGATGAGTTTGATGAAAGTGGATTCAAGGGCCTCTGCCAAGCGCCGAACTGCCGGGGATGGAATAAATCTGCTGTGAGGAACCTGTTATTCCGATCCCAACTGTTGATCTTTTTTGAGATTCGCGTGTGAAAACTTTCTTCCTTCAGATATGCACAAGGAAAAATTTGAACGGTTGGAATCAGAATAACAGCAGATTTATTTCTGCCATTTTGGTTTCATTGTTGGATTCTTTTTCAGCATCGAATCCATTCACGTGAATTATAATTGAAAAATAAATTGTATAGATGGCATACAAGGTTTTATTTTAATTGTAAGCACTTGGTCTGAAAAGTGAAAATTGATAGAACAAAAATATCATTCTTTCATTTCTTCAACTGTGTTGCTATGTTGATGGAGGAACAAAGATAATTGTGACTGAATTAGTACATGAGATGTGTTTTAGCCTACTATCCTTGGTCCAGCAGAAGACATTGATTTGGTTATTAATTTATAATTGATGTACACAATCTGTCTCCAAAAAATTGGCTTGAAAAATATGTTTGAACCCAGAAATTATGTTTGATTCTTTATTGTAAAACAGTATTGATAATAAAATATTAATAATTTCTCAAAAGTAAGGATACAATTCATGTAATAATTATCAAGTGAATAAGTTTATTACTCTCATACTTAAATATTTTCCCTGAACACTAGTATTAATACAAGAAAGAGTAACAAGATATGCACACGTTTCTTATAGAAACCAGCACAACTAATAAAAATAAAATAAAATAAAGCAATTAACTACTCTATCACACTGTAACATTACGTAAAATATGTACATGGAACTCATAATTGAAAAATAAAATACGATTTGATTGAAAGTGTTCTTTAGTGAGTATTATATAAAGAACAAATATCATTTTACTGATTAATTAGTCAAGATAATCAAGTTATATTGAAACTGTCAAAACGATTATTTAATATTGTAATTTCTGAGTAATTCGAAATTTATAAAATATTAAGAAGTGAATGTTCGAATGTTTGACACATAAATTAGATTAATAACTGATAATATACATATGAACTTCTTTAAATTACTAGGGATAGATTTGTGAAATTTGAAACTTTAAAGGTTACTTATATAAAAAGTGAAACTTAAAGAAAAAAAAATGACCAACGTGGCACTATGGCCACGTGGTCAACAGGGGATGCTCACCTCCCAATTGATCTTCTCTCTCCCGTAAAAGAAAGGAAAAAATAAGAAAGAAAAGCATAAGCTCTCTCGCTGACTGATGCGATTGAATCAATAACTCAGTATGGCTCTTTCTCTCTCAAGCGTAGATCGCGGTTTATTGATAAGATTGACGATCAGAGGGTTCAAGAAGGACAAATTGCAAGTGACCTCGCCTATTAGTCTACGATATTAGGTGCGAAGTTATTAGATTAGTCTGAGATTTATAATTAGAAATTAAATCGTAACTCGTTTTACATTTTGAATATTTGATTGACTGCATTGATTGAACTATTGCATTATATGCATAGCCCAATACAACTGAAACTGAATTACAGATAAGTCTGTTGACTGTCATGTTGATATTATTTATCGATTAGTTGATTCTTATTGCAAATGATTGATTGAGACCACAGTAATTGAATTGAATGAATATTGAACACTGAAATCCTTGAACCTCCATATAGTGGAGAAAAATGATTATTATACGTAAAGTCTAGCTAGCTACTAGATTTTACTCCAGGACCCTTATGCGCATATGGTGAATGGCTCCAACTGAATCCAGTACTGGTTGGATAGGGGATATTGAATAAATGTGAATTGTAACTGTAAGACTAATGAACTGTGGTAGCTGTCTTGTCATTGATTTTCTTTCCGATAATAACAGTATTGTGATATTTATTCCGTATTGTTTCCGTTAATCAGGTGTCGGAATAATTAGAACGGTATAAGTCCTGACACGACATATATATGTTATAGTATCTATTAGTGTTACCAGACTAGAAATTGTAAAGTTAAGAAACCAAATGTTACCAGACTTAGTGGTTATAAAGATTAGGTCCCAAACGTTACCATACTTGAAGTATTAAAAGATTTTGACCCAAACCATTTATTCTGATAAGATTCTTAGAGTTCTGATTTATTTATATAATTTTTGTTGTTCAATTGGATACTGTTATTAAGCATTTGCGTTCATCATTATAGAACTGAATTGATAATTTCTCGTGTGGTGATTTCATTCTGAATATGAATTTCCTTCGAATCCAATAATCTGAGTGGCAATCAGCACTGAGAAATAATTTATTATTTTTCACTCGTTTCCCCTTGTGGGTTACAGGTTTATTATACGAAGATAAATAGCGCTTTCGGGTAATTGACAGCAGGGCCATCTAAAGGTATGGAATTTGGGTTTATTATATCTGATAGGGTGTAGAGAATATATCTCTAGCATCATCCACCATAAAATGTCAGATAATTATTGTAAATCAATTGGGATGTGACAAAAATAATGGATGCTATCAGCAATGCATAAAAAGATTCATGTCATGTGTTACGTTTATTGAATGGTAAATAGACGTGGTAATGATCGTCGCACCTCCGGATCGGGGGCGTGACACACACGTTGACTTTTTTTTATCACATTTTCAAAATCTGTGCGCATTCTCTGTTATAGTACCGGTACGGCACCAAATAGTATTAGATGATTTCAAGTCCATGAAGTTAGAAATTTGGAGTAGAACTAGGTGTTCTTAAGTTCATCAAGATTTTCGGTGAATTCAAGTCTAAAACCCGTCAAATCGGCTTCACGTGACGAATTCAAACTGTTGAAACCCGCCTACTTTACGAGTGATGCATCTACATTGAAAATTTTAAATATTCGAATTAATTTAGTATAACGTCAATCGGTCAAAATTAGAAAGTTAATAAATTAATTTTAATGCATTCATTTTTTGAATGTTTTTTGATTGCATGACTTTATACTAAATTAATTTGAATATTTAAAATTTTCACATGTAAACGCATCACTCATGAATTAGACGGGTTTTAACAGTTTGAATTTGTTATTTAAAATCAATTTGACAGATTTTAAACTTGAATTCACCAAGAGGCTATGTGAACTTAAGAATACGCTAGTTCTACTCGGAAATTTGTACCTAATTTATGGCCCCGTTATTGGACACGTAGGTTTTACTTCGATATGAGTCAGTTATAAAAGGCACTGAAATGTTTGGAATGGAATTTATGTTGGTTCGGCATAACTTGTTTTGTCAAAAAACAAAAAAAATATTATATCTTTTTCTGAAGATAAAGTTCTTATGAATAATTTTATGGATGAAAATATAATATCCTTTAAATCACTTTTAGCTAGCAAACTACTAAAGAATAAATAAAGAAGAGAAAACGCACGTCAATTGTGGCTCTGAGCAACGGACACATCTCAATAGGAAGTGCTGCGTGAAAAAAAATTGATCACGCTGTTATCGATTTTGTCACAATACAATACGTCACATCACGTGACATAGAACATTATTGTAAAATGTAACGAGGCACAGCCACATCATAAGCATTATTGTAAAATGTAACGGGTCAAATAAGCATCTCCATTGGTGAAATTTGACTTGCAATTTAAACACAAACTATATATGAGTTAGGCTAATATGACATTGGTGTTATTTGAAACTAAATAACATTACATCTTAAATTCTTAGATCTGTTTTAAGATTCGTGCAAAATAAAGTGCTTGAACAGTAAAAATGAATATTCCGAATCTTAAAGCAGATCTAAGGGTTTAAGATGTGGTGTTATTTAGTTTCAAATAACACCAATGTCATATTAACCTAACTCACTATTTATATAGACCTTGCGCCGCCACCTAATTTTTTTAGGGTTACGAAAAGTATATAATACTTGAAGTTTACAAAATGTTTATCATACAATTGTAAATACATCTTTATAAAAGTATAAATGCATTATACTGACGAAATAAAAAAAACAAAAACTTTCTTTCTCTAGGTGCTATATGGCAATTTAGTCTACATAAAAGTTTGTTTTAAACTCCTGAACTTTTAATTTTGATTTAAATAAAATCATAAAATATATATATATACATATAGAATGAGGCTTGGATGCTATGGATAACATAGAGGGCTACGGTGCTATGGCTCAATATTCGAGTTTTCAAAATCCTTACGGTCGATCCGAACCGTCCATCTTGTTCTCCATATTAATATGTGTTTGGAGACCAAA
Organism: Carex pumila; assembly: GCA_033356055.1. Lineage (NCBI taxonomy): Eukaryota > Viridiplantae > Streptophyta > Magnoliopsida > Poales > Cyperaceae > Carex > Carex pumila. Next base: position 394,434 of record JARJHM010000108.1, read on the forward strand.
TTTTATATTTTTCAGAAATTGTTTACTATTTTTTTAGATAGGTAGAAAATCAAATATCTGAATGGTGCAGAATTTTTTAGATCAAGTGATTTTCTATCTAGCTAAAAAAATAGTAAAAATTTTCCAAAAAGTGTAAAATTTGGTCTCCAAACACATATTAACATGGACAACAAGATGAACGGTTCGGATCGACAGTTAGGATTTTGAAAACTCGAATATTGAGCCGTAGCACCGTAGCCCTCTATGCTACGGTTCAATATTCAAGTTTTCAAAATTCAAACGGTCGATCCGAACCGTTCATCTTATTCTCCATATTAATATCTGCTTGGAGACCAAATTTTACATTTTTCTGAATTTTTTTACTATTTATTAAGTATTTTACAAAATTATTGATCCAACGGTGGCTGCACAAAACAGTAAAACCGTTGGATTAGCGATTTTTAAAGTGGCTTAATAAATAGTAAAAAAATTCAGAAAATTATAAAATTTGGTCTCCAAGCAGATATTAATATTTGCTTGAAGACCAAATTTTACATTTTTCTGAATTTTTTTACTATTTATTAAGTATTTTACAAAATTGGTGATCCAACGGTGGCTGCACAAAACAGTAAAACTGTTGGATTAGCGATTTTCAAAGTAGCTTAATAAATAGTAAAAAAATTCAGAAAATTATAAAATTTGGCCTCCAAGCAGATATTAATATGGAGAATAAGATGAACGATTTGGATCGACCGTTTGGATTTTGAAAACTCAAATATTGAGCCGTAGCATAGAGACCTCTATGCTATCCATAGCACCCAAGCCTTACTCTATATATATATATATATATATATATATTCGAACAGCTCCTTTAACACTTTAAACCAATTCTATCAAGCCTTTTAATTTGTTATCTAAAATGTTTACTTTAAACGGTTTTTTTCCTCCACCTACTTTTTTTTTTCTTTCTTCCATTTCCACTCTTCATCTCTTGTTCATTGGGCTTGAAGAGTAGGGCTCCTATCCTCCCATGGCTGCTCTCTCTGGGTCAAAATAGCCTCAAACTTTCTTCCCTCTAATTGTAAAATTCTTTCCAAATTCTTTTCAATCTATTACTTATGGAATTAATGAAATTTAAGAACCATGACATTGTGACGGTTTCTTACAACAAAAATAATTAGCACTGATTATACTTTGTATTTATAAATAAATATTCAGATTATCAAAAAGGAAAAAAAAAATTGATAATATAAAGGAAGAATTTCATGTATACTCCTTCAAAATTTTGAAATTATCTTGTTTCCCTCTAAAATTCATAATATCATATTTTCTCTTCTAAAAAAATCAATCAAGGAATATTACAAAAATATTACAAACAAAGAATTTAATAAGTACTTAAAATTATTACAAAAATATTAAAATTATTACAAAATTATTACACTTTATAACTTAAATTATTAAACTAAACATAGAAGATGTTTGATTCAATGATTCTAGATGAACTGAGTCAAGCACAATGGAAATTAATACTAGCTAATTTCTAATTTTAGTAATAAATCATTCTAACTATTCAATTAATAATTTCACTTCTAAATTTTATGTACACGATTCTGTCAAACTAGATAATTAAATAATTATTATTCAAATTTTTGCAAAAAAAGGCACGAAATTATATCATTACTAAACTTCTATTATATATTTTTAACTTACAACCAAAAAGAAAGTCAAGTACAGAATTATATAGCATCCTTTGCTTTCTCAAAATTTGTGTTTCTTGCATAGTAGTTTATTATGGAAAATTTTAATTATTTACTACCAACAATATGTATATACACAAACCAAAAGTATGATGGTCAATACTTCTCTCTCTCTCTCTCACACACACACACACACTATATATTTATACTTACATCTGGTCCAATTATGTTTAGTGGCGGTGTCACATGAGACTAGCTAGGAAGAAGCAAGTACTTGCTTACATCTAGTCCAATTTGTTTATTGAAAATATATTTCTAGTATCATGTTTTTTCTTAACAAAAAATACAAAAATATACTTGTCTTTAAAATAATTATAAAATTATTTCATACTTTGAAACTTTTGTCCCGTCCTATTTCAAAGGTTTTACATGCGCTGGAGCCAGTATTGTTTGTGCTTTGAGATTCGTGCAAAATTAAAAGAACGATTTGGATTCACTGATTGTAAAAGATATCACTTTACAGTACCTGAGAGGATACAGATTCCCAAGTTTTCTCGGTCAAGTGAACCGGCCGATTGAATTTTTAAAAATAGAAAATTATATAAAATATATAAATTTCCAGCTTTATTACAAAAAAAACTTTTTTTTTTTCTAAATTATTCTTCTTATTCGACTCTCCTGTGCTCCGCATTTGACCTTAAGCTAAATAGATTTTATGGTTTATATGCTTATAAAATGAAAAAACGGAAAGAAAAATAACAGAGGATCTTAACCTTTACTCAGTGGGGAATTGATTGGATTTGCTGTGGCTCGGCTGTGAAGCCAAGTGTGCAGACCAGCTGCTGACCAACACATATTATCAAATAAACAATCGGTGAAAAGGCTACATTTTCTTGGATATTTGAATTTCAATGATAGGAGTTGTGGTAAGCTTTCTAACCCGTTTGATTCATGTGCTGATTTGAATTGGGATTTTCTCACCAAAAAGTCAAAAACCATAATTATTGTAACCAATTGGAACAGAATTTGAGCAGCCACTAAATCTCTTTTTGGACCTGGACTTTACCAGTGTTGTGTGCGCCAAACATGCCACCATTCAAAGTCTGTGTGATTCAAATTTGTAAAGATTTAACATAGAAGTTTGGCTTTGGCAGCAGCATAGGGGTGGCAACCAGCTTTCTCATTACGAGTTGGATCTAGTTTATAATCGACTTATACAGCTATCAACCAAACTGAGTGAATTGAGATTAAGGATCCAAGCTAAAATCTTAGCTCATAATCGTCACGAGCTAAAAAATTGAGTCAATTTGGAACTTTTAAATTTAAAAGGATAAATATAATATTACGAATTTTAGTGAGAGAAATACACAATTTTGATATATTTTAGGGGTATATATGACATTCCCACTAAAATTATGAAATTAAACATTTTAGAAACTTCTATTTTATTTCAGAGCAATTTTATCCATAGCTTCTAATAAATCGCTAACTTGTGTGTGAACGATCTATAAAAAATATAAATTCTATAAAAGAAAATTATACAAAATTTACTTCTATTTGAACACTTCGTATAGTATTTACAATACCAACTGCAGAGGTGGATTTTAAAAAATATTTTTTATTTAGTAGGTTTAGATTAGTTTCTCTGTAAAATTAATTTTGCTCCAGTTATTTTTGTTTTTTTTAATATGCAAAAGAATATTAATTTGTTATTTTTTATTATATAAAGACTATTTTGTTATCTTTATTATATAATATATTTTTTATTATTTTTTATCTAATACCTGATTAGTTAATTAACTAAAATTGAAATAGTTAATGAATTTAAACTCAATTATCTTTTTAAAATCGCTTTTTATCCCACTATGACTGAAATTTTGAAGCCACACCAAACCTATTGTATGCATAGTGACAAGATTTGCGAGAAATTCGCATCTAATTCACGTACTATTAGTTTTTTTTTACACTACCAAACCGAACTCCGAATAAAACGCAAAAAATATATAATACGTTTTATTCACAAATAAAACACAAATAAAGTGCAAGTAATGAATTATTTGCGAGAGAAACACAAAAAACAAACCAAAAAAAAAGTTTTTTGGGGGGGCTTTTTGATTTTTATTTTTATTGTACCGAATCATTTCCGAATTATACCTAAATCATGAACTTTTGATTCCGCCGAACTGAACCCGAACTATTCGTTTGTCACTGTGATTGCATGTACTATGCAGTTGTGACCCATCACATTAATCTCTACAGAAAAACGGGCACTTCAGATTGGAGGCCATCAAATTGAATGCACACGAGCGGGTGAAGACAGTGAAGTAAATTGAATTGGAGACTGAATTGACACAAAAATAAAACAGAAGAAAACAAAATATAATAAATTAAAGCTGCACTTCCTTGATCGTACGAGGTTTGGTGACTACCATTCCATTCCATGCCATACTGGCCTGTCCCAATTCCCAAACTTTGTATCAGCTTTTTGCACCTTCTTTTCATAATATCTTTTGTTTATATCATGGGTCAAAATGCAAATGCAAATGATGACACTATTTTATGACACTTCAACATTGCCTTTTGCTCTTTTCTCATTTGTCAAAACCACATCACATCTCTCTCCCTCTTCTCTCTCTTTTTTTTTTTTTTTTTTTTTTGAGAAAGTTGTCAGTGGCTGCCAAGCTGTATTGAATTTAAAATATGTGTACAACGTTTTGAGAAAATTAAATACAAATTACAAAGAAAACTACATTACAACTACTACAGAAATCATAAGACTACAATACCTCTCTCCCTCTTCTCTCTCTGACTTTGTTTCAGTGCTTTCAAAAATGAGATTTTTTTTTCTTTTTTCTTTTCATTTCGTTATGTTTATTTTCGGCCATTTTTATTAATATCCTCAAAAAAATAGATAATTTTAAAAATAACCTTGCTTTTTTTTTTTTTTTATTAATGCCCTAACCGCTTGGAAGCGGAGCGGGCCAATATCAACACCAAACCGCCCACTATATGGGCGGTCCACTGTTTTTTTTTTTTTTTTTTTTTTTTTTTTATAAGTTTTTTTTTTTTTAAAAACAGAAATTTTTTTTTTTATTGAAATATTAGAAATGTTGAATATATTTCTTTAGAAATAGATGTAATACAATATAATTTGATTTATTAGAAAGACTGCAACAAATAACCCGGATCAATATTTTTCAGGCCGGATTTTTCGCGGCTGTAAGAAAAATTAATATATCTCTTTATGTGTTATTGGACAAAAATAAAAATGCTTAGATTCTGAGTTATTGATCCCGGTTCAAAAGTCACTTCTATGTAATTTAGAAAATATTATAATTCTTCTAGGACATTTAATTTATAAAAAGTTGTATCTATTTTGAGAATTCTTTTTGAATAACAATTATTAAATAACTTAAAGTTTTTATTTTTTTTCAAAAATAGATACAACTTTTTATAAATTAAATGTCCTAGAAGGATTATAATATTTTCTAGATTACATAGAAGTGACTTTTGAACCGGGATCAATAACTCAGAATCTAAGCATTTTTATTTTTGTCCAATAACACATAAAGAGATATATTAATTTTTCTTACAGCCGCGAAAAATCCGGCCTGAAAAATATTGATCCGAGTTATTTGTTGCAGTCTTTCTAATAAATCAAATTATATTGTATTCCATCTATTTCTAAAGAAATATATTCAACATTTCTAATATTTCAATAAAAAAATAAAAAAAAATTCTGTTTAAAAAAAAAAGAAATTTTTTTTAAAAAAAAAAAAAAATTTAAAAAAAAAAAAAAAAACAGACCGCCCAATTCAAGGGCGGTTCTTTTTTTTTGATTTTTTTTTTAAACATAAATTTTTATTTTTTGTATTTTTTGTATTGAAATATTAGAAATGTTGAATATATTTCTTTAAAAATAGATGAAATACAATATAATTTGATTTATTAGAAAGACTGCAACAAATAACCCGGATCAATATTTTTCAGGCCGGATTTTTCGCGGCTGTAAGAAAAATTAATATATCTCTTTATGTGTTATTGGACAAAAATAAAAATGCTTAGATTCCGAGTTATTGATCCCGGTTCAAAAGTCACTTCTATGTAATCTAGAAAATATTATAATCCTTCTAGGACATTTAATTTATAAAAAGTTGTATCTATTTTTGAAAAAAAATAAAAACTTTAAGTTATTTAATAATTGTTATTCAAAAAGAATTCTCAAAATAGATACAACTTTTTATAAATTAAATGTCCTAGAAGAATTATAATATTTTCTAGATTACATAGAAGTGACTTTTGAACCGGGATCAATAACTCAGAATCTAAGCATTTTTATTTTTGTCCAATAACACATAAAGAGATATATTAATTTTTCTTACAGCCGCGAAAAATCCGGCCTGAAAAATATTGATCCGGGTTATTTGTTGCAGTCTTTCTAATAAATCAAATTATATTGTATTACATCTATTTCTAAAGAAATATATTCAACATTTCTAATATTTCAATAAAAAAAATAAAAAATTTCTGTTTTTAAAAAAAAAAAAACTTATAAAAAAAAAAAAAAAAAAAAAAAAAAAAAAGTGGACCGCCCATATAGTGGGCGGTTTGGTGTTGATATTGGCCCGCTCCGCTTCCAAGCGGTTAGGGCATTAATAAAAAAAAAAAAAAAAAGAGGTTATTTTTAAAATTATCTATTTTTTTTGGGATATTAATAAAAATGGCCGGTTTATTTTAGGGAAACGGTTTTGTTAAATTGCATGGATGCTTTAGAGAAATTAAAATGAAATAAATATAGATGTCATAAAAATAATAATAATTAACTTAGAGCATCTCTATTTCTAAACTAATTAACTAGAAATTAGAATTGAAAGTCCTATCTAAAATTAGCAACTAATGAGAATTCATAATTTTAATTTTACTAACATGAGAATTAAAAGGAGTTTTTTTTTCCTTTTTACAGATAATTATATGGACAATGGAGAGGCGCAAAAAAATGTACAAATTGTTTTTAACATAATTATTAATGGTGTATGGTTTTGAGGTTACTTTATATTACCTGTGTATTCCATAACAGTTTCTCAAATTTTAAAAGATTTGTGTATTAAACATATACCTCCATTTACAGATTCATCTAATAGTAAACATAAAAGGATAACTTAGTAAACATAAAAAATAAGGGTAAATGCATGGCAAGTTAAAAAAAATTGAATCAATTAAATGTTACGCTTCTTTTTTTAACATATATAATTGTGCTTATAATAAGGACATAGAATTAAACCTTCATAAATGTTCCAACAAAAAGGCTCCTTTTTCTTCTGAAATGTCACTTCTTCAAAACAACTTTAAATTACGTCATATTTGACTACCTTTTAACTGTCAGAACTCAGAACTGATGACCCCACCACTGCACCACACCCTCCAAAAAAAAATCCCCTAATTAATCATATTTTTTTGATATATTAGCAAGAAGCATTTAATCTAGGAAATATATCTGCTGTGATTCGGAAGAGTTACAGGGATCCTGCAATTCCCAATCCAGCTATTTATTTATCTTCATACACAAATCTCTAAAACAGATAGTTTGGATGCACGAATCTCAAAATAAGTGAATGGGTGGATTGGAAATTACAGGTTCTTGTGATTCTTTGTAATCACATCAGATTTATTTCCATTTAATCTCAGCCAAACCCCCCATACATAGAAGGCTACTTAATTCCTTATATTAGAAACATATCAAAGCAACATAAGCAAGAGAGATTTACAAACAGATCACCTCAAAAGTAGTAAACAAACATAAATGATCAATGCTAAAAAAGAAAAGGACTGAACCGTAAAATGGGATTTAAAATTTACTTGAAAGATATAACGACATTAACATTCTTGGGATCGATTAGTTCACAAAATAGGTAAGAGTATGATCATATGAATGTTGCTAGCTAGCCTCCTTTAAGCACTGAATCTTGTAATATAGAACAAAAGAAAAATGATTTAGATCTTTATTTATAAGGTCGTATATATTCTGTAAGAACTTACCAATCAATCACAATATGTATTGGAAGAAATAAGAGGAGATATATATTTCTTAGTCACATTATAAAAAGGAAGATGTATATAATATAATTATCAAAATAAAGGAAACTTTCTTGTCTAGCCTCTCTTTTGTCATTTCTTAGTTAATCTTCTAATATATAATTACTTCCATAAAGAACAAAAAAAAAAAAAAATCATATCAAGTTGTTCTCATGACAAAAATAACTATATTATGTCATAATTCAGGTTACATTTTTCTTAGAGATCAGCAAAAGAAAAACAAAAGTAAAAGTGTGATTTTGGTCTTTGAAAAAGTTTTTGAGGAAATTTAGAACATCAGAAAAAAAAAAAAAAAAAAAGTAACAACACATGCATCATCTAGCTACACAAAATGCCACATTCTCCTTTATAACAGCATGCACTAACTATGTCTTGTATATTTTTTCCATGTGGTTACATTTTTCTTCTAACCTCCAAGCCTATTGAGTTGCCCCGATGAGAGGGACCCGATGGAGGTACCGGCTTTCTTCTCGGAAAAGAATCGAAATAGTCGATCAAGCTCCTCACCACACCCGGCTTTCCACCAGAGGAATTAATGTTTCTTAAGGCATCATGACAACTAGGAGCACACATTAAGAGGAGAAGTAGGAAAGACAATGAAACAGTTTTTGGATGCCACATTTGCAGATTGAATCTGTGCATGTATGGAAATGAAAACTATGAGATAGGGTTTAAGTTCAAGTTGGTGTGGAAACTCTGGAGACTAGGAATGGGGTCAAGGCGTCTAAGATATATATATATAGGATAGGACTTAGAGCAAGATTAATGTATGGAGAGAGAGAAAGAGAGATCCTTGGCAGTCCTTCCAAGATTTTTCAAAGAGAGAGAGAGAGAGAGAGAAGTTTCAGGTTTGGAGTATAGTGATTTGATAGGAGAGAGATTAGACTTATAATGGAATTCAGAGTTGGGAAGTACTCTTCCAAGCAGGAACATTCAGTGATTCAGAATCAGAGCAGGTTTCTTTTATTCATTTTTTGTTAATCTAAATTTTTTAAATGAATAATATAATTATCTGATTTTAAAATTTTGAAAAGATTATGTAGCTCTTGAACACTTGCATTCAGTAATTTTGACTAAGCATAGGTATTCTGACATCAATAGTATTTTTTCTAATTATAATTTTTTTGTGAAATGACATTAGATTGACGGCGCGAATTTCATTCACTTGTCATTTAATTTACTTCTCATAAAATATTACAGAATGAAATATTGTAGTCATTTCAGTTATTATTATAGAACAAGGCTAACCTAAAAAATGTTATCAGTAAAATAACTAAAGCTTGCCAGTTGCCAAGCAACAGAAACTATGTTCTAAATTACCACAAAAAATTGGATGTGCTCTTTTTCTTAAAAAAATGAGCACCCTCCTACTCTTTTATCAACAGTTTAAAATTAATCACACAGCTTCAATTACATCTAATTCAATTTGATACATTATATTAATATAAAAAAAAGTAATTAAAGTCATGTAATTGATTTTAAACGGTTCAAATTAAAAAACAAAAGAGTGCTCCTTTTATCTATAAAAGGAGCAGATTTGAATTCCAAAAAATTGTACATCAACAGAACTCTTTTTTTTTTTTTTTGGTTAACGGAAAGACAGGGCATAGTGGGGGAAATGAACGAGAAGTCAGATCAAGACAAGACAAATACAAAAACTCATGAGTCATAGTGTTACAGTTGTACCAGTACCAGTATTGGCTGAGACCAACAGTTTCTCTCTTGTGTTTGACATCCTTAGTACAGTTCCTTTGAATAGTGTCCGGATTGTCTGAGGCCACAGTTCCACATATCAGAATATTGTGTTTGGTGTAACTGGAAGAGTCAACAAGCTCTTTCTGGTTACTGTACATTCTAACGTAGGAGAAGAGTTCTTGTAATGAATTTTGTTTTGTGTTCTGAAATTTCTTTTGTTATAATTTCTTTTTTTTTTAAAGTAAACACTAAAAACACGAAAGTATAAATTAACCAAGAAAGCACTAATATTACTTCATGCGCTTACTACACTAAACATGACAAAGAGTACTCGTATTAAAAGAAAGAAAAAAATAGCAAACGTCATATAAGAAAGGAAGAACAAATTTTAAAAATATTTCAATACTTTGACTGTAATGTTGATATACAAAATTTATGAATTAACTAGGATATAGTATACAGCAGTGCAAAATAACAGCAACACACATATAGGAAGGTTCGATCGGCCACAGTCGATCCGAACCCTCTAATTCATGTGGCGCCCCCACAATTCAGTTACTTTTACCGTACCGGACAGCGCCACTCTATAGTCTATACTATAATTCTAGTCCCTCCCCTCTCGAAGAATGATTATATACTTTTACTTGGATTTGTGGCAAACAAATCGGAACTGTCAGAGGAAATCTATTAAAAAGAGGAGATGTTACACACTTGCACGAAATGGGAAAGTTGTTTCTAGCTTCTACTTTTAGTCTCACTGCCCCTGGTATTATCCTCGTCTAGTCTTCTTCCTGTTCACAGCTTTTGCGTGTAGTTCCAAGATCCTCTGTTTCTCTAATTTCTGTGGTTACTTTTACGGGAGATATCTCTCGAAGAAAAAACAGAAATGCATATGATTGCATACCTGCAATGCAAGGATTATAAAATTTTGAATGAGTCTATGCTACTATACATAATGCACATTGGTTCGTATATTAGATTTATACCTCCATTTACAAAATTCAAATAGTCAATATAAACCGTTCAACATAATTATCATATCATACTTTTTAAAATAGTTCTACTATTCGTTTAGATAGGTAGAAAATTACTTAATAAAAAAATTCTATATCATTCAAAAATAGTGATTTTCTACATACCTTAAAAAATAAGAATAACAAGGGTCCAACAAATGTTATAGTAAGCAAATATATTTTTATATTGAGATTATGTTGAACGGTGTTTAGATCGACTGTTTAAATTTTAACAACAAAGATATTGATTCGAAGTACTGATCAATGTGTGCTATGCATATTACCATAGCCTAATTCTTAAATTTATGTATCTTAAGTGAGTATAAGATTATTTGGACAAGAAATATCTTTTAGTTAGAGATACATTGGTTAAGCATAGTAGGGCTGCACAAAAAATTTGTAGTTCATGATTCGATTTGAGTTTGATTCTAAAAAAGTTCAAAATTAGTTCGTTCTGAAACAATTCAAACCAGCTCGGTTCCAATCTTATTAAAATCAAACTCAAACTGGATATAATTCATTCAAAATTGATTCGTGAACTATTTAGTTTTGAATCTCAAATAATGCAACTAATGTATTCAACCATTAATCTTTAATAATGCAGGAATCAAACTTATATCACATTTCAAAATTGTTAATATAATGGTAACTTATAATAGGAAAATGTTTCAGCAGCGTAACAAATTAACAATGGAATAAGTTTCATTTGACTAGGTTCATGCCGTGATTTTAATCAATCTTGAAAGAAATCTTGAACTGACCCATAATTCATTAGTGTGAATTCATGAAAGGTAAAAGGAAACCATATGAATTTTGTTCCACGAGAAGAAAACTAATGCATAAACTATCAGTATAATTAGGACTGTCCAAAAAAATTGTAATTCGTAATTAATTCGATTCGAAATTAGTTTATTTTGAAACAAATCAAACCAGTTTGATTCGAATCTTATTCTACCTCAAACTGGAGTAAATTTGATTCGGTTTGATTCGTTTATAGCCCTTAAAGCATAGCACCTCAAATATTTATAATAAAGAATATCAAATATAGTCCTTTTAGAACTAGAAATGCATGCTAATTAACAGCCTAACATACTCTGAAGCATATACAACTATTTAATGCTTGGAGATGCTATATCTGGAGTGCATCAATTTTCATTTACGACAATAAAGGAGAATCGCAGAAAAATAAGTCCCATAGTAACAATATTCATGGAAGTACAATGCTAGCTATTTCCAACATTCAGTACTTTCTTTTATGATGTATTATTGTATTTTGCATATAACTGAGTTTAGTCGAAAATTGGTGAGTTTTAAATGAGGGCAACTTTGCTATAAAAGAAGACAATTCTCTCAGTGCAGTTAACATAACACAAGCCAACACAACATCAAATCTAAGTAGAAAAGAAAATTTTGAAATATTTCCAATTTCTAATGTATAATGCAATTGAATTAGGAAAACAAAAGGTTAAACAATTGAACCTCTACACAAATTGACTACAAACAGCTTTCCTAATCGCCACCATCGAACTACCCACAAACAGCTGCAGGTGCATTTTTGCATTCCACCTTATTTACACTAAATACAACAAAGATCGCATCCGCAAAAATGATATGAAAATACATGAAAGGCATAATACAAAAATGTAATATAAAATACAAAATGAGTGATAGAAAACCCTAAATTTGAAAGAAAAAAAACAAAAGAATAAATAAAGGCTCTCAGGAATTTCAACTAGTAAATTCCCCCTTCACCTTCATTCTTTTACTAGTAACAAAGTGTGGTGTTAAGATTAAAAAGAAGTAAAAGAAGAGGTACGATCTGTACCACGCACATTATATTTTTCATACACCTTGTCTCGGTTTTCAGCCCACCATGACTCCGCTTGGTGTTCTCCAAATCTTCTTCGACTGAAAAATGGAAACAAATGCTATAAAAATATATCCACATCAAATAAAAATAAGAGAATCTAGGTGTCCATGTTGATATATGTAAGGTGTTTATTAATTTTTAGCCTTTCCCCTTCTTTTAATTAAATCAACCTTTGAACACTAACCCAAAAACTACACTTAGCTTTTGTTATATCTTATCAACATATCTTACAAGGTAGTAGTTACATCTTGCAACATTATCTGTTCTTTATTTATTTTTTTAAAGAGAGACTATGGCTATATGCATATTACGTATTGGCTCGTGCTATGGATTTGTATCTCTATTTTCAAATTTCAAACAGTCAGTCTAAACCGTTAAACATGATTTCCATATGAAATTATACTTGCAGACCAAATTTTACATTTTTTTGATATTTTACTATATTTTTTAGACAAGTACAAAATAACTGCTTTTGGATGACCTACCATTTTCAAATCAAGTAATTTTCTACCTGTCTAAATAATAGCAAAAAGGTTCTAAAAATGTGTAAAATTTGGTCTGCAAGTACATTTTCATATAAGGTATGTTCAACAGTTCAGATTATCTATTTGGGCTCTAAAAACAGTCCAAAAACAGAGATATGGGTCCATAGCACTATATGCATATTACCATAGCCTCACTCATTTTTAAAAGAAATTAAATAATAGCATATCTTGTACTTGACATGGGAAAGTAATAGAAAAAAAAAACAGACGTTGCACCTGAATCGAACCCTTTTGAGCTCTCTTGTACCATCTACAAGTGCAACAAGTGTTAAATACACCCCCGGTTCGTACTGTTCGATCCACTCAGCCTCAACCTGGCCACTGTTTGAATTGACTGAGGGGGGTCCCACTGCATTAGGGTTAGGTGTAGAGTTTTGGGAACCCCCGAGATTTAACTGGAACCGTTCAGTTTCCTTCGTATCCAAAATGCTATGTCTCATACCAGTACGGTACATCGGTGGGGCCCGGCCAGCAAATAGTTCATCAATACTGTTGTTTGGTTTCTCACTAGGAGTAGAAATTGAGTTGGAGGAGTCTTGTGCCGATATACTGGTTGATAAGTAAACTGGTCGTACAGGTTTCGTATCATATACGCCAGGTGGCAGTCTTTCTGCCATTTCTTTTAACTGTGAAAAACATATCATCACATATTATAGAGAATTAGTACCACCCTGTGATATCAACTTCTAAGAACCAGTACCCAGAGTCTTATGAATTTAGAGGGGGGATTATGTGATTTTCAAGCTTTTGAGGGTTATACATGAATTCTCCCTTTTAAGTAGTGTGTGTGTGTGCCTACTTACTGTAACAGTAAGCATAAGACATATGCTAGTAAAAGCTAAGAAGAGGAAGGAGTACCTGAGCTGTGAGAGACTTGATAACCTCTTTAGCAGCCTTGGATTTAGATTGCTCCTCAGTGACAAGTTGCATGGCCTCTCGTGATTTCTCTTCTGACTTCTTCATCTCCCCCTCCTGCAACTGCATCTGCTGTTTCATCGTCTCCACCTAAAAAAATAATTCATCGTTACTTTTCAAGTGTCCACAAACAATAGCATTACAACACTTATACCAGTAAATATACCAGTACAGCCTGTCTCACACAGTCATGAAAAGGAAACAAAAGTACCTCTGCACGCAATCTCTGAACCTCTCGAGTCAAAGCTTGGTTCGCCTCTTTAAAGCTCTCCACACTCTCTCCAGTGTAACCTGGTCTCGAAGGCAATGGAGATAAAGATCTTGTATTATTATCTGATGTGGTGTGCCCTAGGGACCACGTCATCTGTTGTAGTTCAAGCCCGCCTATAAAAGGTATATCCTTCATTTGAAGAAACTGGTACGTATCCGGTTTTCTTCCTTGTTTGGCTGCCTTTGCATCAAGACTCTTTATCATGTCAGTACTAGCCATCGTGCCGACTTTAGCCGTGCCATTTCCAGTGCCAACAGGGGTAACAGGATACCCCCGATTTGAACCTGATTTTTCAGTTACCTTGCACAATTTAACATAGCACGAATCACAAACTCTATGCGGTTTGCCAGGGTTAGGTGCAAGCGCAGCTTGTACCGCTTTTCTTGAGCTGCATGAGTGGCAGTGTACCAGCCCACAATTGTAGCAGTTATGTCTCTTTCTTGTGAAACCAAAAGCTTGCCTACACGCGGAGCACTGAGATTGCTCTGCACCAGAGACCCACTTGTGCTGACAGATTGCAGCAGTGAAACCCGACCCGCAAGCAATCCGCTTAACCACCCGATCCTTTAATGCCTCAACCATAGTTGGCGATTTGCGGTCTTCTGTGTCACCATGGCCTAACCTGCCATTTGCGCCCTTACCCCATGTGTAAACCTCACCACTGGCCGTCAAAACAGCCACATGGTAGGCCCCACAGGTAACCTCCCACACAGTTTCTGAGGAAAGCTTGTCTTCTACCATTTTTGGGTGCTTTCCGTCAGAATTAGGGACTCCAAGTTGACCATACACTGAACTGCCAAAGGAGAATAGTTGGCCTGATGTAGTCAAACCAATGGTGAAAGTATGACCACATGCCACCTTATGAAAATTATATTCTATCAAATGGGACACGCAAGTTGGCTTCAGCCGTACCTGCTTATCACCATGACCTAGCCGGTATTTATCCCCATCACCCCACGTGAACAATTTTCCCGAAGAGGCACTTGACTGGGACATTATTACTTCCACCACAGCAGCAGTGTGCCACACTCCACATGAAACAGAAATAGTTCTTAGCCCCTTTAACGACTCAACCTCCTTAGGGAGAAGAGCAGTGCTTCGATTTCCATGCCCGAGGGCCCCAAATGTGCCATCACCAAATGTGAACAGCTGCCCAGCTGTGGTTATCAGAGCAGTGTGCCAAGTGCCGCATGACACCATCTGCACCTGGAGGCCATCTAAGGGACCCGCAACTCGCTTAGGTATCCAATGACTTGTTTTGGTACCATGGCCAAGGAGGCCGGCATTGTGGGTTCCGTCACCCCATGTGTACAACTCACCAGAGGTGGTTATGGCACAAGAATGAAACTCACCACAAGCAACTGTTTCTATATTTAAAGTTGATAAGGACTCAATAAGGCGTGGATGGATGATATCAGTGCCAACACCATGACCCAGACGGCCACTACACTCCTCACCCCAGGTGAACACCTCAGCTTGACGAGTCACCAGAGCTGCGTGGCGGACCCCACATGCCACATAACTCACATCCAGCATAACATTTGACTCCAAAGGTTTCGGAGTAAGAATGCCAGCTTTTGCTGCGAACATAGATGCAAGTGCTGGGTTGTTGGTTGGGTTAGCAGTAGGGTTAGCATTAGTGCTCGGGTTAGGGTCACTAGGGTTAGGGTTTGCACTGTCGGTGAAAATCTCACCCCAGATGTAAATATCACCGAAGGATTCAGAGTCATCGGCAGCCCCACCAGAGCCATGGCTTGATGTGCTGGGGGCACTGGATATGCTGAGGCGCAGGTCTGCAGGGGCATAATTGTAATTGTGCGAGGCCTTTGTTTGCATAATAATGTCGCTCACCACATCTGTGGAGCGGATGACAAAGGAGAAATCGTTGTCTGAGTATGACAGTGAGGAGGAGTTGCTCGTGCTGTATTTGTTGTTGTTTGATGAGTTGCTGCTCAGGCTGCTATCTCTCCCATTCTATTATCCAAAAAAAAAAATTGCAAATGATAAGCATCTGATGTTGTACTTTGATCTATAAATTCCAGGTACAGCGTTTCAGTTATACGCTACCAGCTTCAGTTATGGGACTCTAACCTGAGGACCTTATAGGAATGCTGACTTGACCAATAATAACTATAATATGCAATCCAAATCAAGACAAAATATTTTCTCACTTATAATTTTATTAACACTACAAACCTCAGAAGGGAGACCCTCACGAAAACAATCAAAATTGCTGATTGGATTGCTACGCTGATTTGAAGAGACCAGTGCACTGAGTCCTTTTAACCACGCCTCCGCCTCAACCTTATCCTTGCATATCTATTTATGTTGTAAATATGTAAGTTTAAGAAAAGAACAGAGAGGAGAACACAATTGCAATGTTAGAATGAAAGAAGCTAACCAGATCAAGGGACCTTTTGCCGTTGTTGTATATAAGAGAGAAGGATAAGTGGTCCTTTTCAGGAAGTGGAAACCTTTGGAATACTGACTGCATATCACAAAGAATTCGAAAATAACAATGTCAGAGAAAAATGAAAATGATATTTATCCACCAGAAGTGTTCATATTATAAGAAGGCACCATACTCCATTATAGCTTCTTCTTCTTTTTTCTTTCCATTATGCACTTGTTTATATACAGTGTACCTTTAATCATACACTCATTATGTTTTCATGTTCTATGCCTTTATAAAACTGCTCAAGTTCAGAGGGGTGTTTATTCATCATATTAACTTCTTGTATGTAACTGCTAACAAATATGAGTAAGGACACACAATTCTCAGTGCTTTATTTGTTGTTTTTTTTCACCTAAGTGATATCTAAAATGAAATTCAACTTCAATAAGTAACAGTTTAAAAAATAAAACTCTCACAGTTCTTTGTCCAGAGATGATTTTAGAAACAAGAGCTAACTTAATGCCTTTTTCCTTCGAACTCGAAATCCATATCAGTTTTGACTCATCCTATCAATCCATGTAACAGCATAGCACAAGAAGTCAGCTTTAACCAATCAGCACATGTTACACATCTTTTAAGTTGATACAAGGCCAAATTAGCATTGTTTTATTTTGTTCAAAATTTATGTTCCCTTATATTGCAGTAAACCATATTGACCTACTAAATTGGAACCAAGCCAAACTATGCAGAAGGATTATGAATTTTTGTATGTACATACCAGTTTGGTATTGGGCCAATTTAAAATAATTGGACATTAACCCTGCTTAATTGTAAATAAGATAGCTAAAAAACACCAATATGAACAGCATAAATGTGGTACACTACATGTAGGTACTGGTATTGGACCTGATGAAGAATTGAGGTGCATCAAAATCATGTTCAAATCTTATAGGGATATGCCAGTGAACTTTGCCTTACATGGGACAGTCTAAAGGGGCAAAATTTGGGTTTTCCTTTGCGGCAGTACTTAAGCAGTTGAGCTCCTTTTTTTAAAGCAATAATTGCCTGCACATAAAAGGCAAAGAAAACAATAACTCAAAAAAAAGAAAAAAAAATTGACAGCAGAACGCAATTTGCAAAATATCACCAAAATTAAATTGCATGCTTAAAATACTTTCCATAAACCATATTGGGTACCTCCCTAATTTAACAAATTAGACAAAAATAGAAAAAAAAAATTGAGTATATTTTAGATTAGTGGCTACTTCACAGGTCTAAATGCTAGATAATATTACAACAAATGTTGGAAAATTTGAGAAAGGTTACTCAAAAAACATCCTTATTTTGGTAAAATTGACGCATTTTACCACACTCAACAAAAAAAATCGGTGATCGTATAAACATACATATTTCGGGCATTCATGCTAAAATGACACCCCGATTACATCGATCAGATAGAAACACTAATATCACAAATCTGGAAAAAAAAAACAAAATAGACAAACCTTGTCGGTGTCAACGGGATCTGCCATTCCATCGGACTAACCCCGATCGTCATCGATCTCTCATGAAATCTCCTCTTTTTAAGCCTCCCAATCCTCTTTTAATCTGAAAAATCGCAACTCTTCCTACTCAAGCCACCAAAACAAAAACTAAGAAAGAAAACGAAGAAAAATAGAAGTGGACTTTGATATATTTACAAGTTAATATTGACCAACTACATTGAGACGCCGAGACTGGAACGACAAATGGAGAGAGAGGACTGGAGAATGGAGAATAGTACTGTCAATATTTTAGAGGTTTAAAATGTTGAAATTACTTTTTTACTGCGGCTTGCAGGAAGAAAGAGAAAATTGGTGCTTGGATGAAGTTACCGCGCGGTAAAGTTAACGCCGGGAGAGGAAAGACAAAAGGCATCTTCTCTCCATTTTTGAAAAAACGGAGGGTATTTGATCAATTGGAAGGAGAAGAACAGAAAACGGCTGTTGTGAGAAACTGGAGACGATCTAAAGAGAAAAAAGGAATTAATGTAGACGTTGCTTTTGCTCTCTCCAGTTCAACGACAACCGTAGTTCTGTGCACGTCATCTACTGTGCTTGTTTCTTTTTTGAGTGAAGTAATATGCGGAATGATATCTCTATTTTTAAATAAAATATAATTTAAAAGTTAATAAAATATCATCTTTATATTAAAGTATATTTGGAAAGTAGATTTTATATTTTTCATTAATAAAAATTATATTTTAAATTAGTAGAAATTCACTTGATTTAAAAGTTATGGACCATCTGAAAACCTTGATTTTCTACCTATTTTGAAAAATAGTGCACCTTCATATGAATATTATTTTTAATGATTCGATCGACTATTTTATGTAATTTTGACATTTTATTGGAGATAAAAAATTAAATTAAGTAATATCGTCCGTGAAATTTGTGTTTTGACTTTTGAACTTATTTGTCTGTTACGAAAAATTATATATTCAAATTCTTCATATATTTTATGAATAGAATTTGGGAAGAGAATTCAAATGATTTTAATTTTAGTGCTTATGTTGTGTCTTTATTTATTTATTTTTAATTTCTAGTAATAGAAAATTTAAAATTCAAATAACTACTGGTTTGTGTAATATGTCTATGTTAGTTTGTAATAATCTAGAAGTCAATAATACGATAATTTATCATAAAGCTTTATTCATGAATTGAATAATTAATATCATTTTGTTGCCTTGAGTATTATTGCATTTATGGATCATTTCGAGTTCATGACTAAAATTGTGAAACTCCATAATATAGATGATATATACTCTTAATCTTAAAATGTCACTGACCAAGGTAATTAGCAGGAACACTAATTACCGCTATAAGGTTAGTATGTGGATTAAAAGATGGTTAAGTTTTACAAACCACCTGACACGAGATGTCATTTTAATCACACAGATACATGTTCTAGGAACATGGTATTTGACAGACCTCGAATGAAACATTAAATAGAATTGTGTTCGTGTCATTTATATTTTCATTCAGTGTCACGTTCTAAAGTATGAGGTATTTATCATTCCCACTGAGAAATATGTATGTGTGATTGTTATCCACCGTTGTCCGTAAAAAGCAGTAATAACGGTAACTTTTCCATATGTATAGCTTAGCTGAGGAAGTGATAGTTTACCAAGAATACTATTTGTCCCTCGTATTTTATACGAGCTATAGCATCACTGGGCCCCTTGGTAGAGTAAGATTATAAGCGCGCGGTATGATTACAAGAGTAATCATATTTGATAATCTGCTCAAGATCAAGAAAATATTAAGTTTAAAAGGATGACACATATCTACCTTGAAACTAATCTGATAGTTATGAGACAGAAGAACAGACACAATTAAATTGTTTATTAGATCGTGATATTGTACTGTACAGCATCATCTGTGTAATTGGATGGTCATGATGTGTTGCCAGACGCCACCCATGATTATAGAAGTTAAAACAGCTTCAACTCTATTTACCAACATAACACAGATCCTATTGGGTCACACCATATAGGAGTTAATCGGAGAATCTTATTGTGATTGATTATAAATTGGTTATGATCAATAATAAGATGGTTATAATTAATTATACGCGTTATAATTAAATTATAAATGTTATATAAAAATAACAAGCAAAAACATTGGTTAATTTATAAACGTGTGTCACACGCTATATAAAAGTTAACCGGTTAATTTATAAATGTGCAGGACACGTTGTATAAATTACCGAAACAACAAACCGCAAGAAAAATATATATATAATTGTTCAGAATAATTATACGAATATTATTTGTGTTCGGGCCGAGGGCATTCGGGTCTTTTCAGATTCGTCCTTATCCGCATGACATATCATTGATCCTATCCAGATGGCATGTCATCAATCCTATCCACAAGGGCAAAATGGTCATTTCACACCCATGCCACCTTGCATGATGTAGAAGCATGGAGAAGAATGTGGAAGGGTGTGGAAGGGGTATTTTGGTCATTTCACATATAAAAGGATGAGGTGTCAATGGCATACCTTGTAAATAGACATATGTTGAGGGGTATTTCGGTCTTTTGCGAACCTCCTCAAAAGCCTATAAATAGAGGGGTGCATGTAGAGAGAAAAACCACTAATTCACTTGTATCGTTTCGTGCAGAATCGAATCGGTATTTTCTCTCTTTCTCGGTTTCTCTCCCAAATAGTGTTTCGGTTGAGAAAAGAAAGTTATACGTAGTTGACGTATAATCTTGCGGGTTGTTGTGGAGTATATTTACGGGATCGATGAATAGTGTTTTACCGAATTTAGCGGTATGTCAGTTTTGCTCATTTGATGAAACTGAGTAACCGAAAATTCGTGTTTACGGGTTTTCGTCTTTTCCCCGTGAATAGTGTTTTTGCATAATTCCGCGGTTTACGGTATTTCTAGCAGAAGAAATTAACCGCTCTCTGGTTAGTCCTGGTCGATAACCGATAGAGGCATCAGACGTCTGATGCTCCGAGACGAGTCGATTCCTTCCGTGATGTAGCTCTACACGCTCGGTCTGCATTCCAACTGTGATTTGGAAATAAGGTATAAATATGTTATATTAATCTATTTAATTGGTAAGTAGATTAAAGTTTTAGAAATCAATCATGGAGTAGATCTGTAAAAGGATTAAATTGGGTTTTGATGCCAAAAGAATACTGAAGGTGGACCGCCTTGGAAAGTTTCCTGACATACCCCGTTTAATCCTAAGCTTAAGTTAGCCGTAGAAATTTTTGTTTTACGGTCATTCCGCACCTTAAGGCTAAACGGGTTTTGGTTACCGCAAAACCTCAAAAGTGGTATCCGAAACCCAACAGTCTACGCATACATAAAGAGGTTATGATATACTGAGTTCTATTTTAATAAGAATCAAGAGTTTGAATATCAACCTCAACAAATTATTTTAAGTAGTCAACTAAAAGAAAATTGAAATGCAATAATATTTCATGTGTTTAAAAAAAAGAATATGAATCACACTCAATGAAATAATGTTGACAATTGAGTATTAAATTTAGGTGTGTACATGACAATAACATTTATTTATATGTGGAGACTGAAATACAATAAAAAAATATATATTCAAACAAGCTAGAAATTAATATTAAACAAATAACAATTGATAATCGATCGAGCTCGAGAGAAATAATCGAAATTTATACATTGAGCGAAATTTTTTTGGCGTTCTAAATCGTTTCGTAATTGAAACTATTTTTTTTAGAAAAGGTAACTTTTTAGGCTACAGTCCCTCAAAAATCTTCGTGTATAAAAGTCTTTTTTTTTTAGCTTAATTCTAACGCACTTTCAACTACTACAACTATCACAATTTTAAGTATAATATATATGTTTACAGGATAATATGTGTATGTTCACAGGATACTATGTGTATGTTCACAGAAGGTGGTCCCCAACAGCTGTCACATGTTTTTTACAGCTTTCACGCGTTTTTATGTTGACATGATTTGTTAAATTAGTTTACAGGATTTAGTATTAATGTTTACATAATTAGTTGAAAATATCTGAAGATTTTTGAGGGACTGTGATCTGCTTCCATTTATTTTTATTTTGCATTGGATCAATTGTTATTTGGAACGCATTTCCATACATGTCCTCTTTAGATAAAAAAAAATCGGTTTACAGAGAAAAAATGGTCAAGGTACAGAACTTATAACAAGTATAAATTTATTTCCCTTATTTTTTTTATTATAAATTTCATATGAAATGGTTGTACTCCTGTCATGGTGAGAAAAATATTGACAGTAAATGGTGAAAATCAAGTCATTTAATTTTCTTTTATGTTGACAATAATTTTTTATTCGGACTTCAACCTACAATCTTAAACTAGGGGTGTATGTACCTGTGATAACGTAAATAAATATTTAACCTTATCCGTCATTTCGAATAAGGTACGGATCGGATAAACAGATAACAAAGTATCGTTGACATCTTAATTTGTGTTTTTGATACAAAAATTTTCAAAAGAAGAAAAGAAGAAAAAATAATAATGAATACAACTAATTTGTATTATAAAAATTTACTAAAATACAAAACTTTATTGCATCACATATCATCTTCATGCAAAAAAATATATATAGATATATATATATATATATATTTTAAATTATCTTATGCAATTAATGGGTAAGATAGCGAAAAAAATTTGTTATCTTTACTTGAATCTGATAAGTTAATAAAAAAAATCTTATCCTCGTTTATATTATTGGATACAATAAGAATTAGATAAACAGATAAACAGATAAAAGAGTGTCATTGACACTTCTAGAGAAAATATTGTTTTTGTATTATTCTAGTGAAAAATGTCTAGTATGGATTTAATCTTCTTTAATGTTTAATATTTTAAGTGGAGCAAATGTTAATTTAATGACAATTTGATCTACCAATTGCGTCTCGATATGCATATACAAACAAATGCACGCTTTTCCGGGGTTTTGAATATTTTTTTCGAAGGCTTTTTGCATGGTGATTCGTTTTCAATTTTAAATGTGGTTTTTATTTTTCAATATATGTGATACCAATAGAACATATTGTCACATCCGGGACAATTCATATGAAAATTTGAAAATCCAATTATTATAATATAATTTATACATTAAGCGCATCATGTACATTAAAAATGATTAATTTAGTGCAAGTTTCACAATTTATCAAATAACTTAAAAATTAAAACAATTCATATGGAAATTGACACACAAACAATTTATAAGGAAAACAAAATAACATGTTTATAAACTCTATTTTATTCTTAAATATTTTTATTTTATTTTAATAAATATTGTCACAGTTATAAGTTAAGTCGTAGGCGATGAAAATTAATCTAGAGATCTTTTATCTTAAAAATAAAGGAAATATACATTTCTATAGTTGAGTCATGTTTATTTCTAGAGGAGGGTTAAAATGCACTCTCCATTTTGTGCTTCTAACGTGCACTCTCATTTTATATTTTCATTTTCAAAGTTTAAATAGTCGATTTGAACCTTCCAATGTGTTATAAAATGTATTTTAGAGACCAAATTTTACATTTTTTGAAATTTTTTTACTATTTTTTCATAATTTTTGAAAATTATCACTTTGCTGAATTTTTTATTATTGTTGAGTTTAATCAAAAATTCTGAAAAAATAATAAAAAATTTCTAAAAAATGTAAAATTTGATCTCCAAGCACATTTTAATATGAAGAATACGTTGGAAGCAAGTTCGAATCAACTATTTGAACTTTGAAAATGAAAATATGAGGAGAGAGTACACGTTAGGAGCACAAAAGGGAGAGTGCATTTTAACCCTCCTCTTATTTCTAATATATAAAAAAAAAATTGGGAAGTTGGAACCCTAGTTGTTCTTTAGTTACGCAAATTTCAAAATCCATCAACTATTAATATAAAAGTTTATACATAACAAATTTAAAAGAAAATAATACGTCGTCCGTAAACTTTTTTTAAAATATTTCATTTAATTTAAGAAAGTATAATTAATTTTTTTTGTGTAATAAAAATGAGTCTAGATTTTTTTTTCCTGAAAAAAATAAAAGAGACAAACATTCCTTCAGTTGACTCCAATTTATTTCCGAAACAAAAAAATAAACAATATATTTAAATATAATTTAAACCACCAGAGAATTTTGACTTGACAGTTGGCACCCTAGCACCCTAGTTATTTTTATTTTATTCTATTTTTTTTGAGAAAAAGTTATTTTTTAGTTAATGCAACATGCAGCGTTTAATTGTTTGAGGTGAGGGCCAGACACGGACACGGCGAGAATAAACATGTGTTTGTACGGACACAAGGCGACAAGATCTTTTGTCATTTTGGTGTCCAGAGAGAATAGCAATCTCGTCTTTTGACTGCTTGCTATTCCCGGTTTTACCGCCGTGGATAACTTAATAACAGCTGTTTAACTAGATATAATATACCGAAATTATTTTTAAATAAAAAAATATCGACAATGGGAATCAGTTTTCGAAAATTGGATATATAAGAAAAATACGATGATCTATAACATCTTCTAGATGTTATAGACCATTACGTTCTGATTAACAAAATTAAATTATCGCTAATTAATGAAACATTAAGAAGAAAAAAAAAAGACGTTGTAGGTAGTAACGGCCATAAATTTCTGTTGAATTTAGATTTTATGCCACCCAAAAAAAAAAAAATTGACCTAATTTTTTTTACTCCCTACTCCCTAGACGTTCTCAACAATAACGTCTACTAACTATTTTCTTCTTCTTTTGTTAATATTGTTTTGTTATTGACTATTACGTTTTTCTTAAATATCAAATTTTTGAAAATTACTTCTCTGTTGTCAATATTTAAAAAAGAAAATCTATTAAAAAATCTATACACGCATGAATTAATTAAGAAATTATTTCTGCACTTTATGTTCTATATTTTATATGCATCTCAAGATTTTATATTTATGGCAGAATTTATATCTGAATTTTAAAGTGTTTTATCTAGTTATAGTATACAGAATATTTTCATTAATTTGAATGATTATAAGAACTTTAAGTAAAAATATTGGTTGGAGAGATAAAAATACAGCCTTTTAAACTTTATAATTTTAATAATGTAAGATATAAATATGTTGGTCATTAAATATAAATATTATTCGAAAGAAATATTAATATAAACGGGTGCATATATAATGCTAGCTATTGGATCAGGTCACAAGATATGTTAGCAATATAGGCAATGTCATAATATTCAATTCGATTTAGAGATATAGGCAATGTTTATTCAGAGTCAATGTTGATAATTTCACTATTCTCTGAACAGATTGACACGTGTTCATAATTTGACTACTAACTTTTTCATAAAGGCTCCAGTTCAGTTAATTGTTAATTACAAAAAAAAAAAAATTGAGATGAATTTATTTTCTTTTATATTTTTTTACTCCTCTATTAGTGATATACCATTGAATTTGTTATATCCCGAACATCTATGTCACTTACTAGTGTTTTTAAATATGATTTTGTTCATCTATGCAGAAGTATATATGTAGTTTTACTATGAGGTGTTAAAATTATATATACACACACACACACACATAACTAATCTATAATACAAGGTGTTTTATTCTAATAGTTTGTGCTTTTTATCACATTTTTATAGATCATGAATTTAATTCTCATTCAATACATGTAATTTTTCGACTTTTTTTTTCAGATTTTGAAGCAACTAGCAAATATGTATGGATGACTGTAGTGGCGGAGCCACCTGAGTCAATTGACTCCATTTATTTTCAATTTTTTTTGTATTTATACCCTATTTTTTATACAATTAAGAGTAAAATACTATGAAAAGTGTACATTTGATATCCATTCGTAACAGAATTTTTTTATATATTTAATCTCCATTTTTGTATGACCTCTATAATTAGAAAGTCTAACTCCGCAGCGGATGTGTAAACCGTATATGCAGCGTCACATTTAAAGCCGTACGAAAAAAGCTCCATAATATTAAATATGCGGGAGCCGACCGCATGCAAATATTTTGTCCATGCATCCACATTTGAAAACAATGTCACGCAAAACGTCATTTGATACCGAGCCTGTGTCAGTGCAGGTGAATAAAATTTACAAGTATCACTCCATAATTATGTTACCAATCTAATGACGATAACAAATCTGTTGGACCACAACAGAGCTGTTTTCGTTTGTTTCTATTAATTTTTTATTAGGCTACAAACATGTGTACCTAACAAGCTATAAATGAAACTTGTATAGTTGTAGCGTGGTCCTACGCAATGTTTTAGGATATAACAACAATGGACTTCTAATTTTGGCAGTTATACATGACAGCAATAACCTGCAATATAGCATTCATTTAAGTTACATTTCATTAAATTTGAAACTCTGTAATTTTCTGAATTTTAAATTTTTACGGAGATCTATCAGTCTCAACCAATTTTGTCTTTCTCTGAAATTTTTCCCTCTCTAAAATTCTTATTTGTAATTCGGATTATACTTAGGAATATTTAAATAGATTTCTTGAATTATAATTGGTAATCAGTATTATAAGTCAGAGCATTTAAAATTATAAGCTTAAACACTGATTTTTATCTAGTACTTAATTAGTCAATGAGTTTAAATTCAATTAGTTAGCAGATGCAAACGAGCGTAACTTGAGAATGATACGAGAAATAATTTGAACAGTTTATATATTTCAAATTCAAGCATTTTTTTCACTGAAACGGTGTTTGGAATTTTCTTAGTCAAGAAAGGAGAAAATAATATAGATGTTGTTGTCCAATAAAGCAAATACATTTAGGAGATCTAGTGCTATAAATGTCTGAATAAATACATGTATAATTCTGAAAACGTGTACGGAAACACCCATGTATAGTTCAAATTCTAGATATTGATTTTGCTACTCATTAAAAAACGGTCATATTAGTCATTTTTTTTAAATCCAGGAATTAATAGAAAATCACTTGTATTGTTTCATTTTGTTGTACCCATTTAAAATTACTAAAAATGGTCATATTAGTCATTTTTATTATTAAAGAATGGTAATATTAATCATTTTTTTTTTTATAAATCCGGGCATTCAATTGAAAATTGCTCAGTGGTAGAACAGGTGCAGTAAATGCGTTCATTTTTTGGGCATGACAGTTGGTAAGCCTGTACCTAGAGGCAGAGCTAGGGATAAAAACAAATATTTTGAAAGACCTTCTAAAATATTTTAATAGCATTCGCCAATTTTTTATTAAAAAAAGGACTTAATGCACGGACACGTCAATTCTGATTTCTGATGGGAGGCTGACATTTGACTCTATCTGGACCGTTGGATCAATTTGTCCTCCAGCACTGTTCTCCGGTATATCCGGTACTCGTCCTTTTCCCATTTATAGCATCATTTTTACTTTTAGAAAAAATAATAAATGTTTTTTGAAGAACAGAAAAGATGGCGAAATCTTTTGATGACATGGCAGAAATCAAATGTACGGATTTTTTTTTTTAGTTCGTTAAAATTATATATTTGATTCAGCCACTAAAAAAACCTATCAAAAATAAACTTTTTGTTTGATATGGTTTCTTTACGGTCTGTTTTTCGCACAACATGACCTCTTTATTTTTACGTTGGAAATAACTTTAAAGAACCACAGTTTATCTACAATTCTTTAGAGAGATCAACAAAATTGTACAACCAACTATAGTGATTAGATATCCGAATTATATCTATTTAATTCTTTTTTGGAGTGATGCTGAATTGAACACCGAATTATTCGGTTGATCGAATTAAACCCAAATAATTTCCAAATTTTACGAATTATTCACAAAATTTTTCTAAATTTTTCTAAGAACAATTATTTTTTTGCTCCCTTGCAGGACTGAGATTTCTGACCCGAATAATTCCGAATCATTCCCAAATTAAACTCGAATTATACCTGAATCACAAATTTTTGATCTCACCCAACCGAATCTGAATAATTCATTTGTCATTATGCAACCAACTATGTAATACTATGACAGATTAAGAAATCACGTCAATTTGCAATTTCTTAATAAATTTTCAAAGGAACCGTACAACTGAATACAGTTATGCGGTTCATTTCATACCAACTTATTTTAGTACGGTTGAGATGCATTTGTGTGGTTCATTTCATGCCATCTAAAAAACTTCATCATCTTTTCAATTCATAAAAAATATTTATTTCTTTTCTTAAGATTATAAAATAACTGCATATGTAGTAGTGCTTGCTAATTTATTGTCATATGATACGATGAAAATTAGGGAACATGCATGCATGCCTTCAATTTGGGTAAGCATCGTTGTAGCCTCGTTAGGTGCAAATATCTAATTGGATACGATATATATTCTATTGTTTCGAAACCATTAAAATTATATTGGCCAATGTTAACAACGATAGACATGTCATGCAGTATTGTTCTATACAAGAATTGAAGGTATATTTATATATTTGATCTTTTGACATAATTAAAGATAATTTAGATATATATTTAGTTATTACAACAATATATAGACGTGTCATGCCACGAGACTAAACATCAAATTATAATAAGAATTGAATTTGAGCTTAATTTAAGAGGGTTTACGCATATAAGTTTGTAATTTTGAGGAGGGTTCAAATGCCTCCATATTTTTGTGCCTCCATCTCTTTTCATCGTTTTCAAAGTTCAAGCGGTCGATTCGAACTGCTCAACTTAACCTCCATACTAAAATATGCTTGAAGACCAAATTTTATATTTTCAGGAATTTTTTTATTATTTTTTAAATAGATACAAAATCAGTAAATCTGAACCATCTAAAAACAGTATTTTTGTACCTATCTAAAAAAATAGTAAAAAAATTCCTAAAAATATAAAATTTGGTCTCCAAACATATTTTAGTATGGAGGTTAGGTTGAGCGGTTCGGATCAACTGTTTGAACTTTGAAAATGATGGAGAAAGATGGAGGCATGATGAAGGCACAAAAACATGGAGGCATTTGAACCCTCCTCATAAAAGAATTAAAGATAAGTTGTATTAAGAGACGAAGTCCGACTTTTAAACTACGGAGATTATATGTAAATGGAGCTAATCATATAAATTTTTTGTTCTGTGAATGAAAATCAATTTTACAGTATTTATAGTATTTTACTCTAAATTATATAGAAAATTATGTATAAATATATATATATTTTTTTAATAAATAAAGATCAATTAACTTCAATTTCCATGACGTGCCTCCGTCTCTGGTTATATCATTATTCAGCTATCAATTTCCATGTTTTACTGAACGAATTGATCTTGCTTGTAGATAATTTAAAACAACCCTTACTTACAATTACTAATCAACCCTTCTTTGTACTTTTAGATTAAAACAAAATTTTCTTCAAAAATCACAATTACTTAAAAACTTTAAACAAAAGAAAAATGGTAATCATGACTCATGAGTTTACTTTAATTGCTTAATTGAAAGAGAATTTATCATATAGATAATGAATTCAATTATTGCAGAAGGAATTTTTCTTTTCTTTTATTCTAGCATATGACAAGGCAAAATTCCATAGATATGCTAAACAAAAACACCGGAAAATAAAACCAAAATCTATTTGCTAATTTTTTTTCATGTCAAACCAACATATAACATATAATATTGTGTTTATAAATCTGACAGTTAGTTCACGTATTGTTACAAAATTATGGGTTCAGATTTGAGAGACAGATCGTGCCAGCAACGTAGATAATAAAATTAAACTCAATTAAAAAAAAAGGTTAGGTGTTAATCAAGCATGCTTAATCTTTACACAACCAACAAACTGTGGGTCCAACCTCAACCATACTAAAATAAACTGGTCAAAAGACAAAAGCCCAAGATTCATTATTTTTATTTTTGCCATATAAATAAATAATAGAGTCTTCTTTTTTAACTGTTCACTCCTAACATTATGTTTTGTGAGTGATGTAAAAGTAATACATTGAATAAAATCTGGCCCATATCAGACGTTAATCACGCAGGCCTTTTCCAAGCCCAACTTCCAAATTTGGTTCATTTTTTGTTTTCAAAGGCACCTAAGCGATTTTGGGCTTCGTACATATCCGGCCCAGAAGAGCCCACTTTTATATTTACGGATCTTCGCCTTCCAAGTTTCTGAAATAAGGTTGCATTGAATTTAGTCGGAACAACCATCTAAAAACATTTAATTTCAAGGAATTTAATTCTCCAATAAGCTTATTTAGTATTGAATGATACGCCTACTTGTTTATAAAACTCCCAAAACAAAAAAAAAAGAAAAGGTTATGTTAATACAAGTCAAAATAATGAAAGCTAATGATAAATATACAACAAAATATTACCATGAATGTATAAATAAACCATTATGTTGCTCACCTATCAAATTAGAGCATATTTTAGAGGGTTTACGCATATGAATTTGCAATAAAATAATTAAAGATAATTTTTATCATTATAAAGCTCTTAATTTCTCTGTTTTTACCGAAAAAGTTGATTTACAACAAAAGAAAGAAAGAGAAAAATGCTCTCGCGAGACCACGTGGCATGATTAGATTGGTAGACAGAGTACGAAAAAATACCTCATTT
Source organism: Carex pumila (assembly GCA_033356055.1). Lineage (NCBI taxonomy): Eukaryota > Viridiplantae > Streptophyta > Magnoliopsida > Poales > Cyperaceae > Carex > Carex pumila. The sequence goes on from JARJHM010000108.1 coordinate 424,999, forward strand.
TGTTTATTACTAATCAACCCTTCTTTGTACATGTAGATAATTAAGTCAATTCTTCCTGGCAAATCATAATTACTAAACACCAATACTAACAAAGTTAAAACAAAAGAAAAATACGAATGAGTTCAATTTAATTGCTTAATTTAAAGAGAATATTTATTATCTAGATAATGAAGTCATTTATTCCATAAGGAACTTTTTTTTTTATTAGCATATTACAAGGCAAAATTCCAGAAATATGCTCAATTAAACAACGGAAAATCAAACCAAAAATATATTTGCTTAATTCTTTGTCCAAAATAATAACATATAATATTGTGCTTTATAGATCTGACAGTGGGGTCATGTGTTGTTACAAAATCATGGTTGTGATTTGAGAGACAGATCGTGCCCGCAACGTAGATTAATAAAATTAAACTAAAGAAAGGGTTAAATGCTAATCAAGGGTTCCGTTTTTCTTTTTCCTACCACCCTCAAAAATTAGAATTAAATGAATACCACCCGAATAGATTCCGTCACGTTCGCACTGTGAATCTGCGGACAGATCGCCAACCCATTTGCGGAATGGATCTGCGGACTGACCCGCTCGCATGACCTGTTTGCACCATGGATCTGCGCACTGAGATGCTCGCTTTGACCCGCTCGAGTGACCTGTTCGCACTGTGGATCTGCAAACGGATTGGCGATCCATCCGCAAATCCACGGTGCGAATGTGGCAGAATCTAGTATTCATTTAATTTTGATTTTGAAGGTGGTAGAAAAAAAGAAAACGGTCAAGAGTTTGGGTGCAAATCATGCATGTTTAAACTTTACACAACGAACAAACCGTGGGTCCAACCTCAACTAAACTAAAATAAATTGTTCAAAAGCCCAAGATTTATTATTAGATTTTTCTCCCATAATATAGAGTCGACTTTATTAACCGACAATCATTCATTCCTGCATTTTATGTTTTGTTGAGTGAAGCCTGGCACATTTTCCTGGAACAGAAACATTTGCCCTCTTGGAGTAGAAAATTTTTGTCCCTAGAGTCATTGCAGAGTGGGTCCTCATTTAACTCTAAATTCAAAACCATTTTAACCCTAAACCCTTTAACAATAATTGAATCCACCCTGCAGTGACTCTGGGGACAGAAATTTCCTGCACCGGGAGGCTGTAGATGTAAATTTTAGATGTAAATTTTATTAATGTCATCATTATACCGTGTCTCATCTTCTGAGGCCGGTTATGAAATTTCGTCACTTTGTATGTACTAACTTAAATTTTTAGTTAATGTAAAAAAAAATGGGAATTGTTCGCACGAATATTAAAGAAGTCCCGTAAATTTTTCATGCATTTTCAAACTCAAATTTTACTTTACTGTAGCATGATAACTCGGTAAGTTTTGGAGCACCTTAGTGGATTCAGGCTTGGTACATATCCGGCCCAAAAGAGCCCATTTTCATCTTTCGATGAACGCACCTGATGAACAATTTAAATGCTTATATATGTGGATCTTCACCAGCAGAATTTCTGAATAAGGTTACATTAAATTTAGTCGGAACAAACAACATCCTAAAAACAGGTCGGAACTAACACCGAGGTAGCCGATACCTTGAGGGATTTGAACCACAAAGTCGAACTCCTAGCAACTCAAGGGAGGTTGCTAGAGACTCAAATTACACAACAGGCCGCAATATCTTTTTCGCTTCCACAAGGCATGCTTCTGGAAAAGCCAGAACAACCAAGAAAACACGCCAATGCCATAGTGCTCGAAGTTGAACACGAATGAATCTTACACATATTAAATCAATACATACAAGTTTGAACTGGTTTAGTTGATCAAGGCACGAATGAATCTTACACAAATTTTGAAAAAAAAAAAATCAGTGTTTGAATATTTGTACAAAATATACACGGTTTCTAAACTATTAAATGTGTATACAGGCGTCGAATTGTACACGAATGAATCTTACACAAATTTGAAAAAAAAAATCAGTGTTTGAATATTTGTACAAAATACACACGGTTTCTAAACTATTAAATGTGTATATAGGCGTCGAATTGTACACGGTTTATTAATAAACCGTATATAAATATTGGTGACTTTAGTACACAATTAGATTTTAAATGACCGTGTGGGTATGTATGAGGTTTTTTTGTCGTGCAAACATCTCTTTCCATTACACACTGTTAATGTGAATTTTTTTTCATATCCGTATATAATATGCCGTGTATATGGTGAACGTTTTTGTAGTAGTGACAAATCAAATGAGCTGAAGGTGATGACGCACACTCATTACATCCATAGAAATTGCAGATAAATGAAGCTCCATAATTAGATTTGAAACATCGATATATAGTATTGGTTATAAAAAAAATTGTTGTTGTAAACCCTGTCCTTCTTCATTTCCTTCTCCCTTAACTAGTAGGTTTACATGTCCACACAAAGAAGATACAACTTTTATTGAAGCACAGCACAAATTGCAGAGAATTTTATTCAAAAAAAAAAAAAAAAAAACAAAATAAGAGAACGAAATATTTTGTGTTCATTAATCTGAAGCTCTCTTGACAGATTTTATGACGATTCTCGGCTCGACCCCGAGCACCATTCCATCATGCACTGCCGAGAACGTGTCATACCGAAGGAATAGATTGGCAACAAACATTCGACAAACAAAGATCCCCAGGTCCTTTCCCGGGCACTGCTTATTGCCCACTGCCGCCGTACCTGTCTCGGGCCCGTTCGACCAGTACACGTACTCCAACAACTTCTTTCCTTCATCACCAACAAATCGGTCCGCTATGAAATCTTCAGCATTTGTAAAGACTTTCTTGTCCCTCATAGCAAGGGGTTGGAACCCACATATCATCTCTCCTTTCTTCACTTTGAAAGCCGTGTCATGGCTGTCTATTACGATGTCGGTTCTTGCATGTCCGTATTGTTTTTCTACAGGCGGGTTTAGGCGCAATGCTTCCCAGACGACTGATTTGGTGAGCTCCATTTTCTCAAGAGCATCAAAGGTAATTGTGCCATTAGATGACTGAACCACCGACCGGATTTCATTTGCCAATCTCCTGTGCAGTGTTACCCCGCCATGCGCGAGCCATTTGAGGATGATGGACATCGAGACCTTGCAACCGAGGGTTCCATTGAACGAGGCCATAAAAATCAGGTTGTGGAGTGCCACATGGCGTGAGAGCCCAAACTTCTCGGCGGCCTCATTTAGCAAAGAGTCTCCAAATTTGGAGAAAAACTCCTCAATGGTTTTATAGGCACGATTGGCAAGGAATGTTGGAAGTTGAAAGGAATGCAAGAGAAGGTCCTCAATAGGCCATGGGATGAACTTACTGAGGCCGTTTGCTATTGGGTGGCCCTGAAAGAACAGCCATATTCCGAGCTTTTTAATTGCTAAGGGACCGATTACTTCGCTCGGCACAGCACCGATGAATGCATTGCACAGGAAATCATAGACTGCTGAAAAGTTTAGGGTATTGAACTCCACGGGACTAGTGGCTAACTTTGCTTCGACCGTATCGAAAAGGGAAGAGTATGCTGTATGGAAAGCGGGGATGAACTCGGACTTGCGAGATGCCAACAGGTGAAATGCAAAAGATTTGAGAGGTGCGTGCAGCTGCTCAGTGGTGTCGAGGTATGCCATCGGACGGTTGCCTGAGTAGAGAGAGAAGGGCGGAATGTACGTACCGATGACTGTGTTCTTTCTTTCAACCTTTGACGGGTCGAACAGTACACGAAAGCTCTTTGCATTGAGAACAGCAACGACATGGGACTCGCGAGCTATGAATGGGCCAGGCATTATGTTCATTCGCACAACGGTCGAGTTGTACTTGGTCATGCGTGATTGAAAATACTCCATGTGGCCTTGGAAATAAAAATAGTGCAGACGGTCGTAAATCGGAGAGAGGAAGGGGATCCCGTAGCTGCCTGGGATTGATTTTATTGGCAGGCCAGATGGTGACAGTTCATCAGTACTGGTGACATTGCTTGAGGCAGCCATGGAACTAGCTTGGTAGCTAATATTTACGAGTTTGGTTTTAAGAAGGGTTTTAGTGTTCTAGAGCTATATGAAGACTTTCATTCAAAAGAGTACGTAGCCGTATTTATAGCAGATATGAAGAGACTTGATATTTATCTTTTTCTTATCTTAATGTGAGACGTGCAAAAATATATTTGATCATCTTTTGGTGGACCATATTTGAACCGGGAAACGCTCATATTTGATTATTTATTGGGGACCATATTCCATATATAACCAATTATTTCAAAATAAGCCATAATTTGAATGAATAACAATTAAGGAGCAACTAGGCGCTCAATTACTTATCCACTTGGATGAAAAATATGTTTATTATATTATAACACTACTACAGAATAAGTAATTGTACACGGACATAAACAGAAAAGCTACACGGATTTCCTGCCGTGTGGAATGTAAGCACTACAACAAAATGGTTTTTCATCGACCGGTGCTGATGCCGGTCGCAGGTACTTCTTTTTTTCAAAAGAAAAAAAAAACCAAAATAAACGGCGACGATAACTTTCAGCGACCCTATCTGGCGCCGGTCGCTGAAAGTTTTTTACCCCAAAAGCCCTTCTCGCGCCAGAGACGTCTTCGCCATTTGAGATCTGCGCCTCTGACCCAAAAACCCTAGCCTCCGTTGAAACTCCTAATTGAGAGCCCACCGATCTGCTCACATGGCAAGAGGTCCCACCATCTGAAGCCGACCAGACCACACCTCTGAATCGTAGGCCCCACCAGGTCTCTCTTCTTTTCCCCTTTCTTCTTTCCTTTCTATCTTCTTTTTCTTTTCTTTCACTTATTATTTTCTGAATCGTAAATCTAGCCATCAGAGGCAATTAGGAAGGTTGTTTTTGGTGGCCAAGTCACAGAGATTGTCAGGAAAGTTGATGGTAGAGGCGGCCAACTATGAAATAAAGAAAGAACTCATCAAATGGGTACATTGTAATATTTTTTGGTTTTTGCTTTTATTACAGATTTGATCGTGCCAGTTACCTTTGGGTATTATACTGACCTGTTTGGACATTATTACGATTTTGATTGTGTCATACCAGCGACGGTCGCAAATATGATTGATCTGGAAAAACTAGGTTCAGAATATCTGGTATGGATCATGCGGTAATTTGGGGCATCTCTTGAATTAATCTTTTTTGTTTAAGATGGTCCGTGTTTGGACTTCGGGTTTTATTTCAGTTTTGGGTTATGGCAGCACTAAAATGAATAATGCACCAAAAGAAAGTAATGTACAGCTTAATAGCCCGTATTAACTCAATAACACACCATCATTGTGGTTGGCATATATTTCATTCCTTTCTCCACAAGTATTCGTAAAGTATGAGAAAACTTCGTTTGAAATGGGTATTATTTAAGAAATTTCGAGAAGCAAATACACACATTCAATTTCGGTCTATAACAGAAAATTGAGTTCTTATTGAACAGACCCTATTAACTATTATAATATTTTCTATATTATGGCAATGAGAAGTCGGGCATTCAGTGCTAGTTTTTTTATTTAGTTGTCATCCGATCTGCAATTGTGCTACTAGAGAGGGGACGAGACATTTGCTTGGCGTGAGAACCTTGGGATGGATAAGCGGCTAACACTACATGCAAGTGCGCTATTCTATCATTAGAGCAGTTGTGACTTTGTTCGCACTACACACCAAAATTCCAGGCCTGTCTCCAATCCAATTTAACTTTTTTACTTCATTTAACTTGTAGACTTTTGACTATAAAATTCTGTTTTTTAATACTTCAAATCCCTTACTATATATTAATTGGAATATTTCCAACAATCTATGGATAGAATAGTTTTTACTCAGATGGATCGAGATATACATCTTCCTTGTGTATTTTATTTCTCATTCTCTCCAATTTATGGAGGGACTAATAAATTCTTGCTAGATCTCCATCTGGATTTCTCTATTTAATAAAAACAAAATAGATCCGAAAAAGGTTCTTGTACAGTGTTTCAGTTCTTAAATTATTTAGTTAACCCACATCTATAATATATCTAGATTGTTAGAAATATTCTCATAAAGATTTAATGAGGGCTTTTAAAAATTACAATTAATTGAAGTTGGCCCTATTGTGTATATGTAATAAAGGTGCATATGTGCATCTGTATAGGTTTTTTGTTTCATCAACTTTGCATCTGTATAAGTTTGGAATAAGTGTATGTGTATTTTGCTAGTAAGTAAATAGACTTGCATGCATGGTTGTTAATACTTGCCTTATATACATATTAATATCAAGAGCAACAAATGCTCATTTTATTTGAACCATTTATCATCTCAACTCTAGATATGGCACCGAGTAGAAAGGGAAAGGGAAAGGCACCGGCGGAAGACGAAGAAGAGTCTAGTGAGAGAAATGGTCGCGGTTCAAATGCCTATATTGCGCCTCAGCAAGATCTGACTTTGCGACCAGTGCTTCGGATAGGGGGTTACAAGTAATATTCTTTTTTTTTTGTGTATTTTGTAATTATGCATTAATTGTAGTGCCTGTAATAATTATTTATATTTGCAGGACTTTTGATGCAAGACATCCAGAGAAAACGAAGCAAGTCGCGAAAGTTATTTCACAGACAGTACGTCAGAATTATCCTGGCCCGTACTATAGGTACACGAATTTCCCCAGAGATAATAAAGATGTTATCCAGGAAGATTTTTTAGTAAGTAAATCTTTCTGAAACAAAACCCTCTAATTACTTTTTTTTTTTGAAGCTAACAAACGATATTAATTCTTAACTATACATTGCAGAAGCACTACCAGTTTCATCCAGATACACCTTTGACAGATGCATGGACTGTATTTAGAAAGATAGTTGATGTACGGCTTCAGGATATGCTGAATAAATGCAAGGCGGCAACAAAAAAGTCGTATGGAGAGTCAATGCTCGAGTGGAAGGAGCGTGGGGCTGCTCCTCGCCCCTACGACGCCTGGATCCAGCCAGCGTACTGGCCCGGACTCGTCGATCATTGGAGCAGCGACGCTTTTATTAGTCAGAGCCAGCGGAATGCAGAAAATAGGGCCAATGTTGAAGGTGCAGGGGCTTCGACAGGCTCTGTGAACATGCTTGTTCACAAACAGCGCTTCGTAAGTTGTTTTTCATTAAATTAATATATTTTCATTCTTATTTAATAAAATCGAACTAACCTTGATAATCCTTTTTTAAATGAAATTGTCTTTCAAATTCTTAATAGGAGCAAACACAAGGGCACGAACCCAGATGGAGCGATGAGCTGTTTCAGCCTACCCATACGAAGAAGCATACGGGGGAATACGTTAGTACTAAGGCTAAAAATGCACAGGTAATAGTACTTTCAAATCGTTGTATAAAATATCATGGTTCATATTATACGTAACATTATTGTTATATTTTACAAAATTTGCAGCTAAAATATGAGAAAGCTATGAAGGACAAGTATGGAGAGGATAAAGAGAAATGGCCCAGATATGACGACGATCTCTTGTTCACTACGGGCGTTGATGATCAGAATGCCCACGGCGATAACTATGGTCTCGGTGCTCTAGGTAAAATAAATATTCTTTGAAATTTGAAATTTATTTTTAGTTTTGTCAGATAATTCTAATTGTCTTACTTTTCATGTTTCAGGCACTTCGAGAGGCATGTTTCGCTCTGGTGGGTCAACCAGTGCTCGGTTGCACTCGTCACAGTCATATTCTTCTATGCCGCCATCGACGCATCTCACAGAAGAAGATGTTGAGAGGATATCTTCCCAGTTACTTGATAAGATGGAGGCTCGCATCGAGGCTTAGGTGGAGGCTCGGTTGGAGGCTCAGTTCAGAGCTTCTTCGGTACGAAATTTGATATTTCAGTATGTTTTTTAATTGTGAACTCTAAATTCTAAATCATAATTACCTAAAACACTTTCTTAAAACCTCACAGGGAGGTTCAGGTATGCAGCCGGCCTCGATGCCCGCTCAGGATGATGAGGATGATGACGGCGATGATGACGAGGGGCATTACTCAGATGTCGCTGGCAATGGTACTGCTTAGGTTTTTTTATATATTTATATCTTGTTAGATGATACTATTTATTGTTTATGGTACTGTTTACTACTTGAGTTACTCGGATATTTGTGTTTGATGAGATGATATACAGTTTCTTGATCTTTATGTTATATGCGATGTTTCTGTTGTATGTAATTGTTATGTTGTTTTTGTATCGATTTTTATGTTTATGTTATGATGTATATATGTTACATGCGATGTTTCTGTTGTATGCGATTGTTACGATGTTTCTGTTGGTACGTGTAGTACCAATTAATTAAATGGTGCAAATATAAATAACAAAAACAAATATCAAAAACCTAAAATAATGTATCTGCGACCGTTTCTGTCATCGCAGAAACTTTTCCATGATGTCAGCAAGAAAAACAGCGACGAAAAAAAAATGGTTGCAGAAAAATTATCAGGGACCGGCTGACGTCTTTCAGCGACCGTTGACTTCAGCAGAAGAGTAACTGCGACGAGGCTTACAGCGACCGTTTTTCGTTTTCGGTCGCAGAAAGTTGAATTTGTTGTAGTGAAGGGTGTAGAAATTTCTGAATATTTACACACGAATATTTACATGTGTGCGATTATCGAGAGCTACATGGATTATTACATAAACAACCGTGTACAAACGCTTGCCAGCTTTGCTCTCAAAATAACCGAGCTACACGGATTATTACATAAACAGCCGTGTATGATTACTCTTTCTACACGGATATTTAGCTAAATGTCCGTGTAGCTTTCTTATTTTTTTTTATGTTTAAATACCTTTCTACACGGACTTTAGTTAAATGTTCGTGTAGAATTAATATTTTTTTCCAATTTTTTTTTAATGTTTAAATATCTTTTTACACGGACTTTAGTTAAATGTCCGTGTAGAATTGTCCCTTTTTTCCTTTTTTTTTTTGGTGATTAGCTTCCAATTTTGTTAGCCATTTAAAATTAGAATTCAAAACCAGAGAAACATTAAACAAATGTCTTTTAAGCTCATAATTCCAAAACTATACAACAGTATAAATAATTTATGTACACTAAATTATACAAAATTATACAAATTACAAAATTTAAATTGAAACTGCCTTGTCCACATACATCTAACATCGTCGATTTGCTCCTTGGTGTAGCACTTTTGCTTTGGTTCATACTACAATTATAATTTGGTATTAGTTAGTAACAAGAAAAGGTAGAAGATTACAATTCATGCAATGTATATATATACAAAGCCTTTTGTACATGCAATCTCATGTGATAAAACATAACATACACTCCTCAGGATCCAATACAATGTTTGTATAAAAGTTATATCCTTACTACTTAGTAACCGCATGATCAAGCTTTGGCCCAAAATTCGGTAAGTTGGGCTCAAATTGCAAAAACTCTTGGTCATGATCTAGTTTGAACCAAAATTTCATACAAACTAAGGCGTATTAGATCCAACATATCAAAAAAGGAGCTCCCATGTGATCCATGACATGATGCCTCTTAGTTAAAGGTCTCCAACATATTGCATCTCCAATAAGAATCCATTGATCGACATATATGTGCATACATAATAGGGAATAAAAATTCTCCTTTAAAATTTTCATCCAAAATTATAAGAAAATATTTATATATAAAATTAGTTGAATCTGTCTAGCTTTTATACGAACCATTGAAAATCAATTTCGTAAAAAAAAAATTATTGCATCTTATATGAATTTATGATGACTCTGATACCAAATGATAGTCTTAATAATTCATGACATGTTTTGCAATTAAAAAAACACAAGCAATCTAGAATTCGTAAATTCAAAATAAAATAGCAAAGTAATTTAAATCTTACAGTTATGAAGTGCAGACATCTTTAGGCGGAAGCGTGAATACTGATTTTCAACGGTTTTTCTCATATCTGATGATAGAAGATCTTAGGCGTTTTCTTTACTTCTCACTTTCAAAAAATGGTCCAGATCCTAGCAAGATACATGGGAGAAATACAAATTAACTTCAAATTAACTTTTAACGGTATATATATATACATGACTAAGCTTAGCAAGATAGAGAGGAGAAATATAAATTAACTTCAAAAATCTCAGATCCTAGCTCCTTGTGCACATAAATCAGAATGGCACTACTGGAAGGAGAGAGAGAGAGAGTATTAATTGATCAAAACGGCGCTGCTGGAAGAAGGTCTTTTATATAACCAAAACCCTAGAATAACCTTTCTACACGGATTTTTTACTTAAAAATCTGTGTAGCTCTTTCAAGGCTTTCTATACTGTTATTTAAAAAAAAAACCGTGTACAATTTTCACCTTTCTACATGGCTCTTTATTAAACGTCCGTGTTGCTCTCTCAAGCTTTCTACACTGCTATTTAAACAAACATCCGTGTACAATTCTTACCTTTCTACACGGTTCTTTAATAAATATCCGTGTAGCTCTCTTAATTAAGGCTTTTTACACTGTTATTTAAATAATAATCCGTGTACAGTTCCTAATAAACGTCTGTGTAGCTCTCTCAAGGCTTTCTACATTGATTCTTTAATAAACATCCGTGTAGAGATCCCACGGATATTTCGGGCTTCCAAAAAATTACAATTTCTCCACAATTTTTAGGTAAAATTATCAAATTCGTATACAATGTGCAGTGTACAATGACCATTTTTGTAGTAGTGTAAATTATGTAAATTTATATACAGCTTCATATATTTACTTCCAATTGTTTTATCTATACCATTAAAAAAATCAATTAAACCCATAATATGAAAACTATGAGAGAATGAGAGAAATGTATTTTATTAATATGATTTGATTACATATACATCATCTATTTATAAGAGAGCTATCACATAAAGTTGTTACAATTTAACTAATCCTAATATGTTGTAAGAATGTTAACAACTTTCTAACAATATTATTAGTACTAACTAACTTTCTAACTACCTCCATTACCTAACAGCCTCTATTATTTTTTTTTGATAAAAATGGTATTACCACCAATTTCATTAAGAAACGAAAGAATTCATACAACAGGTCTAGAAAAAAAAATGAGCATACAATCCATCAACAACTAACTGCAAAAAACATCTAATAACATAGTCTAAAAAAAATGAACATGACATCAAACAGTAATACTAAGGGAGATCAGAAATGTCTATATCACTAGAAGAGGAGACACTAGCTGAAGAGAAAAAAATAATAGGTAGAAGGCCAGTAGCACGATCAATAGCATCAGAAACTGCACGGTCACTCAAATGATCAACTAGAACCAACCTTTCTAAACCAAGTCCAGGGACCTCGGCGAAATCCAGCGGTGAGCTGTCCTGGTCCTGTGTATCCGTGTTGGATAATACTATCAGAGGTCCTATCTGAGGCAAAGAAGAAACATCAAAAGGCATAATCAAAGATAACTTAAAATAAGAATTATCTAATCGTGACTTACACCAAAAAAAAGTTAAAGCAATAATAGAAGTAGCTATAGACCTAATTGAAGGTATTGGAGAATTTTGAAAACAAACCTTATTTCGTGTTAACCGTACAATCCAAAGAGTAGTAGCCCTAATCAATTTCAATAATAGTGAATCCTTTAATGGAATCCAATAATCAAAATACCAAAGATCATAAACTTCAGTACAATTAAAAAGAAAGTTGTTATGATGACCAATCCAAGACCATAAAGAAGAAATAAAATGGCAAGTAACAAAGAGATGGTCAACAGTTTCTTGGGCACCACAGAAAACACAGTCAACATTTCCATGCCAACCCCTTGATTGCAAATTGTATTTAGTAAGCACTTTATCTTGCCTAAGTAACTAGACGAAAACCTTAATTTTAAATGAAATTTTGACTCTCCAAAAATTATTGTAAATATTAGTTGGAACACCTCTGGAGGATAATACCAAATTCGGAAAGGTTTCTATATCTAGCATAAATAACCAGAACGAATCACAACGGCTACTTAATTTGAATGATATGCTTAATTTTATATATCTTCGCGCGCGACAACGGCACCTCCTGGTTGCAATTCCTCTGAGCTACCGCTAGGGGTGAAAACAGAGCGGATACGGAGCGGATAGTGCTGATACCATATCCGCATCTGTCGGATAATGAGCGGATATGAATACGGATACGGGTAGTAAACGGATATCAAAATTCAAAACCAAATCCGTCTTAAACGGATACGGATACGGAACGGATAGTCTACGGATACGGATTCGAATACGGATATAAAACGAATAATGGTCGGATAATTAAGATATATGAACTTTTAAGATACAAATATTAATTAAAACATTAAATATAAATATTAATGAACTTATAAGAGATGGGAGATAATCTATTCATATAATATATATATATCAAATAAATGTATGGTAACAAAAGATGTTGTGGTGTAGTGGTTTGAAGTTTAGTCTAAAGGTATTGAGATGGGAGGATATGGGTTCAAATCTCACCTATAGCAAATATTTATTCCTTTTTTATATGGGTCCGGCTAAACTATCCGAATCTGGATAATCCGGATATCCGCTCCGTTTAGGACTCCGTATCTGAATCTGTATCCGGATCTTTTATGGATTTATGAAAATTATCCGAATCCGTATCCGGGAATTATTCGAATCCGAATTATCCGGATTCGGATTATATCCGGATACGGAGCGGATATCCGCCGGATAATCCGACTCTGTTTTCACCCCTAGCTACCGCACTTGGTAGACTGAAAAGTTAAAATAATTTCGGTATCTATTTAAATTATAGAATATATACTTTAAAATTTGTGCCAATTAATAAAATAGGATGCCGATCTCATTCTATTATAATTTAAAGCTCATTGATGGATTTCATTCTATTATAATTTAAATTGTTTGATTTTAAGTACTGAACGGTAGACATGCAATATCATTATAAATTTAAATTGTTTTTACTGTAGCGACCTTGTGCGCACATGTTTAAAAAAAATCTATCCTCTACCCATCAATCCCATCATTGATTGAAGGCCATAACCAATTAATTCAAAATATATTATCTACATTTCAATCAATAATAAGGCGCAACTAGGCCATTATATATCTGATAGATATATAGACGTTTATTTTTTTAAACTATTTTGTTTAGATAAGTAGATAATCTATTAAATTAAAAGTTTCTAGATCGACTATTAAAAAAGTGATTTTTTGCCTATCGAAAAACAGTAAATTTCCAAAAATAATGTAAAATTTCGTCTCCATGTACATTGCCTATCTTAGTCAGCCAAAATTGTCTGATTATTTAATCATCATTTCAACAACCCTTGTCCAATAATATTTATATAAAGTAACTTTTTTTTTTCTTTTTCAAATTGTCCAATAATTGTCAAATCTTAATACGGAAGAAGAAAATATTATTCGGTGGGATTAATTAAGGAGTTAAGGAATCTAAAAGACTCTTAAATGAAATTTAACACCAAAATTACAAAGATTACACATGAAAATTACATGTTGATAAATAGTGGATAGATGAATTAATTCGGAGTAAACCATCTTATTCTGAACTCTTTTCAAATTAATTGGTGGGCTAGCGCTAGTGTATATATTCCTATCCATCGCCACGTATACATATCTGTATTATTACTTGATTTGGGCCATGACTAGTACAATGTGTGTCCGTTCTTGTAAGAAACATTCCTTGTTTACAACTTTGATAGTTTAGTATACAAAAGACGTATTTTTTGTCATTAGTGTCAGTTCGTTATTTATAACTTAGACAACATAAACAAAATATCAAAGTGTCATATACATTACTATTCATGATATTAAACAAAATGTCATGCAAATAGTTTAGACAACATAAACAAAAGAGTACACAATATCAATAACATAACATATTCATTCACAAAAGATCACACAATATAAACAAAATATCCAATTGAATTAACAACAAACATTATATTTCATGTAAACAGTTTAGAAGTTGGCTAAGAAAAATGTACACCATTCTTGTGTTATTACATGAAGTTGCATCGGTGTATAAAACGTTTTCGGTAACAACATTAATTGCATGAATACATATAAAGAAGTTAATTTTATCAAATTTATATGAAAAATGAATCAAGTTTAATTACAAAATGCATGTGGAAAAATGTCAAATTGCACAATGACTAGATCGAACATGTAGCTCATGATATAAAATTTATACACCTTACCGCCAACTTGTCTAGGGCTCTGAAATGTACAATTCAAGAAAAATAAAACAAAAGTAGTGTTGTAAAGGAATTTGAAATAAGTATCAAATTAAAACTTGAGTGTTCAATATTATTCTTTAAAGTCTTCGGATGTGATATTTATTAAGAAGGTGCATGAAGCATGAACATTTTTTTTTAACTTTCTAAGTCAGCCAAACTAAACTTATTTAATCATCGGTTTAACAAACCCTTGTCCAATCTTGATATTGTGCAAGTTCATTCATGAAAGCACAAGCTACAAAGATTATACTGAGAAATTACATGTTGATAATTAGAGGATAGATATGAATTTTGAGTAAACCATCTTTGAACTCTCCAAATTTGTTAATTGGTGTGCTAGTGTATTCTTATCCCTTGCGATGTATACACACTTGTATTTCTTCATGCCATTATTCTCTCTATATATTGTATCACTTTTCTATGGACAATAGTAGATCTACAATTAAGATAGCGAGTGCTGAGTCATTTTCATAATTTTAAAATTTTAATCATACATATTAAAATTTAATAAAATTTTGATATTTTCTCAGATTTTTTCTATTGTTCAAGATTCGTTGGTAAAATACGTACTAAATGTGTTCTTATAGTTTAATTAGTCGTTATAATTTTACTTTGTAATTATTTCCTGTTTCGAACCCTTTCAATTTAAAATTTCTGATTTTGTCCCTGTTAATGGGCTTGACAGTACTCCACACCGGTGTTTGTTTGGAGCTCAGTCAGTATTGAACTCGCTCAGTACATGCATGTGCAAGTTGATCTAAGTTGGCAATTCAGAAGCAAATTAAAAATATAGGCGAGTCAGATAGAGATCAGGTTGTGATAAGCCTAGATTCTTTCTTGGAAATAATAATGGAAAACGAAATGATTAAGAAAATATATAGATAATGCGGTCTAAAAATAGTTACATCATGTCTTCATTATTAGAGTAATGCAGTAAAAAATGAAGCGCCGCAATCTACGCATGCAGCACCGGACACGTCCCCACCCGACACGTCCAGGTCACCAATCGGACGCAGCTATGTTGTTGGATAATAAGATCGCAGAAACCATATTGAGGTAACACGAATGTTGAAAAAGTAAAGGCCACGTACATATCATCTGGAGAAAGAAACAAGGCAGAGGTGGATCACCATGAGTGCGTATCCTCTGAGATATATCTCAACTGCGTGACCAACGTGTCCGGCCTATTCGGAGGTGATGTAGGAGGTCAATATTATGTGTGCTTTGAGATTCATGCAGAACGTATTTAAATGGTTGGGATTTTTCATAAAGTCACGCAAAGTTTGAGATATCTCAGAGAATACGAATTCATCCACCATGTGGAATATGGAGTTGGGATCTCGTCGAGTAATTTAATTTTTAAGTTCATATTAGAGTCGGCAGATTCGAATTGAGCTGTCAGATTAAAGGGGCTCCGTGTGCTCTATCTCGGATCGGATTCATCCAAATTTGAATTAGACAGTCCTAATTTAACTACAAATTGCTTTACTTTAGAGGATCCGGACCCGAATGCATGTGGGTGATCTGTTGAGTATCTGACTGTGGATGTTTTGGATTTTTTAGGAGTTCGTGTGTACACAGTACACCACAAAAAATAAAATCGAAATTAAGGATTCCCTCCTTCATTATTTATAATATTATATTTATCTTTCTAAATTTTCAAAACTCACCAATTTACACAATTAATCCATTTCAAATTTATTAAGTATCTAGTTTATCCTTCATAAAAAATATAAAAATATGTCATATATAAGAATTTTTTTGATGGTTGGTAGTAATTGCCAACAACATATATATTAATAAAAAAATATATAGTTACAAGATTTAAACTATTACTCTGGCCACCCTCTATTTATACAATGGTAGCCAATATAATAATTCTCAGCCTCCCTAAACTAGGAAAGTATTTACATGTTATTTCTCTAGTACTCTATCTATAAAATGGTATCGTTTATAAGATGAATGGCCGACTTCTATTTATTGGAAAACAACCTCTTGTTCCTTTGACTTGAGGACATTGGACGACATGTCAGAATCCAAAGGGGACGAATATTCGCCTCTCCTTCGGATGGAATGTCATATTGTGCCATCAATCCCCACTAGAATTGCATTTAGTTTTTAGTAATGCAGATTGGTTTTCTGAAAATTATGTTCTTACCAGATCGAAGGCGGAATAGAAGTCAATTGATTTCTATTTTTGTTTTTATAAATTTTTTGTATTTATGTATGTTTTTTTATATAATTTAGAGAAAAATGTTATAGTACCATAAAATTAATTCCTATTCACTACAAAATCTGACTCCACCTCTAACCATATGGATTGGTGCTTTGTAGAGATACTGAGATGATTTACTAATATTTGTTGGTGTGTCAACATATAGGCTGTAGTAAGAAGTAGATATGCCTCAGAACTGTTCAAATGGGCTTTGACATAAGCGCAATAATTAATAAGTTACAAAATAATAAGCTCGATCATCAATTACCAATTTAAAGCAGTGTTATCAGAATCAGACCAGATCATTGGTTTAACTGAAAAAAATCGGAACCGATCATTTGTCCGGTTCGGTTCTGTTTAAAGATCGCTTAAGCATCTGACTCATTTAAAACCCACTTAACCGGCTGGGTTTTTATAAAACCGTCGATAAAAACTGATGTTAAACCCCGGTTCAATACAGTCTTCATAAATCTAGCCAATATCGCGACTTTCTCTCAGATCGTAAAATTTTCTTCCTTTTTCTCAAATCGCCAAGATGGAAATTGCTTGGAATTTGGATCTCCTTCCTCCTACGACCTCCCAATTCTCATTTTGGTTGTGTTCTTCAACATTGCTCATCTATTTATGTGTATTTCACGGTAGCACAAGTAGCTTGAAAGTTGAAACGAAATCGCAAAAGAAGTTGTCTACATCATATATTGTAAGTAATCTCATTCAATTAATAAATTGAAATATGTAAAATACGTGAAAAGGTTGAATTATTTGGATCGTGCAAGGATTAGTGCAAGAATAGCGATTTTTGGGTTATTAGTTGAGAATAGTGTTAAACCAAGGGATTCAAGAATAGCAATAGATTTGACTATTCCGGATTAGTAGAAATGTTGTTTGGATTGTATGTTTGGAATAGCAATGGAGGGAAGGAATATAATAATGATTTATTTATTTTTATCTTTTCAACTAACTTTTATATTTATAATGACTTGTTAAATATAATAAAGCATCATATTTTTCAATAATACTTCAATCTAATATTTAAATTAATATTATATTATATTAATATTTAAACTAATATTATTTTATTTTTAAATTAATATTTAATTTAATATTAAATTTAATACTAATCTAATGTTTAAACTAATATTATTTTATTTTTAATTTAATACCAATATAATATTTAAATTAATATTATATTACATTTAATATTAAAAAAATATTATATTATATTGATTTAATATTAAAAAAATTATATTATATTTATTTAATACTAATATAATATTTAAATTAATATTTTATTTAATATTAATCTAATTTGATATTATAGTTATTTAATACTAATCTAATATTTAAATTAATATTATATTACATTTAATATTTAAACTAATATTATATTGTATTTAATCTAATATTTTATTTAATACTAATCTAATATGGTATTATATTTATTTAATATTAATATAATATTTAAACTAATATTATATTATATTTATTATTTAAATGACTACGATATAATATTTAATCTAACATTTTATTTAATATTAATATAATTTAATATTATATTTATTTAATACTAATCTACATTTTAAATTGATATTATATTACATTTAATATTTACACAAATATTTTATTTAATACTAATCTAATATTATATTATGAGGAGGGTTCAAATTCCTCCATTTTTTGTGCCTCCACCATGCCTCCATTTTTTAAAACTTTAATAATTCAAAATTTAAAACTCAAAAATCAAAATAAAACCGTTGGATATGATATACATCATTTTATCCATGCAGATGTAAAAAATTATGACATTTCAATTTTATTTTGATTGTCATCAAGAGCTTGTAAAAAATGCACTAATTTGGATGATTTCTAGATGTTGATTTTTGAACTTATTGATTCACATAAAAACAAAATTGAAATGTGATAATTTTTTATGAGCACATAGAGAAAATAACATAGATCACATCTAACAGTTTTATTTTGACTTTTAAGTTTTAAATCTTGAGTTATTAAAGTTTTAAAAAATGGAGGCATGATGGAGGCACAAAAAATGGAGGCATTTGAACCCTCCTCTTATATTATATTATATTTAGTACTAATTTAATATTTAAACATACTTTAATTGAGAGGAATCAAATATTTTATTAATATCACTAACCCCACTAGAGCTATTCTTGCTAACCCACCATTTCTTTGAATTAGTAGAATAGAGCTATTCTTGAGCTAATCCAATTTGCAAATTTGTGTTTGGATCACCAAGATTTGAGAATAGTGGAGCTAACCCAAGAATAGCTCTATTCTTGGGTGATCCAAATACACTATTGAATTGATGCATGCATGTTAAGTGTTTGATGAAAGACTCAAATGAAAATAGAATTTTAGATGAGAGCAGTGGGGTTGCCAATGATTGCTCAAATAAAAAACAGAAGTTAAAAAATCAGTAAATTATTGGTTGTTTGCTTGTTTAAGTACTTCTTGATGTTTTTCATCTATGTTACTATTTGGTAATTCCAAGTTGGTACAGCAAGCATCAACAATGTCATTTCTGTGTAGAAGGATTAAAACAAAGATCAAACATGTGTACTCGAGTTGATCCATTTAAATTTTTTGCTTATTAAAAGGTGTTGCTAGTAAACTAGAATTAAGGGTAACAATAGATGCTAATTTGTTTGTATGAGAAATTCAACATATTTGGATACTGGAAACCAAAGTGGGATGGCAATGGAATAGTAGAAGGGTCAGCAAATGCAAGGAGGAAGCTACCGATAAATGAGGGATGAAGGAAACAAAAAATTGAGGGTTTTCCATATTTACTGGTAAATGAAACATGTTTCTCAGTTTTTGTGGTAAACAAAACATGATTCCTAATTTTACTGATAAAAAAACATGTTTCTCAGTTTTCCAGATTCCTAATGTGTATGATATTTTGATCTCTGATTTTTGAAATGAATTACAGAGATGACTCTTTATTTTATTTTTTAATTTTCTGTTTTTTAGCTGTATTGGTAATTTTCCTTTACCTTTTGCTGATTTCTGTTAGAAAAGACAAATTAAGGGGCCTAGATGCAAATATTGCTTTTATGGCTTGGACCCCTTGTCAGGGCTCTTATAGGTACCGGGAAATGAGACCCCTGGTTAGGCCTACATGTATGTTACTAGGAAAAATTTAGTACCCATATAAATTGTTGTTGTTTTAGAAAAAAAAAACAGCGGTTAAATCAGATGACCCATCGGTTGGACCAGTGAACTATTGACTTGAAGATTTATTGGGTCAATGTTCGGTCCGGTTTTGATAACATTGATTTAAAGATGAGATATTAATTAGATGTTATGAAATCTCTCGGACTATTCAAATGGGTTTTGAAATAAGCGCAGCAATTAATGAGTAATAAATTATTAAATTAGCTAAGTTCTACAATTAATTACAAATTTATAGATACGATATTACAAGTTTTTCATAGAAAAATCACTGCAAAGATAACATTTTTCTACTAATATAGTGCTATAATGCAGAAAGGATGGCACATGATGGTGAGCATTTGTTACCTATGCAAAAATGCAAAAGAAAGTTAATCACATTTTTAGAGCATGTCAATTCACCACCCAGCTCTGGATGAAATTACAAAAAATCATGCCAGAACTGAGGCAATGTGCCGATTTTGTGCAGGGGGAATTCCAGCAGTGTCTCCTAACTCTGTTTCCTTACATGCTAGGCAAATGAACCTGGTAACGTGTTTCGTAATCTAGAGAGAGATGCAGAACAGTATTTCAGCAAGAAAAGAAATTACTGCAACAGCTACAAATTGAGCTTGTGACAGAATTTAAAAGCTGGTACTAGGTGCACTATGCACTAAGGTCATGTTTGGTTGTGAAGTAAGAGATAGAGTAAACTCTTTACTTTACGTTTAAGGAGTCAAAAGAGAAATAACACAAGCGGTTTAAGATGGAGTAAGATTAATATTTGAGTTAAACTAAAATAACTTACACCATTTAGAGAGGTGGTTTAGCTTCCTTCACTAAACATGATTAACGTACTCTGATTTAGCTTGAAGTAAGAAATTTAATCTAGTTTAACTTTACTCCACAACCAAACATGACCTTAGTTTCCTTTTGTTTTCTTAACTTTGTAACCTGTCGACACTTCTAGACTTCTAGTGAAGGTTATACTACTGTAGTGCTATTTATGAGGGCCATTTGACCATTATCAGGTTATTATATTGTTGCTTAACATACTAGGTGGAGAATAGTATTAGTATATACTTAATTAATTATTTTTATCATTTTATAAGTGTAGGGGTCGATAGTGGAGAAATTTGCACAAAGTCGGGGGTCAACTTGGATACAAATAGCAAAATTTTCTTAAATATAGGACGTTAAAGAGTTTATACTCATTACAACTAAACAAATTTTGCAAAAATATTTTTTTTTGTTTTGATCAAATTAATGACTCCCGTTCTTCTAAATTTGGAAAACTCCTTTGGGAATCTGATATATGCTATATTTTTGAATTTTTTATAAAGAATAAAATGCATATTTACAAATTTATTTGAGTTTTAATAGAAAAGTCAATAAATTAGATAATTTTTTAATTTCTGGAATTTAGAAGATTATATGATATTATGAATTTTGGAGGAGAAAATACTTAATTTCATTTTTTTAGGGGTATACATGAAATTTCCCCTTTAAATTAATATATTACACTGTCAACCTAGCAGTCTTCGTATGATATCTTCAAAGCAGGGGTAGACCTGCTCGGCTAGATTCTCGTATTGGCATGTGAAAATTCAGTACTTGCCAGAATAAGTGTGTATTTTATGTGTTATATTTTGAGTGTCAATTTCCAACGCAATTTCAAAGTATTTAATTAGTAAATGGATCATGTACGGATTTAGATTTTTTTTGTCCCAATCATGTTTACTTGTGTTTTGTAACTTTTTTTGGTTTTAATTTGTAATTAGCGCTAATTAGTGTTTATTATACACTAATGAAGATTATTGTATATATATTAATTTATATTGATTTTCATATATAAATTTAATAAATAAGTAATCATGCAAAGTTAAATAGGTTGGGTTCAGTCCGGGCCAAACCAAAATAAAATAAAATAATACAAAATTCTAAAAAACATTGATTAAATAATAAAGTTTTAAAATAATTAAAAATTTGGTCTCTAAGCACATTTTAATATGGAGAACATGTTGAATACTTTAAATCGACTATTTGAATTTTAAAATTACAAAAATAAATTGATAACACCAAAACCTTGATCATACCACTATGACTTAGCCACACTTTGTGTGTGTGTATATGCTAGAGTAAATTAAGGATGCATTTTGGATATAGTTTTCAAATTCTAATCTTGCAAGCAATTGTCCCAAAACTTCAAAATAGAAGGCTAATTAAACACTCAATTATACAATCGCAATTTGGACTCAGTTGAATGCTATAAACTAGATTCGTTGGGAACACGTGAACCATGCATGAATGTAAATCAAACAGTCACAGCCAAAGAAAGCAACTAGTTGTGCTCAAATATTTATTTCATGCATGCTTCCAAAGAAGCATGTCTGGAGTTGTGCATTTTTAAAATACAAACCCTGTTTATTTTCTTAGAGATAAAATGCTTACAAAGAGCTAGCACCAATCGCTCGTGATGGAACGCTACACACCGATCTGAAAAAGCGCCTGTTTCAATGGATCGAATATTTACACGTGAATTATTATCGCATTGATCGAATGAATGCACATGTGAATGTAGGATCGAGACAGGAAAAATAGCATCGATCTTTGCGTTTTTTCATGGACAATTCCGATCCACTTCATCAGTCCTTCAACTTTTGCAAAATGAAATGTGCGTCCTTGAATTTGTATTTTTTTTATTTAAATTTCAAAAAAATGAAAGTAATAAAGATTTATATTTTTTTTATTTAGCACTGATCAACAACAAGGTTCGTTTGACCAGCAGCTCCAGCAAGGAAAACAAACCACCACCAGTAGAGTGGAACAAACATGCCGTGCCGTGACAAAATGTCGAGAGACGGTCATGGTACGCGAGTCACACCGTGACTCGCGTGTCTTGTTCAAACGTAACTGATCATGTTTAACTATTTTTTTATAATTTGAGTTAGTTTGTTCAAGATTCACTATTTGATTAAGACCTAATAGTTTTAATTAATTACACATGACTTGCGTGATTATGTGCTGTAATCAGATCTTTTACGTGACGTGCTGTGTCAAATTTTATACAAGTTGGTCACGGCACACGAATAATTACAATACGGAACACGCGAGTCACAACACAGAACAGTAACATGTGCCGTAATTGCCGTTCCATGACAAGCCGGCTCCACCGTGCTATTTTTCCCACTCTAACTACCAGAAACTACCACGCAGTCCATTGATCTTAGACGCAATAAAAAAGAAATCAACCTCAAGTTCAAACAACATGAGTGACGCTCCCGGTCCACGATTAGGTCGTAAAAATAAAGATCCTAGTAATGTTAAGTTGATAAAAATTTACTTAATCTAAAGATTTTGAACCATCAGTGGTAAATTTCTACCTATTTTAAAAATAATAATATAAAATTGTAACCATCATAAAATAAAAAAACTCTGTCCTTATCAGAAAAAACTGTAACCAGCCAAGAAAAAAACAGAGAGATACCCAAAATTGCAGCAACTCACAATGACACAAATTCAATAAAAACTTACAAGGGTAATGGTTAATGGAAAGAAATAGTAATCAGTGGACTAGACGAGCGACATTTGCATTGAGATACCGAGAAAAACTAAGTCATACTCATATCAACGGTGAAAAAGATCAACCCAAAGTCTCTGATATACCGAGGCAGAAAAAAAAGTTCTCAGAATAGAGAGTAAGCAACCATCAAGAAACCACTTAGCTACTGGCTACTATGGAGCCTCAAGTAGCTGATATCCTATCATACCAAGACATGGCCTGGTAAAGAGCCGCAAAATTGCACAGACATAAGAGAAATTCAGCAAGCTAAACTATGCTCACATCTATCAAATCTATCAAATCAAAAGATAAATTCAGCAAGCTAAACTTAACAGTCTCAACCCTAATGGAAC
Organism: Carex pumila; assembly: GCA_033356055.1. Lineage (NCBI taxonomy): Eukaryota > Viridiplantae > Streptophyta > Magnoliopsida > Poales > Cyperaceae > Carex > Carex pumila. The sequence goes on from JARJHM010000108.1 coordinate 448,534, forward strand.
TATTCGGGTTTCTCCAAAAGAAAAAAAAAATAAACTAAAGGTTTATCGGCCTCCTACCTCAGACCTCACTGAAATCCAAAAGAGGGAAGAACAAGATGATATCTTCTAGTTGCCGAACTTCTTTCATTAGATGAAGTTGTGGCCGTGGTACAAAAGGAAACTAGAGAACCACAAAACCAAAGCTTTCTTTAAGAAATTTCTTGTTTGTAAATAACAAGGAGTCCATGTGTTATGAATTCCATGGTGATACACATATGGATAGTAATGCCACAAATACAAAGATGTTCAATTGGCTCTTTCCATGAAGTTTGTTTTTTGTTCACTGTATTTAGTTTCCTTTTGACCCACGCACAGTACAAAATTTGATTGAGGCAAAGAAAAAGAAAAGGAAAAGCAATTTAATTCAAATAGATTTTTTTCCTTCTATTTTAATATGGGAAACAATTATGAATTATCAACAGGACCGCTAGTTGTCAAAAAGAAAAGAAATAGAAAGGGCAACAAAAATTGAAATTCTTTAGCTAAAATATGCCCCTGATAAATTGGTCAAAAGCCCAAGGTTCATAAATATTTTTTTCGCCATAAAATAGAGTTTTTTTTTTCTTCCTTCACTTTATGTTTTGTTGTTTGATGTAAAAGTAACACATTTAATAAAGCCTAGCCCATTTCCTGAAGTTGATCTTGTAGGCCTTTGCAAGCCCAACTTTCAAATTTGGTTCATTAATTTATTTTATTAGTAGAGCTCTAAACGGACTGAGCTGAGTTGACCTAGGTAAAATTTGAACTCGGCTCATGTCATAACAAACCGAGCCGAGTTAAGTATTCTCTACTAATTCTCCATTAAGCTTATTCAGTATTGAATGGTACCGTAGAACATACTTGGGGCAATCCCTTCAGTGCCAATTGACATGATGGAAACTGTGTGTCACCGGTCACCCGACACGTTTTTACACTCGGGCGATTGCCCGAGCTCTAGCAAACTATTTGCTTCAGTCAACTTTGTTTTGTATACCGCATGGTATGACTCCACTGAGGGGTGCCTCTTTTGGATTGTCGCAATCCATGAACTATCTTCTTCTAGAAACACGGTACGGCCGCCATGGTTTAGGGCAATCCACATTAAGCTATCATGACCCAAGCACACGGGCGGTAACCGATATCTCCTTTAGGGTTTGTTGGGGAGTAATGTTTGAGGTAGTATAGTGGATGATGGTGTTAGCAAGTGAAGGAGGGAGCTTTGTGCATGATGGTACTATTTGATCAGATATAACATAGTTCTGTTGTTGGATTGGCCTAATTATGAACAATACCATGAAGAGGAGAAAGAAGCCCAAGAGGAGGAGCTTTAGGTTGAAAAATTTCTGTGTCTTGGTTTCCATGGGGTTTAATTTGGCTATTAGTTGAAAGAGATGGAAACCAAGGTTGTATTTTTGAGCTTAAATGGTTGAAAGATTGAAAGGAAGGTTAGATATATATATACTTAATTTCTCTGTATTCTCATCAACTGCAAAATCTGCAATTTCTAAATGGATGTGATTTTTTTTAGAAAAAGAGCTTTGGATAAAGTCACATATCCAAACCAGGCTTAAACAGTTCAATCAGTATTTTATGCGGGCGGTTTAGATTTGTGGGACAGTTTAAATTTATTAAATGTTTTAAATCTTTTACACAAATCTCAATACAGACCAAACGGTTTGGATTTGAGTTTGGTTTTGGTTTTGGATAAAATTGTCCAAAGCCCTTCTCGAAAATCCAATTCTATATATAATACTGTGTGATTTATTAATCTGTCAGCAATTGGTTCATGCTTTGCTGGAAAATCTAGCTAGGGTTGTGATTTGAGACACAGATCATCGTGCCAGAGACTTACAGATTAAAAATAATTCCTCAAATAAATAAAAAATGATGTAGTGCTAATCATGCAAGTTTATATTTTACAACAACAACAATCTTGGGCAACAAACCGTGGATCCAACATTCCAACCTCAACTAATAAACTAAAATAAAGGTCAAAAGTTTGGCAAGAGAAAAAAGAAGAAGTCAGAAGCCCAAGATTCATAAATATTTTTTTCGCCATAACATAGTTGTACCTTGTGAATTGGAAAAAAAAAAATGTCGATACTAAAACATAGGACAAGTCGTAGCTTGTGGATTTCTGGATTTGAGCCCATTTTCATTTTTTTTGTTTTGGAAAGCATCTACACCTTACGAATTTCTAAATAATGAGTTTGGCTAGTATATACTATATAACTTCAATTCTAAAATCTATCAAATCAACTTTAAACGGTGAATTCAAACCGTTCAAACCGATCTACTTCATTAGTTGTGCGTTTACATGCAAAATTTATAACTTTTTGAATTTATTTAGTACTAAGTCAAGTGGTCAAATGTGTGAGTTTTTAAGTTAATTTTAATGCATTAATTTTTCAATATTTTTACCGCTTGATTTGATACTAAAATAACTCGAAAATATAAAAAAATTGTATGTAAACGCATTACTCATAATGTAAATTGGTTGGAACGGTTTGGATTAGTCGTTCGAAATCAATTTGATAGGTTTTAGAGTTAGTGTTATATAAGCTGAAATGACACTGATATTATACTAGCCAAACTCCTGAATAATATTACATTGAAATTAGTCGGAAATCGGAATAACATTCTAAAACATTCCAAGTACAATTAATTTCAAGGAATTTAATTCTTTATTAAGCCTATTTAATAGTTAATGGTACACCTACTTGTTTGAATTGCACCAAAACCAAAAAGGGTTCTGCCTTAATACAAGTCGAAAAGATGGAAGCTACTCATAATTATACACATAAAAATATTAACATGAATGTATAAACAACTAGGGGTGTCAATGGCACCCTTTTACCCATTCACCCGATCTGTATCGTATTCGCAAACACGACTAAGGATAAGATTTTTTTTTCTTTAACTAATCGGGTACGGGTAATAATTTTCTTCCGTTATCTTACCCATTTTCGTATAAGATAATTTTTAAAAATAAAATTATATATATAGATATATATTTGTATGAAGATGATACATGATACAATACAATTTTGTATTTTATTAAATTTTGATAATACAAATTAGTTGTATTCATTATTTTTTTCTTATTTTGAAAAATATTTTATCGAAAACACAAATTAAAATGTTAATGACACTTTTTTATCCGTTTACCCGATCCATACCGTATTTGAAAATACGGATAAGGGTAAAGATTTTTTTTCGTTATCATAACGGGTACGGGTATGAAAATATCACCACCCGATCCATATCGTACCGTCGACACCCCTATAAACAACACACCTTTTGATCAAATTTAAACAGATTAATATCAAATTCAAAATATAACTAACTCACTAGAACAAGTTTCATATCGCTATGTAATTATGTATGTAATAAATTTTTTTTATATTTTAATCATCTACTGTTGGGAGGTCTTCTAATATATTAATTAACTTGCCGGGATGAAAAGGATGAACTCGTAAGCATGACTTTTTTTTTAAATTATTCCCTGCTGAAACCATTTTCATATTAAGATTCTTAACTCTTGGAATCCAAACAAATCAATCAAACTAATTGATGTTAGCTTTAATGTTGTATTATTGTTATCATTAATTTGCAAAACATTTCTTTTTGGTTCAAAAACCAGTGTTGTAAATAACGGTATGTGGTCGTCGAACGAACAAGGTATTACCAAGCAATTAATCGGGAATAATCGAGAATAATCGACCATAATTGAAAATAATTGGTCAATTAATCAGAAAAATTCATAACGCTTTGATCACTGCCAACGACTAATCGGCCTAAACGGACTTTTTTTACAACACTGGTTCGAATAGAATGCCATTATGCACATTAAGCTTACTACCTATTCAATATTTCACGAAATGTTACTTTTCATTCCAAAAGTTCTTTTCATTAGTTTATCATGAGATAATGTTTTCGTTAATTCTAGACTCAATATATTTTCATACATCAATGTGCTTGTTTGATGATATAATGTTCTTTGCATGTGCATGTTTAGTTGTAATATTATATCTAAATTATATATTGCTACTTTTAAAATTTTAATTATCAACTCATTCATTTTCTAACTGCGTAATATTTTTTAATTAAATCATCCTATTTTAAATTTAATTTTTAATTAACTACATGAATAAGGTAAAAAAAATCAACTTAAAACCTTGACTTAAGTCACAACAACAAAGTATGCATTTTTCTCGAGAGAAAAAACGCATTTATGACGGAACTCCGTCACTAATAGAAAAAACACGTTTATAACGGTACTCCGTAGCGAAAAGTCACTTTTTATCCTTGTAAAAAGTGCTAGTAACAAAATCAACTTGAAACTCGTTGATAGGGGCAGTATTAGGCGAAGCTGGAGAATGGGCTAACCGAATGCAACAAAAGTCAAAAGAGATTCGTGATCAAAACAATGTGGTTTGGGCAGCGGGAGTCTGGACTTTGTGGCAGGAGAGAAATATATGTTTCTTCTCCAATAAAAGAAAATAGGTGGTTTTGTTAATTAATGATACAACACTCGTTTTTTGGTTGCAGAGCAGTTAGCTATAGAAGAGGGGGCATCATAAAACATGGTGGTGCATATTGTGCTCTCCTCGCGGCGGTAAAAAATAGCTAGAGGGAATTTTCGTGTTTTTTATTTCCTCATGTACTTCCAATTTCCTTGTCATTTTTGTTTCTACCCATTTGAGTAAACCTTTGTAAATAATTTTTTTATATATCAATCAAAATGTTGGCGGCATTTCGCCACGAACCTTAAAAAAAAAAACTTAAGTAACTAGTTCTAATCAAACAAATGTAATTTAAAATAACTAATCTAAACGTTCCTAACGTTATAAGTCTCCACCAAACGTATCCAATAAATACAAAAATTCTTTATTTTGTAAATCTCACCAAACTTGTCCAATAAGTACAATTTTATATCCTTTACAAAAATTGCTACTGCATATGCAGGAAACAGCCTGTAAATTCAAAAGCAAGTGATTGAGTCCCATTTGGTTGTCCTTTTTTTGAATAAATGGAGTCTTCTTTTGTCAAGACTGGATGTTTTATAAATCAAAATACACCCACCTCCCATATAAATAAATGGAGAGGACACAGTAAGGCATCCTTTTTTTTTCAAATAGACACAAGCTTGGTTTTCAGTTTCTTTACCGTTTCAAAAAAAAAAAAAAATGTTTCCACTTTTAGTTTTTTTTTCTTTACTAATAAAAAAATTATAATGACTTACCAAATGCATACTGGAAATATACTACAACACAACTTAGGTATATTAGACCAATTGACATTTTCCACATCATAAATTAGGTTAAAATAGTAAAACAAACCAGTTCTTAGAAAATATTCAGTAATTTGTTTTTTTTTCTTTTTTTTTGAGAAAAAAAATTATCCCAGACCAAGCATTTGTATATGTTTTATACCCTAAATTCAATACAATGTTCCTATATGTAATATGAGTGACATACTAATAGATCACTAGTTCACTACACTCGGTCTATATAAAAAATTCCCTTTAATTATATGTTCTCTCATTTAGTAGTATAAATACACATTTTGGTGAATGAGAATGTCATCTATTATTAAATACCATTTAGTTTTAATCCTTGAGAGATAGTATTAAACTAGAAGATTCCGCCTCTAACTCTCCATTAATTTGCAAGGTAATCTATTTATTTATTTATTTTTTTTTTTGCTTCATCTTTGACTTCGTTTTAGAAGTTGTAGGCCATGTGAAGATTTTTGAGAATAAATCATGTAAGTTAAGATAAAAATTTCCACTTCACTTATATTGTGTGATTTATTCTTTATTTAATCCGATTTATGATACGATAAAAAATTGGATTTTGTGAATTTCGTGGAGAAATTTGTTGAATTTTGTGGATCATACATAATTTTAGATATATATAATTTATATATAGTTACTTTACTTCTGTAACTAAGATAAATTTGTAATTGAAATAAAAGTGTCACACCTCGAATTCTAGAGATGTAAAACGAAAATGAGCACAATATCTTGATTTAAATAAAAGATAATAAAAAATAGAAAGATACAATTGAGATCAATTCCACAACAAGCTAATTTGGAAGCTAAGGTAAGAGAGGCATGGCATAGAAAGAATACCCTAGGTTTGGAAATGGGCCTAGATTTTGTAATTGTTTGGGCCGGGCTTTAGGATTTAGGGTTTATATTAAGGTTTAGGGTTTAGGGTTTAGAATTTAAGGTTTCGGATTTTAGATTAATTAATTACTAAACCAATAAAATTATTCATCTATTTTACGCTTCCAGTTTCCTTTCAATTAATATTTGAAAGTAATTTTCAGCCTTCCTCTTTACTATTAAGAAATAAATAGTACAACTTAACTAAGAGTGAGTCTATGGTAACTATGCATATCACGGGTTGTTACTGTGTTACGGCTCTATATTCAAGTTTTCAAATCCTAACGGTCGATCCGAACCGTTCATCTTGTTCTCCATATTAATATGTGTTTGGAGACCAAATTTTACATTTTTTGAAAATTTTTTACTATTTTTTTAGATTTATTGAAATCACTGTTTTTGGATGGTCCAAAATTTTCAGATCAAGTGATTTTCTAAATATCTAAAAAAATAGTAAAAAATTTTCAAAAAATGTAAAATTTGGTCTCCAAACACATATTAATACGGAGAACAATATGAACAGTTCAGATTGACCGTTAGGATTTTAAAACTCGAATATAGAACCGTAACACAATGCCAAATCGTAATATGCATAGTACCATAGACTCACTCCTTAACTAATTAGGAATTTTTCAAAACTTTTACCTTCGTTCAAGAAAAATCAATTATAATATATTATCCGTTCATCTCGTACATTGTTTCTGTACACAAAAAAATCTTAAATTGTAAATGTATTTTACTTTTGTTCTTCTCTATTTTAATATCTTTGATTAATTTTAGATTCTGTAGGCTATATTGTAAAAAATATCTGTAGAATTTAGGATTTTTCTTTTTTAACCTCCAAGTAAATCTTGGAAGATATATAATTCTTTTTCCACATATTCTGATTCACTATCTTTAATCAGTTTTGTGTTACCTCAAATTCTTGTTGATTTTTATTTTCATTAGGTGTTTTTATTAATGATTTGTAAAGGATCAATATTTTATTGGATATAGTTTTTGAAATACAGTATAGCTCTCTGATTAGAAAGAGGCGTCAAAGCGTCAAGTGCCAGATAAATTATTTTAAAAAAGAAATAATAATATATGAAGATTAATTGGTTCTTTTAAGAATAATTTGGAGATATATTGGTGCATTGCTTTCTTTGTTAGTATGATTATAATTAATCTAATAATTAGAAACTTATATCTAAATAATTTTGCACAAGATTTACTTATTAATATGAGAGATTTAGATACATTGAATCTAGAGTCCGAACCTATATAAAAGAGACAAATGGTCCATTGTAAGACAAAAACATTAAAATATTAGCAATAAAAAAAAATTTCGAGTAAAAGTTGAAGGTCAAACCATCAAACTATTTAATATTCATAAGAGATTTCCTCCTATTTCAGTTTTAAATGTAACAATAAATTATTTTTATTTATGAGTTAGAATACCTTTCTTCTTATATTTTTATTGCGTCTAGTTTATTTTCTTAAATATTCGTCTCACCTCACGACAGACGATCATCATCATCATCATCATCATCATCATAAGAAGAAGAAGATATTGAAATTATTCAACACAAACCCTCAACACCTTCAAGATCAACAAGGTAGGGAATAACTTTCTCAAAGCTTGATTTACCTATAATTTTAATTTAATCTTCTCAATTTGTTATTTGAAACCCTAATTTTTTGGGTTTGATATGGCAATATTTGTAAAATCATTAAATATTATGGATAATACCTCTGTTCATCTTTTTAATAAGACAAACTCATTTATGATTCTATATTATTCGATTAGACCACAAATCAGGGAATTTGAGTTTGCCAAACTGTTTTTTTTTTTTTTTTAGTTAAAACGGCGTGCTGTTTTGCTATTTCACTATACCCACAATTGCAAAAGCGAGATAAAAACTATGTTGGATATAATTAAAATAAATATTAAAAAAAAGAAGATATTTCTCAAGAATAAAATGTATCTCGATCTTTTACATAAAGGATGGATCGATACGATTCGAAAACAGACGAAATCGGACCTAAAACAAATAAGATATGAGTAAAATAAGAATTGCATAAGCAGAACAGGGGAGGACCTGGGAGCATCCTTCCAATTTGTACTAGATCCGAATAACCACCCATATGTAGGCACTGACGGGTCAGAGAACGTGGGCGAAACGGGTCAGTTCTGGATCATGCGCTCGTGAGGAGTGGGGTTATGGTTTTAACTTTTAACTGTTTTCTGTGCAGTTTTTTTTGTCCATATGCCCGTTTCACTTATAATTTTATAAATAGGTTCGTTGGACTCCAGAAAAGAAGCCGAATTTGAATTCATATTTTATGTTATTATTAGAGATTCTAGTCTGTTAGAAATTTGATTTGTATTTTTTACAAATTAAATCTTAATTTTTTCCGCTTCAAGAAAGAGAGGCATCCTTCGAGTTGGTGGGCTTGAAGAAAGCAACTGTTCAATTCAAGAGACTTCCGCTGCACTTAAGGTATACCTATACTCAGGGGCGGACCCATGTGGAACCAGAGGGAGCAGGCGCTCCCCTGAATTTTGAGTTTTGGTGGTGATTTGTTGATTTTGATCGACTCTGCCTCTCACTGAAATTTTTTTTGCCTCTTTTTGAATGTTTAATTTCTAATTCGGGTTAAATATAGAGTTAAAATCAAAATAAATTTCTTGAATTATGATTGATAATTAGAATTATAAGTTAGAGGATTAGAAATTATAAGTCAGGCTATTAGAAAATATAAGTCCAAGTATTATTTTTTATCAACTATCCAATTAGTTAATGAATTTAAATCCGATTAGCTATTTAAACCCGATTCAATAATTTTTTGCTCCCCGCTGACGAAAATCCTGGATCCACCCCTGCCTATACTTTCTATTTATTGATTCGTATCAACCAACAAATTTTGTGGTAGATCTTCCTTCCTCAAATGGTATTTCCTTAACTATCCGAAATTAAGAATTCTGATTCCCAACAGGGAAAGTGTAACGACCCTTAGTGCAGACAAGTTAAGAAACACAGAAATTGAAATAAAGTTTGGAAATAAGAATTGAGATACAAACGAAGAAGCAAGGTATAAGAAATTCTAAAATTCTAAAATCTCTATTCTATCATTAAGCACGTTGGATGTCCGATCCGCCAACGGCTACGATTGAGAGATGAAACTTCGGATTTGATCTCAGCTCTCCAATTACATATTTTGTCTTCTTTTGATTAAATGCATTTGTTTTATGTATAAAAGTCTAAATTTAGTTAAAAACATACCCACCACATATACTGCCACATGATACGTTACAATTAAAATTGAATAAATTCTAAAATTTAGCGATATATTTATTCGTTTCCTTATTTTTTTTGTTTCCATATTTCTCCTCTTCAATTGAGAAGACTCCACTTTCCATTTTCTTATTTATTGTTTTCTTCTTCGTTTCTGATCACAATGAAAATCATTTTTTTTATTTCCTTATTTCTCTTTCTTTGTTTCTATAAATATTGGTGTGGACAATTTAGAATATATTTCCGATATAGAATATATCAATGTGTGTGTGTCTTCTAAATTGGAAACAAAAAAGAATATAAATTGGAATGTGTGTGTAAATATATATTTTTCTTATAATATGTGTGTGTGTGTATATATCCTATACATACATACGATAACACTTTTTATTTATGTTTTTTGATATCATATTATATGTTGATATTGAATTGTTGTATGATATTTGATATTATTGGTACTTAAAAATAAAAAATTATCACATCATAAAATTATTATCAGAGATCACGATTAAAGTTAATTAAAAATACATAATCATATAAATTTTCTATTAACATGTGTTTTAATTTTTAGATAATTATTATTTTTATTGGTATATTTGTTTTTTATAATATGTACCCATTATAACGCACGGGTATGATACTAGTCAATCCTCATTATCCAATCCAGCAAACTAATCCTATATTTATAGACGATGACAATCTAAGTCGAATCAATCTGATCCATCGATTGGATCCTTCAATTAATTATCCGCTTGATGCATCAGCACTGGTGTTGCACGAAGAGCGTATCTGTTCAGTCTCCAGTTGATTCCCCTCCATTACTGACAAGTGCGGGCCCAATTCCAGAGATGTTGTTTCTGACTGACTGCTCCAACGGTCAGCTTCCCATTAATTAGCGAGGGTCCCGCTGGTTTCTTTAATCTTTAATTTAATTCCCTTACCCGTAACTCCTTCCTTTCTGACCCAACTGCTCTCATCTTCTTCTTCTCTTTTAAATGAGTTGACCGGGTCAAAATTACAACAAATCAGCCCCAATTCTGCTTCCGTTCTTGACAGAAAGTTTGAAAAAACTATTAAGTTTTCTGCCTTTGTTTGTCAAAATAATAGACCAGAAGTACTCTACATCTACTAATGGAAATCAGAAGAAATTATCTCATGATGCGTTCTACCAATTAGGAAAATTGTTTCATGTCAAATTCATTGATCTCTTTCCCAACTTAGAGATCTGTCCTTGTTAGTATACTATGTTATGTTTTCCAAGACTAGAGATTTAATTCCATATTTTGCTTTAAAAAATGGATTTTGTTTGACAAGATTCTATAATAGTACAAAAACTTAAATCTTACAGTGATTTGTTTTGAAAAAAATGGTAATTTTATTTTCTGTTTGTTTTCACTATATATACCTGATAATTCAAAAGATCAAAACACCACCACCGATTGATTGAATATCTGATATATCTCACTTAAATTTGCTAATTTTTTCTCTTATATTTGATCAGCCATGTCGAGTTATCAAGGTGGTCGTGGTGAACAAGGCCGTGGTTACCAAGGTGGACGTGGTGGCCGAGGCCGTGGTGGTGGTCCCCACCATGGTGGCAATCAATATGACAATACGGCGAGCCCAAATTGGAGGAGACCTCATGATGATCATCCCCAGCACCCAGGTAGAGGTCGAGGTGGTGGGCCGTACCCGGGCCAGTATCCACAGGCACAATACCCGGAACCGAGGGGTCGACCGGGCAATTACATGGGTCCTACCCCAAGAGGACCCAGTCATCAGGAAGTGTATGCTCCACCTCCACAGAGAGTAAGGGCCCCACATGCAGAGTATCCTGCTCCAGCACAGCAACAGCAAGCGCACAGGCCATATTATGGCACTGTACCTGATCTGCGCCAAGGAAATCAACCAAGGCAACCGGCACTAATACCGGAAGCCACTCCAGAGGCAACTGGTGGTGGGGTAGTACAGCAACCAGCCAATGCAGATCGGCTGGAGGAACAAATGTCAGAGCTAGCAATACAGCCAGCAACGCCATCATCATTAAAATTCCCATGCAAGCCGGGAAGGGGGACCCGTGGAGAGAGAATACTCGTCAGAGCCAATCATTTTCTAGTGCAACTGCCTAAGAAGGAGTTGCAATTGCACCACTATGATGTACGCTAGTTATAATTTTTTTTGAAATTGTTGTTCCTTTTGTTATTAAAATGTGTTAATTTTTTGATGAAAATAAATTCTTTGTGGTGATAAATCTTAATTAATTTTATCAGGTAAAAATAACACCTATTGTGACATCACGTGGGATAAACCGGAGTGTGATGCGAGCCCTGGTGAGTACGTATCAGCAGACACGCCTGAATGGACGGTTGCCAGTGTATGATGGCCGATCGAATCTCTACACTGCGGGCCCACTCCCCTTTGCATCTCAAGGTTTTACTGTCACTCTCCCTGATGAAAACCGACACCGGTAATATGTGTATCTTTTGTACTATTTGTTTCTTTCTTAATTTTTAGTAATTATGCTGTGGGCCTGCTCACTTAATTGTTCATTATTTTTATCAAATTGTTGCATCTTTTTCAAGTATAGAGAGTTGAACTTGAACCCCTGTTTTGTATTGACTTGACAAATCTCTCCATATATTGTTCTCGTGAAATTACAAATCAAACTGGGTATAGGGAACATTATCTATTTTTGTACTAAACAGTATAACAGTGATCTGTCAGTAAAAATTCTGATAATGTTGATTTTATTATTGTAAATCAAACTATATATGAATTATGTACTTACATCATATGTATCATTTTGATCCTGTACTGCAGGGAGGGGAGGGATTTTAAAGTGGAGATATCTCTTGTTAGTTGCTCTAATATGAGAGATCTAGAGATGTTTCTGGCAGGAATGCAACCCAATGCTCCCCTGGATACAATTCAAGCTCTTGATATTGTTCTTCGTGAGTGCCTATCGAACAGGTAAGAAACTTAAATATATACAGAAATATACATAATATCATGCCATTGCAATTTGAGAACTACTCAAGAGTTCTCGTATCCTTCTATTATAATTGAATAAATTGACATATAACCTTCACTTTCCTAATCACTGAAAAAGGGTCTAATTAATGTCCATAATTTTGTTCTTTATTTATGTGAATAATAGTAGTGGCAGAGACAAGGTTTTTGTCTAATATAAGTGTTTTATGTAATATTTTTGCAGAGTCAGACATGACAGTTCTTGTTTTGCAGGATAAGTTAATTTTAAAATTTTACATAGTCACAAGTAAAGTAATCCCTGTCTTTTGTCCCGGCATGCATCAAACCTTCATAATGTAAATATTTTATATTTTTGTTTAATTCAGCAATGCAATTGTGCAAGTGGGGAGGTCATTCTTCTCTGACGATTTCGGGAGATATAATCTGGATGGTGGACTAGACATTTGGCGAGGAATTTACCAGAGTCTTCGTCCGACTCAAATGGGCCTCTCTCTCAACCTCAGTAAGTATCTGTACCAGCTCCCATTTCTAGTATTGTCGTATCAGTATATGTATTTTTTTATATACTTAAATTATGCTTTAGATTTATTTGTTGTCCCAGTTCATTCTTACAGGATCTTTATTATCCGCCGCTCTTTTAACGCATTAATTTAAATGAATTAGTTGACATTAGTTTATTATGGAACTTTTTAGATACTACAGCGACGAGTTTTATTGAACCTATATTGGTAACACAATTTGCGTCACGGCTTATTGGAAAAGACATTCAAACTAGCATATTGACTGCTACTGACATAGCAAAGGTACCTTCTTTCAGTTTTAAAATTATAGGATGCCTTGGGTACTTGCACTAAAAAATTTCACTAATGACATTTTGGTACTCTGTTTTTTTAATGTGTATATCAGATTAAAAGAAACTTGAAGGGTGTTAAAGTTGAGGTTACTCATCTCGGCCAAATACGTAGAAAGTATCGCATCTCCGGATTGACCACACAAACCACTAGAGATTTAATGTAAGCACCAATGCTGTTCTTAATTTTACATGCTTCTATTGGCTTCTAATCATGTATTTCACTATTAATTATTAGAGATCAAGATCTATTTGGTTTTCTTCTTTTAGATTCTCATTTGGTAAGGAGGGCATCCGGAAGAGAGTTGTAGATTATTTCAGGGAAAGTCACGGTGTTCATATCAAACACCTCAATATACCATGTTTGGATGTCGGGAATAATCCGAAAAAGCCGACTTATCTCCCCATGGAGGTATGTACTCATCTACTATATATTTAGTGAAGATCTTATTGTATTCAAAAAGCACATGAAAATAGCTTGAGCACAAGCTAGGTATTAATCTCATATTGTTACCAAATTTCCATATTATTCATGTCTACCTATCTAAAATAAGATCGTCATTTCGTGTCACATGAGAAATTGTAATGTTTTAATGAAAAATGTAGATCAGTAGATCTTAATCTCTTTGGTTCCCTTTTTCATGTTTTATTCTTTGTGCATATCTCAATTAAATCATGTCCTAATTGTTTGTCAAATGAGTAAATAAAGGTATTAGCATTGTAATATACAAGCAATTACTCAGCATTACTAACTAAGAAAATGTCACTTTATAAGATAACTTTTTGTCGGATTATTCAGATTGTTCAAATATATTCTTGGTGTTTCATTTGGAAATTTTCAGATCTTTTTATTTTCTAAGATCTGTTATATTCAAATGTTTATCTTTACATATGTGAAAAAAAAAATTTAGGTGTGCATGATCATTAGGGGACAAAAGTATAGGAAAAAGTTGAATGAGGGTCAGACCACTGGTATGCTCCGGGCCACTTGTCAAAATCCTGGCGAGCGTCAAAGCAGCATTATTAATGTATTAATCTTAATTAACCTCAGAAAAAAGCTACAGTTTTTGCCAATTTGCATATTATAATTTTTCCTATTTATTTTTTATACATAGGCAAGGAGAGATAATAGATATAATGAAGATACTTATGCCATAGAGTTTGGTTTAACTGTCAGCAATCAAACCACCGATGTTCAGGCTCGTGTTCTTCCTCCACCTCGGGTAACTCTAATTTTACATGTTAATTAAAAATTATCTACTATAACTTCATATGTAATCTTAATAAAACTAATTAAGTACCTGATTTTATTAATTTCCTAGCCTTTTATTTGATTGATCTAGTAGACTCTTAATTCACAAATTTTAAAAAGAGATAAAGATTGATTATCATTTGAAGATTTGTTTTCCTTTTTCTAATATTATCATTCAATTTTTTATTTTTTTATTATGCAGCTCAAGTACCATGACACAGGTGCTGAAAAGGATTGCATGCCGACATCTGGTGCGTGGAACATGAGAAATAAGGTATATGTTTTGGTATTTTTTTTCTCTCTACTTCGCTTGCTCTTGCGCCTCATACTCTTTCTCTAATAAGGATTTGAATTAAATGGTATGGATGCAGAAATTGGTAAACGGAGCAAAATTAAACTTCTGGTACTGTATCTCTTTCTCACCTCAAGTTGGTGCAAACGATGCTGGATGGTTTTGCAAAAGACTAGGTGACATGTGCCGTACTTCTGGAATGGTATGAGCATATATTTTTCATTTTTCTTTTATCAAGTAAGAAATTTGTTTTAGATTTATCAGAAGAATTGTTTATTTTATAAACAGGAATTTGCTCGCGACCCAATCTTGCCCACTGTAGTGGCTCATGGAAATAGATTGGAGCAAGTGTTAAAAGGGCGTTACGAGGAGGCTGTTAATGCCCTTTCTCGTCTAGATAAGCTCCCTGAGTTGCTCATTGTCATTCTCCCTAACAACAATGGAAGTCTCTACAGTATGCTCTCTCTCTCTCTGTCACACACACACTATTTTCCCTCTGCATCCATTCTCTTCTCCCTTTTCTTTCTTCCTTTCTCTCTGCTCTATTGTGACCCAAAATTGAAACAACTATAACTTTTTTTCAATTTAATTATGTTCACAGGTGATCTCAAGAGAATATGTGAGACAGATATTGGTCTGGTTACGCAATGCTGTTTGACAAGAAATGTGACAAAAGCAGCACCTCAATATCTCGCTAATCTGGCTCTCAAGATCAATGTGAAGGTTTGTTTTTTTTTTTTTTTATTAGAATTTTTTCTTCATCATTTTAGTAAAAATTTCATGATCATCCTAAAAAAATAAGAAGATGATGGATTAATTTCCTCAATTTTTTTGGAAGTATGATATATGCACCCTTATTAAATCAACTGTCTTCCATTCCCTTAATCTCTTTGAATGGAAGAAATGAGGAGTAGCTATTTTTTTCTAAAGAAAGAATTTAAACAATTTAGACATGTAAAGGAACAAATGATTTTGTAATGGTTAAATGAGATATTATATCCCTTTCAGGGGTGTTGCTAATATTTTGAGACATGGAAAGTCATGCATGACATTTCTTTCTTTATGCCATAGTTTAATTAATTGGCTGAACTCTTTCAAAATAATGTGGAATATGATATATTGCTAAAATTAGTATAATTTTCTATTGAATTGTGAAAAAACATAGGCTGGTGGAAGGAATACTGTGCTGGTAGACGCTATCACAAGACAAGTACCAGTTGTTAGTCGGGTGCCAACTATTATTTTTGGTGCTGATGTGACTCATCCCTCTCCAGGAGAAGACACCAGCCCTTCTATTGCAGCAGTAAGTTTACTTCTTTTTTTCGGTTCAATGCAATGTGCTCTTTGAAGGTCATAAATTGTTAACTTTTTTTATTTTTATTCATGCTTGAAGGTTGTGGCTTCGCAAGATTGGCCAGAGATCGCTATTTATACTGGTAATGTCAAAGCACAGAACCATCGTCAGGAGATTATATCCTGTTTAGGCGAAATGGTCAAGTATGTATTATACTATTTCTAATTTTCATAATTTTATGCTATACTGGGATTCATTTCTTATATTGGGATTCATTAAATTTGCAGGGAACATCTTAATTCTTTCAGAAGAAAAACTGGTTTGGCGCCTCAACAGATTATATTTTACCGGTACTATATTGTTTCGTTTTTCTAGTTTGTAATGTTTGATGACAGTATGATATTACTAATTATGTCTCTCTCTGTCTCTCTAGGGATGGAGTCAGTGAAGGTCAATTTGAACAAGTGCTGCGCTACGAAATTAACGCCATAAAAGATGTAGGATAATCTTTTCATATCTAGAAATAGAAAAAAAAAGACATTAATTTTTGAAAATTAATACAATTTATTATTATTTTTTTTGGAACTCTTGACAATGGAATCCAATTTATTTCATACTATAACATGTTTCTTTCTTTCTTTCTGTTTTAATCAAGGCTTGTAAGCAGCTGAATGAAAATTATAAGCCGGCTATAACATTCATAGTAGTACAGAAGAGGCACCACACCCGTCTCTTCCCTATGGATCACAGAAATACGGATAGGAGCGGGAACGTTCTGCCTGGTAAAGACATACAGTACCAGAAAGTTATTAAATGCACTCTTTGGTTTGCAATTAGTTTCTTAATTTATTGTAATTTGTTGTGTAGGGACTGTTGTTGACACCGAAATTTGTCATCCTACAGAGTTTGATTTCTTCTTATGCAGCCATGCTGGTATTAAGGTATGACTTTTTACTTTGTTGGTTTTAGGTGATCTGTATTGGATTGCTATAGTTAACTTTCTGTTGCAACATGATTGTTTTCAGGGGACTAGCCGGCCAACACATTATCATGTTTTGTGGGACGATAATAAGTTTAGTGTCGATGAACTTCAGACTCTAACCTACAATCTATGCTACACGTAATTCTCTAATATATTACTTTCTTTATCAATCATTTATAATTCTTTTTGTTAATTTCTGAAAAGCTCCCTATAATTTATTTTTGACAATTATTTAAGCTCACTAACTCAAACCTTTTGCCCTTAGTGAGATTATAATGTGACCTTATCATCAAGAGAATTTGTTGTAGCTGTGAATATCGTTTAAATTTATTGAGCATTACCCCAACCAAGCAACCAATGAAATTTAGCTATAATATCTATTGTTTATGGTAACAATTAGTGATAATTCCATCAACTATAAAATAATTTCCTTGTTTACAATTTTTAACTCTTTACTCTTTGATTTGCAGTTATGCAAGATGCACCCGCTCTGTATCTATTGGTAAGTGTAAATATGCTTTTATACCACCCTCATGTTATTCGTTTTTCACCTTTCCAAAGAAATTTATGTGTATATTGTATAACCAACAGTAATTATTGCACCCATAAATAGGCAAGAAATGTAACCTATGATTCAGATGGCCTAAACAGTAAATGGAGTTCTAGGTAAATAAGATATTTGTAAGACATTATTAATTTTATTTTTCTTTCTCAATCTTGTATTTTTGCAGTTCCTCCTGCATACTATGCACATCAGATCGCATTCCGTGCACGGTCATACCTGGACTATGGAGAGTTAGATTCAGTATCTTTTGTAGTTGGTTCTTCTGCAGGCAGTCGTGATGAGGCTTCTTCTTCTACAATCAAGCAATTACCGGCATTAAAAGATAACGTCAAGAAAGTGATGTTCTTTTGTTAGCGGGTTTTCGTTTGAACTTGGCCTTTATGGACAAGTTACCTCGTGTCTTAGTAGAATTATGCTTGTTGTTTGATGTAAAAATAAAATTGGTAAACTCCCAAAAGGGGGGAATTAAAATGTTTTGATTATGGGCTTAAAGTGTTAATGTGTTACCGGTAGGGATTCATGGAGAATTTCATGAGGATTTGAATTATAATTAAAATGAGAACATGTGATATTAAATAGTTAAGTGGTTTGACCTCCAAACTATATTAAAAAAAAAAAAAAAAATGAGAACCTGTGTTGTGTGTAGTGTGTTTAAGGATTCAGAGATCAATCACAAACACCCTGTGAATTTGAGTATGCTTTGTTTACTTGTCCTTTTAATTTTATTGGGATGGTCTGTGCATTTTTTTTTGTTTCCAATTAGTTTTTGGTTTTATTTCAACAAAATATTTTTCAATGTGTGCAACACATGTAAATTTCATGTTTTACAGGGTGTACTTGCGATATATGTAAAAATAATTGCCAAAATTACACATTGATAATAAAATATTGACAATTAAGTAGCACCACATAAACAAGAACTCAAATCAGATATTGGTATGAAGAAATAAGAAGCTCAATTGCACCCAAAATTATTGAATTTTTTTTTTATTTCCTGTTACAAGAAGTTCACATACTCTAAAATTTCAAACCAGATATATAAATCTCTAGATATCTACAAGTTAACTTTTTCCAATTCCTACGAACTGTTGAGTTGCCATCGCTACTACTCACTAATAATACAACAAAGCTGGATGTTATTTGAAAATATAACACGACTGACATGTAAATCAGCAGTATGCAGCTATGAGCTTATCAGTAAGTTTAAAATTTGTAGCGACTACAAAATCGCAATACATCATGAAGAACTGCATGCTTTATTTAGTGCATCAAAAACCATTTGAAGAGTCGTCTCTTGCACCAATACAACTTTCTCCCTTGACTTAGAGCCAGAACCAATTGATACCTGTCTTTTCTTCACCCCTAATACCTGCGTATGAATTATGGATTTAAATTTAGACTCAATTGATAAGGGCAACTAGGCCTTAATTGGGACAATTTTCGGTGGATTACAAAATGATGTACCAAGTGGAGTCAATTTATTTGCATTTGGTTTGAAGTCCAAACGAAAATCCAATGGAGAAAAACAAATTTTCTGAAGAGCACTCTTCATTTTTTTTTTTTTTCTCCCTTTGGTTAAAGAATCTCACAAGAGTTGTCTAATTAATTTTATGATAATTGTTTCACTTGGAAATGCCTAAATACAAAGTTATTCACACCTCATTTCAAATTCATCAACTTGAGTCTGTGTTTTGAATTACTATACAACCCTTTGTACTCAGCAAATTTGGCATGGTCAAGTAATTCAAGTAAATTAAGCTCTCTTTTCTAAAAGTCGGATAATTATATGGAAAGAAACACTGGTTTGTCCCCTGTTCCCAAATCCCAATAAATTGTTATGGAAAGTGAAAACTGATTGAGCCAGTTTAACCTTAATTAATGCAACAAAGTTTGGATCTTTCTTTACTTCTTATTTTGTATTGTATCAGAGATCAAGATTAATTGAGGCTTAAAATAAAGTAAATTTACCAGCTCGTAGGCACAGAACAAGTAAACAAGGTAATGAGAAAGCTAAACAACTAATTTGTACAATCAAACAAAGAAAAGATCAACTCACAGAGCTGATGAAGTCGATGAGCGCAGCATTAGCTTCTCCATCCCTTGCTGGTGCATCGATCTGAACCCCCACTGCATCCTCTCCTATATCTGCTCCAATTTGAATCTGATCCCAGTCAGATAAGTAATTCTTTAAAATGAAAAGGAAGAAAAATAAAGAATAGGGAGGGAGAGAGAAGGAACAGTACCGGTGATGGACGCGGATTTGGAGCCGGGCTTGGCGTGGATGGAGATGGAGACTGTCGACGGAGGCACCAGGCGGAGATAACCTGGCACTCCTGTGTCTGAGGCGGCGGGAGCGGCGGCGGGAGCGGCGGCGGCGGAGGAGTTGGGTGCGCCTTTCGCCTTGCCTTTCTTAGGTGGCGCCATCGACTTGTCAGAGAGGGCAATGGGAGGAGGTGTTATACGATCTGATCTGATAGGAGTCGACCCGTTACAACTTCAATCCTTAGGTAAATTTGACCCGCTTCAAGGAATGTTATACATTAAGCAGACATCGGATGGCTTTTTTACTTCTATTTTTTTGTTTTTCATTTTTTTGAGAAAATTGATCTCATATTTAGCGTAATTTTATATGATCAATTCTTTTAACGTGTGTTTGTTTTACACAGAAAAAGACATGCAAACACAATGTGGTGGAATTTGTATCCCCTCCGATACCGTACTTGTAGGGAAAATCAAGAACGGTCTAGATTTAATCTCAGTCACCATGATATCTATTGTAGATGTTCGTTTTGAGATTTGTGCTAAAGTTAAAAGAACGATCTGAATTTCATAATTCTACATATAGTAAAAAAAGATGCTTAAAATTAAATTAAATTCTGACTACGCACTTGAATATTGTGTAGGGGTGAAAACAAAGCAAATAGTGGTAAAATCATATCCACATCTCTTTTTTCATTTTTTGAATACAGAAACAGAGCGGATATCATATATATCATATGAATACGGATATAGATTCAGATCAGATATGATATTTATTAAAATAATATAAAAATATTAAAGTTCATAGTATTTATCTAGTTATAATGGTGAATAATATAAATTTTTCATAATATATATTAAAATATTGATATATATTTACAATTAGAATATTATTCATTCATAATATATATTAAAATATATGATTTATATTTACTATTCGAATATGGATAATTGAAACGTAAATCCATTCTTATCCATACGGATATTCAGATATCGAATAACCACATCAAAATTTTCAAATACGGATCGAATATTGTCCATACTGTTTTCACCCCTAATGTTGTGTCCCATATAACATTAGTAAGATTTAACACAATAAGGACAAAACATGTGTCAACATGGCATAGATTAACGTGACTACCGACCCATAAATATACGGATTAATTAGTTCATTAAGTTTCCACCCGAATTGCGTCATAAAATGTTGTGTAATTCCAGAAATCTTTTTAATTGCTGAAAAAATAATCAAATGGAATAACTATTTTATTGTAATGTCGTGTCACATGAGAAATTGTAATGTTTTAATGAAAAATGTAGATCAGTAGATATTAATTTTCCCTAATCTCTTTGGTTCCCTTATTCATGTTTTATTCTTTGTGCATATCTTAATTAAATCATGTCCTAATTGTTTGTCAAATGAGTAAATAAAGGTATTAGCATTGTAATATACAAGCAATTACTCGGCATTACTAACTAAGAAAATGTCACTTTAACTTTTTGTTGGATTATTCAGATTGTTCAAATATATTCTCGGTGCTTCATTTGGAAATTTTCAGATCTTTTTATTTTCTAAGATATGTTATATTCAAATGTTTATCTTTACATATGTGAAAAAAAATGTAGGTGTGTATGATCATTAGGGGACAAAAGTATAGGAAAAAGTTGAATGAGGGTTAGACCACTAGTATGCTATGGGCCACTTGTCAAAATTCTGGCGAGAATCAAAGCAGCATTATTAATGTATTAATTAATCTTAATTAATATCAACAAAAAGGTACAGTTTTTGCCAATTTGCATATTATAATTTTTCCTATTTATTTTTTATACACAGGCAAGGAGAGATAATAGATACAATGAAGATACTTATGCCATATAGTTTGGTTTAACTACCAGCGATCAAACCACCGATGTTCAGGCTCGTGTTCTTCCTCCATCTCAGATAACTCTAATTTTACATGTTAATTAAAAATTATCTACTATACCTTCATATGTTCATCTTAATTAAATTAAGTACCTGATTTTATTAATTTCCTAGCCTTTTATTTGGTTGATCTGGTAGACTCTTAATTCACAAATAAAAAAATAAAAAAAGATAAAGATCGATTATCATTTGAAGTTCTGTTTTTCTTTTTCTAATATTACCATTCAATTTTTTATTTTTTTATTATGCAGCTCAAGTACCATGACACAGGTGCTGAAAAGGATTACATTCCGACATCTGGTGCGTGAAACATGAGAAATAAGGTATATGTTTTGTTATTCTTTTCTCTCGCATTCGCTTGCTCTTGCGTCTCAAACTCTTTCTCTAACAAGGATTTGAATTAAATGGTATGGATGTAGAAATTGATAAACGGAGCAAAATTAAACTTCTGGTATTGCATCTCTTTCTCACCTCAAGTTGGTGCAAACAATGCCGGATGGTTTTGCAAAAGACTAGTTGACATGTGCCGTACTTTTGGAATGGTATGTGCATATATTTTTCATTTTTCTTTTATCAAGTAAGAAATTTGTTTTAGATTTATCAATTCTAAATAACCAAATAAAAAAGGGAAATTTTAATTACCTTGCATTAATTTCTTCCAAAATCTCAAACATATTTAATTATGTTAATTTAAGTATTTTCTAACATAATTAATCAAGAAAAAGAGCAAATAAATAGTTTTGCAGAACAAATGATAAATGAAAATGCCAGAGAGAATAATTTCATACATGAAATTGCTCGCTTATGTTTTTATCAGCTCATACATGCATTGTATATGTTATTTATATCTTATCAGAAATGAATAGTGTATGATCATCCTAATGAGCCGCTTAGACTGAACATGAATTTGTTGCACTAAGAGCTAATTATATGCTTATTGTAATAATTGCTATCTTCCAAAGAATTCTTTATATATCACACCTATTTACTTTACGATATTAGATCGATATACCCATAAGTTACATGATGTACCATACTAATCACCTGTGCTTAAAGATTGGGGTCATACAAATTGAGCCTTTCTTAGATAGTACAAGACATGAATAATGTGAAGATTGGGGTCATACCAAAAATCACACAAGCGTGCTTCAAACATCACTCAACTCTATTTATTTGTTTTTAAGTTGATGCTGTCCAATGTAGAAAGAAATCAGTTGGCAAGTAGGGTGCATCCAGAATTTTTGTTAGGGGGGCAAAAAAATATCGAATCGAGTTTAAATAGCTAATCGGATTTAAATTTATTAACTAATTGGATACTCGATAAAAAACAATACTTTAAATTATATTTTTCAATACTCTAACTTGTAATTTCTGATGTTTTAACTTATAATTCTAATTACCAATTATAATTCAATAAGTTTATTTTGATTTTAACACTAAATTTAATCAGAATTATAAATCAAAATCCAGAGGGTATAAGCCTCCATATAGATATTCTATTGAATTGCATTATCGTTGAACTGGATTATTGAAATTGAAATGTCTGAGTATGAACCAGAACTGTGGGTTTATGGTGGGCGTCTGCATAGACGAGCAGGGTGGTATTTGTTAGTGTTACTAGATTTAGTAGTTGTAAAGATTAGGTTCCAAATATTCCTGTTAATAGTTATTTGATTTCCGATTAATGTTATATATATTGATTGCCGATTGATTATTGTTATTGAGCATTTGCATTTGTCATTATAGAATTTAACTGCTAATTTTTTGTGCGGTGATTTTATTCTTAATATGGATTTCCTTTGAATCCAATAATATGGTTCCAACTATTATTTTTGATGCTGATGTGACTCATCCCTCTCCAGGACAAGGCACCAGCCCTTCTATTGCAGCAGTAAGTTTTCTTCCTTTTTTTGGTTCAATTCAATGTGCTTTTTGAAGGTAATAAATTGTTAACTTTTTTTATTTTTAATCATACTTGAAAGTTATGGCTTCGCAAGACTGGCCAGAAATCACTATTTATACTAGTAATGTCAAAGCACAGAAGCATCGTCAGGAGATTATATCCTGTTTAGGCAAGATGGTCAAGTATGTACATCAGTACTATATTATTTCTAATTTTTATAATTTTAAGCTATACTGGGATTCACTTCTTATATTGGGATTCATTAAATTTGCAGGGAACATCTTATTTCTTTCGGAAGAAAAACTGATTTGGTGCCTAAGCAGATTATATTTTACCGGTACTATATTGTTTCCTTTTTTTTGGTTTGTAATGTTTGATGGCAGTATGATATAACTAATTATGCCTCTCTGGCTCTTTAGGAATGGAGTCAGCAAAGGTCAATTTGAACAAGTGCTGCACTACGAAATTAACGCCATAAAAGATGTAGGATAATCTTTTCATATTTAAAAACAGAAAAAAGAAAAATATTATTTTTTTAAATTAATCCAATTTATTTCATACTATAACACATTTCTTTCTTTCTTTCTTTCTTTTTTTAAATCAAGGCTTGTGAGCAGCTGAGTGAAAATTATAAGCTGGCTATAACATTCATAGTGGTACAGAAGAGGCACCACACCCGAGTTCCTTAATTTATTATGATTTGTTGTGCAGGGACTGTTGTAGACACCGGAATTTGTCATCCTACAGAGTGTGATTTCTACTTATGCAGCCATGCTGGTATTAAGGTATGACTTAATTACTTTGCTGGTTTTAGATGATTCTGTATTGGATTGCTACAATTAACTTTGTGTTGCAACATATTATTTTCAGGGGATCAGCCGACCAACACACTATCATGTTCTGTGGGACGATAACAAGTTTAATTTAGTGTCGATGAACTTCAGAGTCTAACCTACAATCTATGTATATTATTTTTCTTGTTATCAGTCATTTATTGTTATTTTTGTTTTATTTTTGGAAAGGTCCCTATATTTTCTTGTTGACAACTATTTAAGTTCACTAACTCCTAAAAGAACTGTTGTTTGATGTAATAATAAAATTGGTAAACTCCTAAAAGGGGGGGAATTAAAATGTTGATTATGGGCTTAAAGTGTTAATGTGTTACCGGTAGGGATTCATGGAGAATTTCATGAGGATTTGAATTACAATTAAAATTGAGAACATGTGATATTAAATAGTTGAGTGGTTTGACCTCCAACCTTTACTCAAAAAAGAAATTTGAAAACCTGTGTTGTGTGTTTAAGGATTCAGGGATCAATCACAAACACTGCGTGAATTTGAGTATGCTTTGTTTACTTGTCCTTTTAATTTTATTGTGATGGCTGTGCATTTTTTTTTTTGTTTCCAATTAGTTTTTGTTTTATTTCAACAAAATATTTTTCAATGTGTGCAACACATGTAATTCATGTTTTACAGGGTGTACTTGCAATATATGTACAAAATTGCCAACATTACACATTGGTAAGACATTATTGACAATTATATTAAGTAAGCACCACATAAACAATTACTGAAATCAGATATTGGCAAGTTTGTCAACTTTTTGCTCTGAAAAGTTTAAATAAATAAAATATTTAAACAATTACTGATTTTTGTTTTGACAAAATCTCGAAATATAGAAAGAATGAGATGATTTATCCCGTCCGTCGAATAGGATAAACCATCACGTCTAGCTAATTTTGTTTTTAGTTACCCAACTCATTAATCCTTAAAAAAAAAAAAAAAAAAAAGCTGGATGGTATAGTTGTTCCTGTCCATAAAAAAAAAGCTGGATGTTTTGCATGCTATGTTCAACCTGATGATGAATTATTTAAATAAAATTCACAAAAAAAAAATAGTGTTGGACGGAATACAATATCCCATGTAGTTTTTTTTTTCTTTTAAGATTAACGAGTTTGGTGGAATTAAAAATGTAATTAGCCAGACATGATAGTTTATTCCGTCTGACGGACGAGATAAACCATTATGTTCTTCCTATATTTCGAAATAAACCCTATTCCTATTTCGATATTTTATTATTATTTTTTTATTAATAAAAAACGAGCACAAATACGCTATGTTAGGTGGAATCTGTTTCCCCTCAGGTACCGTACTTGTAGGAAAAATCAAGAACAGTCTGGATTTAATCTCAGTCGGACCACAATACTTATTATAGATATAGAAATATAGAATGTATGTTTTAAGATTTGTGCTGAAGTTAAAAGAATGATTTGAATTTGATAGTTCTACGTATAGTGTCAGAGTGATCAAAATTCATGTTAGGCATGGTGTCTTCACGTGCCCATGTTGTGTTTTCAAAAGCGTTTTTAGTAGTGAAATCACATTGAATCAGGTTAAGTAATTATTTATTTCGGAAGAGGGGGCAGTGATTTGGCCATCGGATCACTTTTGTGTTTGATAGGTTCTCTTACCGTCAGATCTGCTTTAGAATTTGTGTGTACGGCTTTTAAAGCAGACGTGAAATTACGGGCACAAATCCTAAAGCAGATCCGACGGTGAAAAGAACCCATCGAACACAAAAATGGTCCGATGGATGTCGGACGCCCCCCTCTCCCATTTATTTCTGAGTTTTGAACATTGAATATAGATCTATATAGAACCAGATTATTGCTTATTCTTAAAGAAAATTTTGCCTATCCTTAAATAATATAATTAAAATCTAAAGTGATTAATTGATGACAGTCTGTACTCTGTAGCCTACTAATTATAAAAAAAGCATCCTTAAAATTAAACAAAATTCTGACTACACCTTTGAATGTTGTGTCCCAAAGTCTGACAATACATGTGTCAACATGACACAGATTAACATGACTAACGACACATAATATACGGATTAATTAGCTCATTAAGTTTCCACCCAAATTGCATCATAAAATGTTGTGTACAGCCAGAAATCTTTTTAATTGCTGAAAAAATAATCAAATAGAACATAACTATTTTAACTTGCTAAGTTTTCTAATTTTAACACTATTTTATATTTTATAATTCAATTACTACATGTAACGAATTTTTTCGACAGTCCAATATAACGCATAAAATTAGAGAAAAAAAAAAAAGACAACACAGAAAAAATATATTTGACAAAAATATAAAATTGACCAAAATAAAAACATGATTTCGTTTACTGTTTTGTTTGAAGTCAATGACACAGAGTTTAGAAATTTGACCCCTGCATCTCTGATACTATGAGAGTTTCTAATCTAATGTAGCAGTTTCTATTCCATTTTCAAGAATGTGGAAGAGTTTCATATTTAGAAACTATGCCTGAAAGTTTCATATTAAGAAACTGTTTATAAACTCTATGCTGATCAAATGATTGGCTGAAATTATTTCTCATTTTAATTTTGTTGCTGATATGGCTTAATAGAAACTTTAAAATTAATTTCAGAAATATTAGAGTTAAAACATTAAAAATCTTAATTTTTAAAAAATAGTTAACAATTATTTAAAAACTCATTTGAGTTGTTGAAATGTAAATAGATTACAATTTATAAGGTAGACATAATATTCATGTCTAGATACTTTCAGACACGTCGAAGTACGGATGCCAACCTTTATTGTACCGATACTCATATTGTGTCCGATCTCGATATTATTCAACATGATAGATGATACGGCACAACACCTACTTTAAAAGTGTGTCGACTCTACACGATATGAATCGAGGACACGGGACGTATGCAATACACTAGTCACGGGGAGCAGATGGCTTCAATAAAAATAAATAAATAAAAAATAAAAAGCAAATTTGGTCAATGGCAGCTTTTATCAACTGCTGAGGAACCGAACAAATCCGTATCACCGCAGGTAACTGAGGTGCAAGCGGAAAATCCGAACCATTCTTTTAGCTTGACACAAATCTTAAAGTAAACCCCCTTTATAGTCACAACAGATCTGGACCATACATTTCATATCGGACACTTTAGTGTTAACATTTACTGCGTACGAGTCCTAAACTATACACGGATGTCATGTCACGTCACGTCAGGGTCAATTTTTCGTACGATATGAAATGGACGGTTCAGATCGGTCTTCGATAATCTGGAGACTGAACAGAAGTAAAATTGCTTCTTCTTTTTGGCCTTTCTGCATATTGTAGTTCTATATTAATTTAAGTCCATTTTAAGATATAATCAACAAATTGAGCAGATCTTGAATCAGCTCCAGCCTCCAGTAGACAAATCAAGTAATCAACTCTTTTTGTTAACTTGTGTTTAAAAATTTCAATCACAAAAGTGAACGCACCAAATCGTTTTGTTTTACATATACACACTAATTCTGTACATGTACATTAAAACAAAAATATATTATAAGAGAACTGAAAATCTCATACAGATTGATATATTTTTTATAAAAAGTTTAGACTAGATGAAAAATAATATTTTTAAATGACATTTACATATAAATTACATTCATTAAATGATATATTAAATGACATTTACGTATTTTTTTAATCTTTTCAACATATTTTCATAAAAAATATCAAACAAAATGTCATATTAAATAACAAATAGCATTCCTTAAATGATGTTAAGAAAATAGAAAAAAACAAATAAAAACATGACTAATCAATTATCAATCAATTCCTTAAATGATATTTGAAAAATAGAAAAAAATCATAACTAATCAGAAAGTTGATTGGATGACTGGTATTTCATACGAAATTTCATTTTTCAATTAAAACCATTAACGAATCATGACATCTACATGCTTAATATAAAAATAGAGATATATAAAGAGTAGAACAATGTGTTTTTAAGTTCACTGAGCTCTTTTGTAAACTCAGCTCTAAAACCTATAAAATTAACTTCAAATGAAAATCTGAACTGTTGAAATCTATCATTTTTATGAGTAATATATCTAAATATGAAAATTTTAAACTTTTTAATTAATTAGTATAAATTAAAATTGTCAAAATAAAAAGATAGTCGAGCGGTCATAATGGAGAACACTCTATATATAAATATGTTTTTCAATCCTTGTCAACAGTACAGTGGATGCCAGTTGGATTTGAACAGATTTGCAATCCTTTTCAACAGTTGCTATCTATCAATTATACCAGACTAATAGTTGACCTTTTACTTGCCACACAAATAAATGAATTAATATATAACGATAGAATTTAATATATTCTAATCCTATTAGGTTTAGCAAGTTTAGTTCTCTTTCAAATGTAGTAAGGACTAAGGAGTACATTTTTTGTACACTTTAATTATTTTTCCTATTTAATTCAGTTTGATGTATTCAAAACTATTAGATTCTGAATTTGTTTACTGTGTTAAAAGAAAGGTTCTCTTTAAAAAAAAAAAAATGCCCACCAACTTTAAACAGTTATATTATGTTCCCATATGTTTTGAATACATCAAACTATGTAATATTATTCCGTAAAGAAAAAAGGACTGCAGACTTAGTTAGTGGTGCGAGCTCCGTCTCTTTACGGAGAGGTTGCATGTTATATTATACATTCGTTTGACAATCTTGACAGGAGTGAGTCTATGGTACTATGCATATTACGATTTGTTACCGTACTATGGCTCGATATTCGAGTTTTCAAATCCTAACAATCAATCCGAACTGTTCATCTTGTTCTCCATATTAACATGTGTTTGGAGACCAAATTTTACATTTTTTGAAATTCTTTTACTATTTTTTTAGATTTATTGAAAATCACTGTTTTTGGATGGTCCAGAATTTTCAGATCAAGTGATTTTCTAAATATCTAAAAAAATAATAAAAAAATTTCAAAAAATGTAAAATTTGGTCTCCAAACACATATTAATATGGAGAACAAGATGAACGGTTCGGATCGACCGTTAGGATTTGAAAACTCGAATATAGAGCCGTAGCACGGTAACAATCCGTGATATGCATAGTACCATAGACTCACTCATCTTGATAGTATTTTTATAATTAAGAAAAAGATCGTATAAATAGGAAAAAAAATGTATAAACAGTATGTTGAACATATAGATTGCTTTCCCTTCAAACTATTGTGCAATTTGATTATTATTTGATATCTCATCGATGATTGTTAAATAAAATAAATCAAAATATACAAATCGTTGGAGAGAGTTATTATTGATTTGAGACAAAAAAAAAATGTTATTTTTAAGTACCCAAAAAATTTGTACAGTTACGAGTCTCGGGTGATTAT
The DNA here is from genome assembly GCA_033356055.1 of Carex pumila. Lineage (NCBI taxonomy): Eukaryota > Viridiplantae > Streptophyta > Magnoliopsida > Poales > Cyperaceae > Carex > Carex pumila. Next base: position 478,525 of record JARJHM010000108.1, read on the forward strand.
TTTTACTACTAATTAGACTTCATGACATATCGTTCAATACGTATGTGTAACTTTCATAAATAGCATGTATAAATATGATTAGTTTATCAACAATCTGAGTATCTATTAAGATAAATAGCATGCACAATCATAAATTTCATAAATAGCATGTGTAGCTAATTACAAAAGAGTAAGGCTTGATTGCTATGGATATCATAAGGTTATTCGTGTTACGGTCTCAAAAACCTATTATATAAATTTCAAACTTCGATTTAAGTAGTCCAATAAATTAGTTATATAATGAACTTTTAGAATACCAATTTTTATTATTTTTATATTTTTTTAAATATTTTTATGAATTATGAAAGATGGCAAAAAAACTAACTTAAAATATTAACAATTTTTTTATTTTAAGTCATTTGACATATTTTAAAAATCATAAAAAATAGTAAAAAAATTCAAAAATAATAAAAAATAGTATTCTACAAGTTTATTATATAACCAATTTATTAAATTACTTGAATCAAAATTTAAATTTCATTCAATAAATTTTTAAAGCTATAGCACATATGTTATGCTATCATAGCATCCAAGCCATACTCATTACAAAACTCAACAGAAGCAGATCTATGCTTGACAAGTCAATATCCATTTCAATTAAAATAACATTTGTCAAATTAGTTGTATTGTCAATAGATTGCCTGCATTAAATGTCCAAAATGCCCAACCAAATTACAGTTGAAATTTTAAAGTATTGGAAGGACATAATTGAAAATGTGTAAACAATCATGCAAGTTGTACAGACAGCAACATTAGTACCATGGTTTGCAATCGCTTTCAATCCATGTCTTTCTCATGATGACATCAACAGTTCAACTGTTCAACACCACAAAGATCTTTTTTTAATTTTTTTCCCCAAGGTATGACCTTGAATGTACCAATCAATAAATCCAGAGACTGCATGTACCAGTTGCTTTCAGATCTTTTGTTTCTACGTGGCGGTTGCACCAATTATACCACCTTTGTTGGTACCACAGTACCACACTATGCCCCTGCAACTTCGCAAAATGTTCCCTGATAATTTTCAAAAACACCTGAAAATCTTGCTTTTGCTACACATTGCAAAAATACATTCAAAATAGAGAACCAAACATAAGGTTAACATTTATTATACCTCACAGAAAAAAGGCAAAAAAAAAAAAAACTGACAAGTGGTTCGAATTCTCTTAACCATTATCTACAGACATTTTTTAACACAAAATATGCAAATTCACATTTGAAACCCTAAATTGTGACAATACCTCAAAAACCATTCAACGGCCGTCGGCTGAGGTAAAAGATTCGGCAAAACCGATCGGCCGGCTCGGTATACTCCCCTTACTATCCAGACTGACAATGCTATATGTACCGCTCATGTCGGTACTTGCAGTGGTCCCACTCACATCAGCATCCTGCCACCCTTTAACCATCTGTAAAAGTGGTAGGTGCAAATCAATACCTAAATACTCTTCACTCTCATCCTTAGCGGGTTTCCATTTCTCGACCAGTGGTACCAATACCATTACTGCATGACTCATATCTGGCCGCTGATATGGCTCCCGGGCCGCACAATGGCCTGCCAGCTCAGCGACTGTGCAGATGCTCGCAAATGTTTCCTCATCAGATGTGTCGAGAGTTGAATCAATGGCTTCTTTGAGCTTTTGCTTATCAGTTCGGATCTGAGTGAACCATGAGGCGAGGTAGCGGGTCTCCTCGACCCGGTTTTCGTCCAGAGCAGTTAGACCCGTTAGTAGCTCCATTAGCACAACTCCGTAGCTGAACACATCTGCCTTAGTTGTGATTTTTCCAGTCACTGATAACACAAAAATAACAGTTTAGAAAGATTTGTAATTATGTGAAAAGGAGGGTTCAAATGCCACCATTTTTAGAACTAAAATAACATAAAACTTAAAACCTAAAAGTCAAAATAAAACCATTAGATATGATCTATATCATTTTCTTTATGCACATAAAATATCATGATATTTGATTTTGTTTTAATTTTATGGATGTTAATTTTTCAACTTATTAATTCATATAAAACTAAATAAAAATGAAAATTTTTTATCTGCAGAGAAAATAATATAGATCACATGTAATGTTTTACTTCAACATATAAATTTCAGAATTTTTGTTATTATAATATTTAAAAATAGGGGCATTTGAACCCTCTAATCAATTATTTGACAAATTTGCAAAAAGAGTCCTCATATACTTTTATTTAAATAAAGGTGTATATTTTGTCAAGGAACAGAAGACAGTTAATATTAGTCAGATTTTCGCTTTTAAAGCATGTACAACTGCAACAACAAAAACAAGATTAACTAAATAAAATAAATAAATGAGCACTCACCGGCATATTCAGGAGCTAAGTACCCAAAGGTCCCAGCGAGGCGGGTCGCAACCGAATACTTGCCATCAGGCGCCAATTTTACCAAGCCGAAATCAGACACCTTAGCCCTGAAATCATCCCCTAACAAAATATTTGCCGATTTCAAATCCCTATGAATAAAAGATTGCTGTCCCAAATTATGCAAATATTCCATCCCTCTCGCCACATCAAGTGCTATATTCAACCTCCTCTTCAACGATAACGGGTTCAACCCGGCCGTTTTCCAGTGAAATAGGTGCTTGCTCAATGCCCCTTGAGGCATGAATTCATACACCAACAACCTCTCTTGACCCTCCATAGAAAACCCTAGAATCGAGACCAAATTGCGGTGCCGAACCTTAGTGAGCATAGCAATTTCAGCCTGGAATTCATCAATGGCTTTGTTGGTTACAACTGATGCCTCCATCCGCTTGACCGCAATCATTGTACCGTCGTGCAATTCACCCTTATAAACAGTGCCAAACCCACCTCGGCCAAGTATGTTTTTTTCAGCAAAGTTTTTGGTGGCCGTACGTAAAACTTGAACAGAAATTATGAAATTTCCCGCCTCGATGACATGAATATTGCTGTGGCCACTGCTATGCGGCTCACTGTGTGGTGTGTTAGCATTGGACCCTGCCACAACGATCTTAAGAGAGTTGCTACCAGGGTCAGACGAGTCATGCGGGTGTACAACAATAGAAGTCTCCGGCATAAGGGTAGATTTTCTCCTTTTTCCCTTGTAGTAGAAAAGAAACCCGGCAAGAGAAATTGCAATCAAGCTGGCACAAACAGTTGGTGCAATGATAGCTGAAATATTTGATTTCTTGGAAGTCCCTCGGTTTCCGTTCCCGGTTCCATTGTCATTGCTATTAGGGTTAGTTTTGGAATCTGGCGTATTTGGAGAGTCTATGCTTGGGGAAGAAGGAGAAGAGGCTTTATCTATCAACGGATTATTCGCTACAAGAAGAGTTACTCCATTTGGAAACGAGGGAACTGGAGGAGCCAAGTTATTAGAAGAGAGATTTACAAGCTTTAATGATTTCAAATTTGACAAATTTGACGGAATTTGACCCGTCAGGTTGTTCCCTCCAAGCTTGATATCAACTAAACTGTCTAAATTTCCCAAACTGGGGCTAATTGTTCCGTTTAATCTCAAATTTGGGAGATTTATTGCGGCCACCTTACCGCTTGAACATATGATACCCATCCAATCACCTACACACGGGTCATTACCATGCCAAGATAAGTCAAGTTGGGTCGGGTAATTTAATCCATGTAAGAAACCCAATAAGGAGGTGACATCTAGCGCGCATTCTACCCCCGGGTCAGATGAACAAAATGAGTTACCGCTGTGAGTAAAATTGTACTTCACTGATGGAATTGGACCCATCAAAAGATTATTATCCAATTGGAGGTCTTGCAAATTAGGCAGAGAAGTCAAATTTGAAGGTATTAACCCAACAAACTGGTTACTATTTAACCAAATGCGAGTTAATGCAGTCAAAGCACCAATCGAGTCAGGTATGGGTCCCGTGAAGCTATTGCCATGTAACCACACATCAGTAAGAAATGGCATTTGGGTGATCACATCTATTGGGCCCGTTAACCCGGATGACTCCTGGTTGTTAAGCCAGAGAACCTTTATGTTTGACCCGGCAAAGCTTGATGGGATCATGCCGGTTAGGTTGTTGTAGGAGAGTTGAAGCATGTTTAGATTGGATAACGACCCGAGGAAATCAGGTATCGGCCCAACCAACCCGCATTTGGTACAAGTCAGGTTGACCAAGGCAGCTGAATCTGCTAGATCTGTTGGTAGGGTCCACCCACCAGTGGATTGATTTAATGGATTCTCTGTTAAGAGATAGAGACAGTTATTTCTCATTGTCAAACAAATTCTATTTACTTTTCTATAAAAAGACAATTACGGTACCGATTACTACAAGATGTGGTACTGGTACTTCCTTTTACTCTGTTTTACTGTTTTGGGGTTTTCCTAATTGGATAGTTAATGATTTTTTTTTTCTTTTTTTGCGAAGTTTTATGCAGTATTTCAGGTACCAGGCTGTCAGCTTAAGTTGCCACTTGACAATGTGGTACTAAATTTGGAAAAGCAACATAGAGTAAACAAACCTAACACTAACCAATAATAACTGTGAAAAAAAGAAAATTAGAAAAAAAAATAAAAAAATTACCATCTAGAGAAAGATCAAGAAGGCTCGACAACCCACGGAAGAAATCCAAGGGAATAGTGTCAAACTGATTTCCATTCAAAAATGCATATTTCAAGTTCGTAAGACCCCGAAAAGATGGCAACTTTCCCCTAAATTTGTTGTTCTGAAACCCTAAATTGGAGAGCATTGACAGTTGGGTGAAGTTACCGGGTAGCGTACCCGCTACCCCAAGATTCTGTATCTGGATTTGTGAAACCCGATTTCCCTCGCAGAACACGTGGGGCCACTTGGGTGGCCCACACGGGTCTTGGTTGTCAGAAGGCCATTTTAGGATCTCTGGGTTGTCTAAGCTAGATTGAAATGCTAGAAGAATTGCGTAGTCGCCTGGGTCCGTGGTGGATTTGGTGAAAATCGGAAGAAGCGAGATCACGAGAGAGAAGAAGAGTAAAGGAGGCATCTTTTTGAGTAGAGCATGAAAAAAAATCGAAATGAAGCGGGGGTGAAGGTTGTCAGGTTGATTTCTTCTTTCCTCCACCTCTCTCTAACGGAAGCGGTGGTGAGAACACACCGATTGGGAGACTAAGAGTTATCGTTTTCTGGTAAGGAGCAAAGGAGAGAATTTACAGAAAGAGAGAGAGAGAGAGATCTCGAGATGTGTGTAGGGAGTAAAAGAGAAGCTTCACTTGGGAGTTGGGAAGCTCGCAGAGAGAGAGAGAGAGAGGAGACGGTCCAAAAAAGAAAAAGAGAGGAGATGAATTTTGTTCTGGAAGAATGTTAAAGGGATGATTGTGTACCTGCACAGAATTCATATTCTCTAAGGTCACATAATATCTCTAATACTTCAGTTTAGATCCAAACCTTCCGATTGTCCCGAATTATAATCGGACGGTCAATATGTAAAGAAAAATATTGTGTTACCTCAGAGGCGTGGACCAGCACAGTACTATACAAGGCGTGAGGCAATCAATACATCCATCTCCTCCGTTCGTTTCTCCCCAAAAAGCTGTGATAAATAATTAAAATAAAAGGTGTAATCAGTAAAATAAACAAACATCCATCATCCCATGTTATAGTATGATTTTCTGTGGTTTATAAATGTACAGACTATAGACAAATAAATTTGTAAATTACCCCTCAATTCATGGTTGATTAAAATTATAACTCCTTAATTAAAGTATTTTAAGTAACTCATTTTTTTTTTAAAATGCAATATTTGAATTTTGATACACTGGCAGGTCAACATGTTTTTTATTTTATTTTATTTTATTTTTTTTTTTTTAAGTTCCAAATAAGTCATCATATCTTTGTTCTTATCAGATATTCAATGGAAAATTTCAGCAAAAATAAAAATATATGAATTATAATCTAAATCAATTGTGTTGATTGTAAGTACTTTGAATAGTTAGTGACATCTAATTTATAATTAATGCCATGTTTATTTTAGATGTTTTTCTCTCACAGTCATATGGACTCATATCCTCAGTTGCCTTAGATTGAGATGTGAACTTGGCCACAGAAGATCAGATCAATTAATCCTGAATAAAACAAAAGGTGGCAGAATTCGTATCCTCTGAGATATCTCAAATTTTGCGTGACATTATGGAAAATCCAACCGTTTAAATGCGTTCTGCACGAATCTCAATGCACATAATTCTGACCCCCACATGACCTCTGAATAGGCACCGGACACGTCGGTCACGCAAAAGTTGAGGTATCTCAGAGGATACGCACTCGTATATTATCCTCTCCATGAATTAATTAAAAATTAAGAACGTATAGCCGGTGTTGATGCTAATTAATTAAACTCCATATAACTTCTCAAACCGGTGATTAAGGAAAGAAATCATAAAATAATCAACATTAATTAAATATATATTGAGCAATGCACATGTCTCACATTTACTAATTTTCTTTTTTCAGTATGTCAGATTATGAATGAAATTCGCTGCTATTCCCTTCCCATGAGCAGTAACCCTGCTATCTCTGCTTTTCTGAATCCAACCGTTCAATTTTTTCCGAAAATGAATCTCAAAACAACTTTTTTCAAAAAAATTCTATGCATCCATCTCAAAACAATTCAATGACTGAATTTGAAAAGACAGGAATAGGAGGAACACTGTTCATGCATGAGAATAATAACACATTTTGATCCTGTCAAAGTATATCTTGAATTTTGTATAAATTTGAAAAATTAGTTTATGGAAAACATTTAAATTTTGCCAAAAATGAAAGATATACTTTAACTAATTTGATGTGATATTATTGTCCTTGACCTATTGTCTTAATTGATTTAAATCTTATGGTTCCCATAAATTAAAAGTATACGGTTGGCATCCCACAGTGGCAGGATATGATCAAATTTTCAATTTTAATACTTCATATTTATTTTTGAAAGTATGAAATTGGACCACCTAGATCTAACAGTTTGTGGCATTATAGTTTTGAATGTACATATGAACCCCTCCACCTGGCATGTTGGTATGGTATTATGGTAACAATCATGGGCCCCCATGTCAGAGACTCGTTACAGTAAAGGGGGGAGGAAAAGGTGGAAGTGAGGGACAGTTGCAAAAGCAGTTTTGATTCTTGGTCTCCTAAATTGAACACAGAGGCCACATGTTTTGGGGGGTTACTTTGAAAAAATATATTATTTTTTTGTGTGGATGATTGTATATTATTAGAAAAAAGATGTTTAACAGCTTTTTGCAGGAGGGAATTTATGTTTTTACAGATTAAATAAGAGTCTTTTCTGACAAATCTTACTTTGGATAAACTGGATAGGTTGTTTGATTTATTCAACTATAATTTTGCACTGTAAATTTTATTTGAAATGAAATTTTTCATTTTTCTTATATTTGTCATTATTTTTTGAGTAATAGAAAATACTTACCAGTCCCTCATCATAATATCTCTATTTAAACAAAATTTGTAAATTCTTTCCTTTCTTTTTATTTTACTTCACTTTTTCAAATTTCAAAACTTTTGTAAATGTGATCAATAAACATTAATTTTCCAAGCATACATCTTTTGTTTTTCTTCATTTATGCAGTACAAAAGGTGCTTCAATTCTAGAATATTTCGGCGCTATAATTGAATGATTCAATCTTAAAATTTTAAATCAAAAGAAGACACCACCTCATACATCTCGCTGTATATACCCATAAACACATGTAATAAATTTTGTCTCATTAAATAAGAGTTGGTATTATTGGTGGGGCAATGGATTGGCTATCTATGATGCTTTGTATTCATTATCCCTCACACATAATTCATGATTGTGTTGTGCTTTTTTTTATTACTTGTGTGTGTAGAGAGGGTTCAAATGCCTCTATTTTTTGTGCCTCCATTATGTCCTTATTTTTAAAAATTTTAATAACTCAAAATTTAAATCTTAAAATTCAAAATAAAACCGTTAGATGTGATCTATGTTATTTTTCTATGTGCCCATAAAAAATTATCACATTTTGATTTTATTTTTATATGAATTGAGAAGTTGAAAAATCAACGTCTTAAAATTATTCACTTTTGTATACATTTTTACAAGCTCAAGATGACAATCAAAATAAAGTTGAAATGCCATAATTTTTCACATGTGCATAGATAAAATGATATAGTTCATACCCAATTATTTTATTTTGAATTTTAAGATTTAAATTTTGAGTTATTAAAGTTTTTTAAAAATGGAGGCGTGATGGAGGCACAAAAAATGAAGGCATTTGAACTCTCCTCATATATATATATATATATAGAGTTGGGCTATGGTGCATTGCAATGCATGGAGGGGTTTGTGCATTGGATCATAAATCTAAAATTCAAAATCTAAATGGCCGATCCAAACCGTTCATCTTGTTCTCCATATTAATATGTGCTTGGAGACCAAATTTTACATTTTTCTGAATTTTTTTACTATTTATTAAGTATTTTACAAAATTGTTGATCCAACGGTGGCTACTGATTTTACTGTTTTGTTAAGTCACCATTGGATCAACAATTTTGTAAAATACTTAATAAATAGTAAAAAAAATTCAGAAAAATGTAAAATTTGGTCTCCAAGCACATATTAATATGGAGAACAAAATGAACATTTTGGATCAGCCATTTGAATTTTGAATTTTAGATTTATGATCCAATACACAAACCCCTCCATACATTGCAATGCACCATAGCCCAACTCTCTCTATATATATATAGATATAGATATATAGATGCTCTCTTACTAGTTACCCACAGATCACGCTTCAATCACTTTCCCTAACTTGCGGAGTAAATTACAGGCCACATAATTGATGATTTGTATAATACCCGGTGAGTTATCTGCACTGTCTGTTTAAATTTGCACAGATCTTAAATTAAATAACTTGCTACGAATTTTAAAGACTCTCGTACATCTACAGCTGATTTGAAAAAAACATTGATTGGCTGGAATTGCATACAGTTATGCGGTACTACCAGAGAATGCGCCTCCATATTAGAATCTATTAGGTCATGTTTGGTTGTGGAGTAAAGTTAAATCGAATTAAATTTCTTACTTCAAATTAAATTGGAGTAAGTTAATTATATTTGGTAGAGTAAGTTAAACCACTTTTTTAGATGGTGTAAGTTACTCCGATTTAGTTCAAATCTTACTTCATCTTAAACCGTTTATGTTACTTCTCATTTGACTCCTTAAGTGTGGAGTAAGGGGTTTACTCCACCTCTTGCTCCACAACCAAACATGATTTAAAGACTTATTTTAGGAATTTCGAAGACAATGTGATTATTTGAATATATTAAAATATTTTTTCTAAGATTTTTTTTTACTTGTGTGCGGTTGGATATATTAAAATAATAAAATATCTATAACTTGATTATCGTTTTACAATGTAGTATATTAAAATATGTATAATTTGCTTCGTTTGAGGTTTTCAAATTGTTTCATTTTTTAATATTAAAACAAACATCGGTGGCAATTAGAATGGCGGGTCAGGTTCATAACAACTTGATTTTTTTTTTTTTTTTTGGGGGTCGGATTCAAATCAGGTTCGGATCAGGCGGGATTTCGATAATTATTGTCGAATTAGTCGTGTTTGGTGGGTTTGATTTAGTCAAATATAATTTCGGGCTGTCTTAGATTATCTTGAATTTTAAATAAGATTTATAATTGTTTGACTTTTTGAAAAGAATCGGAAGACGAGAGCAATTTTTATAATACATAATTTCATTGAAATCAAACAATTTATTTTAATTCTTGAACGTTACAGAAAGTCTACTTGTAGCCAACAAAAATTGCATTAAAGTTTAAATATATATTATATGCATATTTACAAGGGCATATGCGAATAAATAGCTTTTACATGTGAAAAAAAAAAAAGTAACTTTCTTGGCCTTGGCCTTTTTATTAGATTAATTAAAGCAACCTAATAAACTTTAGATATCGGCACATAGGTTGCTATACTACATTAATATTAAATTTAGTTCCTAACTGAAAGCAACTAGTTAAGTTAAAAGAAATGTTTCTCTTTTTGTATGTTAGTACAACAACTCGCTTTTATGGTCCCCAATTATTATTTTTTCTTCATTTAATCAACTGTCACAAAATATGGTCCCCATAATGTATACAAATTCCATGTCATAACATGCGCCTCTACATCCAAAGCTATCGATTTTTTTGGGGAGAATTTCGTGTATACCCCTCAAAAAACTTGGAAATAACATATTCCCCCCCCCCTCTAAAATTCATAATATCGTATTACACTAAAAACTTCAAAAGCTTATAAATATTCCCATTTTATTGTCTTTATATTAAAATTAATTTTAAATTTATGAATTACTCATTTTATCTTTCATATAAAAATTAGTATAATTTTTCATAAAAATGTCAGTTTTCGAGGATAAACAACTCATTTCTCTATTTTTGACGCTTTCATTGTGACATTTAGTTATCTGCTTGTGTAAGTGCTAGGAGTAGAGAAATGACTCATTTATGCTCAAAAATTGATCAATTATAAGATAACATTTTTCTCGAAACGTGCTACTAGTTTTTGTTTTTTTAATGAAGGATAAAATAAGTACCTCATAAATTTAAAATAAATGTTAATATAAAATACAATAAATATTTGTGAGTGTTTGAAGTATAAAAGGGCAAATATGATATTATGAATTTTAAAAAAAAAATGCTACAAAAAGTTGGCAATGCAAAGCCTACCAAAATCTACTTTTATTTTGAGATTTAAAATGTATTCTAGATAATTCTTCTGGCTGGAACGCATGATGCTATGATAGCAACGTTTGCTTTTGTAAATTTTGGCATGTCAGTATTCCATAATCTCTCTTGACATTAATAAACAAAATTTTAGTGTACAGCTAAGCAACCACTACAAGAATTTGAATTTGAGTTCAATTTTGGGTCCGAGTGGAGCTAGATTAGATTCCATATTTCCATTTGTTTCTCTCCAAGTAATCTAAGCAAAAGGGCATTAAATCCTCATGTAATATGATTTTATTTCTCTTTTTATTTTTCAAAATTTAAACGGTCGATCTGAACCGTTCATCTTGTTCTCCACATTAATATGTGCTTGGAGACCAAATTTTATATTTTTCTGAATTTTTTTACTATTTATTAAGTATTTTACAAAATTGTTGATCTAATGGTAGCTTAACAAAACAATAAAATCAGCAGCTACCATTGGATCAACCATTTTGTAAAATACTTAATAAATAGTAAAAAAATTCAGAAAAATATAAAATTTGGTCTCCAAGTACATATTAATATGGAGAACAGGATGAACGGTTCAGATCGACTATTTGAATTTTGAAAAATCAAATTTGAACCATATACACTTCGGTCGAAGTGCTTACGAATGCATATTAGTCACTCTCTCATATCATTTATCTTACTAGTAATACTAGTTAAAATGACATTGAGATAAATAAAACATAAATTTTAATGAATTTTAAAGACAATTAGAAAGCAAGTCACATATAGTAAAGATCATTTGGATTTATCATGTAAATAAATATGAGCTGCTGTAAATAAATAAATACTGAGTTGCTGTAAAGACTACACAGCATGTATAGTCTTTTATAACTGCTACACAAGTAATACAGCGCATGATAATTAAAGAACAAAGGATGTGAATGGAATACAGTTCCAACCTCCCAACAGAATTTGCTTTGCTTTGTTAAACAAGTAACAATCAATCAAATATATAATTTACAGCCTCAACAAATTTGAAATTGGTTGCCAACCCAGAAGCCACGGCTTCTTACTCGAAGGCAGAGCAAAATTCAACTCAAACATCTCCTTAGCAACATTGCCATCTCTCTCACAGAATCCGACAAGGCGGGCCACAATGTCAGCACTCTCATCAATGTGGGCCTGATCGGTTGGGTCAATCCAGAGTTTGTTGACCAGCTGAAGCTTCCTCTGCTTGCCATCAAGTGGCACGTCCCACTTGAGGAAGAGGCGCTCTCTCTCCTCTTCTGTAAGTCGCGAGTTCATGCGCTTCGCAAGGAACTCTCTCTCGTTTTTGAGTTCTCTAATGCTATGTTTCACAAAGAAGGTTTTACATGTCAAACAAAGAAAAACTTTGCATGACGTAAAGTTGCAACAGTATTTTTTGATATCTCAAATTTTAGGCTAACTGCTACTTATTATTTTAGTTCTGAACTTCAAATTAACATCCTCTGAGATATCTCAAATTTTGAGTTGATATGTGAAAAAATCCAGACCATTCAAAACCTTTATGCACGAATATCAAAGCACAATAATACTGTCCCATGCATTCCGAATAGGCACCCAAAAAAATTTGGCCCCGCTTTAGTTAAACTGAAAGTTTGAGATATCTCAGAGGATACAGACACAAAAACTTCTCTGTGGTTCAGTATAAATTGGTCTGATGAGGAATTATACCAGTACTGGAAGGTTAATATAGCTCAGGTAAAAAAATGTGGTTCAGTATTGCAATCTACAATCATCTTACAAAATAGTACCTTGAGGAAATAGAAATTGCGGGGTCATCCCCACACATTTGTGCAGGGCTTGCATCTCCTCCCCCTTCACTAAAGTGCTGGTGCAACCACATGAGCCTCCTTAGCTCCACCTCTACATAGATTTGATCCGCTTGGTCACCCTGGAACAGCAAATAGAATTGTGTGCGATGTATGATTGACACGTAACACTCATGCCACAGCATGAATATCTGTTGCATCTGTTCCCTGAATGTGTTCCTCCATGAATTGGGGGAGCTTTGTATGGCTGAGATGTTCTCAGTTTCATTGCCTTCTCCGTTTGCTGCTTCATTTGATTCCAATTCCAAAACCTGTCAGAAAAAGACATACGAAACAAATTAATTATGCTTCTTTTAATATGTCAACATTTCAAACTCTCTTCTCCATTTTCTGCTTCAATATTTTCGTGTCCCAATCATGCCTCACATTTTTCTATCCATTTTCATTGTCCAAATAGTCGATCTAAACTGCTCAACATGATCTCCATATTAAAATGTGCATGGACACCAAATTTTATATTTTTTTGGAAATTATTTACTATTTTTTTTAGATAGGTATGTTTTTCAGGAGATTCTGGACCATCCAAAAACAGTGATTTTGTATCTATCTTAAAAATTTAGTAAAAACATTTGAACAAGAGAAGAGTTGACCAAAATTATGCTAAATCACACACCTGTCTGCCTAGTGTTAGATAAATTACCTTTTGAACAAGAGAGATCTAAAAGAAATGATCCAGAAGAAGTTTACAGTTCACTACACAATGAAATGATCTAACTGTTTTAAAAGAAGTTACAAACCTGGCAAACAAGCAACTGCTTCTGGTACTGGAGCTTGGCAACTCGTTCCTTCAGCTCGGTGACATAAGCCCTAATGCTCCTAACATTCTCCTCGGCTGCATTCTGAAACATCTTTTGCATTTTCCTCATGTTCACTGAGCTCGATCTTCTATAACCGCTGCCAGGTGTGCCTTCTCGTGAGGATGCATCTCCACCACTCATCGCTGGGGTTGTAGCATTTGATTCCGATTTGGTTGGTGTTGACTCAGACTTGGTAGGAGTGTTGCTGTTTGCTGTGTTGGTGTTTGACTCGGTCTCCAATTGTGGGGCCCGATTCTCGTCAGCCTCATTGGCAGGGCTTAATACTGCATTTCTAGAAGAAGAAAGAGGGGAGCATGGAGCTTTTAGCAGATTTGGCCTGCTTGTACAAGAATTGAATCATTGTCAGGTTAGATGCAATTAACAATTTACCAGATAGAAGATACAGCACTTTTCTCTCAAAATTAAATATGTAAATGGAAAATAGTGGGAATATGCATATTACACACCAGTCCACGCTATGGACTCATATCTCCATGTTTGAAGAACGAACAGACAATCTGAACTGTTCAACATGATCTCCATATGAAAATGTACTTAGAAACCTAATTTTACTATTTTTTCAGATAGGTAGAAAATCACCTGATTTGAAAATACTGGACTATTTAAAAAAGGTGATTTTCTACCTATCTAAAAATAGTTAACAAATTAAAAAAAATGAAAAATTTGGTCTGCTAGTACATTTTCATATAGAAATAATGTTTAATGATTTGGATCGACTTTTTAAACTTTGAAAATAAAGATATCCATAGTACATGTAGATCCGTAATATGCATATCACTTGATGGGAAAATAACAGATAAGCTAAACAAAAATGAAAACCTGTTCAAAGTGCCGCTAAGTGCCAGTGGAAGTGTCTTCTTCTTCTTACCAGACTGGTTCTTGGTTGTCACCGCCATCTTCTCCATATTGGCCACGTTACATTGACCAATCTGACCCGCTATATTTGGTAGAGACATGACGAGCCTATCGATCGATAGCTGTACATTCTCTAGCTGTGCCTCCAGGTTGGCAATCGTGTTCCCTTGCTGAAGTCGGGTTATTTCCTCCTTGAGGTTGGTCTGACCACCAGGGCCCGTTTCTGATGAAGGCAATTCTTTGTTCTCCGCTGATGGTTTAACAGAGCGCATCTCTCTGATTTCAGATTGCAACTTTGCAATTGTCTCAGCTGCATCCTGGTTACCTAGTCGATGGCATGCTACCTGTGATTTGCATGTAGGTCTTTATGATAAACTAAATATCGAGATTACACAACTTGCTACTACTGGTAATAACATAAGAAAAACAGGCAAGAATAATGCTCAATCCAAGTGGTATTGAGCACTAGTACAGCACATTGCTGCCTAACCTAACAAGTAATAAACTAGTGCTACCTTTTTTCTGCTAAATGACACCAAACAGACCCTGGAAAACCACAATAAGCCCTTTTGACCTTCATCAGCACAGTCCCTCAAATTTTTATGAAGTCCCCGGCAACTCTCTAAAATCACGACAACCCCTTTTGACCTTAAAACTTATTTGAAACCCCGCCCCCCCTAAAAATTCATATAAAGACTTTTATAAATCATAAAAATTATAAAAACACACTTCTTGTGTTTTAAAATCTAAGTAAATACTAAGAACATTAAAACAACTCATAAAAATTCATTAAATACAATACAGTAGGTGCTGCATATAACTAACTAATTACATTACCTCCTTTTGGAGAACCTCTAGAGCATGATTAGCCTCGTCACCGAGCTGCTGCTGTAGGTGCTCAAGCTTGCGGATCTCTTGCATGAGCATTACTGGTGCTGTGGAGGACTGCCTTAGTGGGTTAGCATTTTGTCGAGATGGTCCCGCAAAAGAGAAGGTTAGGCACTTTGCAATCCGACGGGGTGACGAGTCAAATGTATTCCGACCCTAAAGATATCCAAATGATATAAGATAAAAATGAGAAGCAGAGCAAGGTTATATACACTCATTATACATGCACTGACTAGTTTTTGTTTCTAAGCTAAAGATCAGTCAAACAAGGTTTGATTGAGGTTAATTTAAATGCTTAATTGGCTTGATTTGTAATATTAATGGGGATCAAACTGAATACTAATTATGTAAAGAAATAAAATATGGTAATTACCTGATGATTTTCACAACCTATCTTCTTGCGTAGCTCATTCAACTGAAACTTCACAATGTCTCTTTCCTTCTTTAACTCCTCCATCTCCTCTTCCATCTACCAATTTAAATAAATCATATAATTAGGATTGATCTTTCAGGGTTCAACCAAATATGAACTCAAAATATAATAATTGGTATACCTGTTTAATCTTCCTGTCCTTCTCTATCAAAATTGCATCTGAGTTGGTAGCCTCAGGAGTCCGTAGTTCAGCTTCCAACCTGGCAACTTCCTTTTGTAGATGTTTCACCAGTTGCTTGTCCGAAATAACCTGATTAATTAATACAATAGACAATTAATTGAGGATTATACAAATTATTAAAAAATGAGGTTTAAATACCTGGTTCAAACTCAATTTGAAGAACCAAGGTCTCACTGATGCCAAACTAGGTTAAGTTGGGTCCATTTGCCGAGACTAGTTTGGTCTAATTTAAGGAATTTACGAAGAGAAAAAAAAAAAAAAAGATAAAACAAATTAGGTCATTTGGAGCTTACTTGGAGAACTTAGGGGAAATTAATTGGGTTCTATTGCAACTTAATTGCTTATGTTGAGAGTTATCTTAGACTGATATTACTGAGAACTTAAAATGGAGGCTCAGTTGCAAAATTTCATGAGGGTTGATCGGGTACAAAAAATGACTAAAATTGCCACTATGTATACTCTACTAGGAAAAACTGAAACCTAATAAAAAGATTAAAAAAATGAGCGTACCATGTTGACTTGAGCAGTGTTGGTGACCTTCTTGGCACTCATGGCGAAGAACAGGGTATTTCTGGAAAGCTCCATATTGGATTTACTTGGACTCATGGTGCATATAATCGCTGTCCGGGCATTCCCTCCCAGAGACAGCTGTAGTATACGAGTCAATTTTGAGTCCCTGTACGGTATGTGCCCACTTTTGTTCTCACTGTCAATTACAAAAATAATTGATTGTAATTGGCATGAAAGAGAAATAAAGAAGAAAATTGTTATAAGAGAATAGATCATACCAACATCAGCATTTTAGTGTTTATACAAGGTTTAGAGAGAATTGATTGTACTTGTAGTCAAATTTTACATTTTTTAGAATTTCTTACTATTTTTTTAGATAGGTAGAAAATCACTACTTTAATAGTCTAGAAGTTTTAGATCAAGTGATTTTCTACCTATGCAGATTCAGATCGACTATTTAAACTTTGAAACGGAGATATTGATCCATAGTACGGATCAATATGTGTTATGCATAGTACCATAGCCTCACTCCAAAGTTCAAGTAAATTAGGATTTAAGATTTCCTGGCCAAATACTACTAACAGGCAGGTCCAGTATAGATATCTTGGGCTTAAAATGCAATATATTGGAGCAAAAATCATAATGAAAATAACTATGTACCTCAGCTTTCTAATAACTGTTGTCAGAGTGAGAAGGCTTTTGTTGATGTGGCAGCCTTCTTCAAGAGTCTTGCCCTTTGCATGTGTCTGAGCCACCCTCTCACTCCCGGCAAGATCTACAAAATTCTGTACCAGTCCAGAAGCACATAACAAACAAAAGTATTAAATACTATATTTTTTTTTTCTAGCAGTCTATAATTAAAACAGTAAAGAGTGGCTAAAGAATATATTATATTTTATTTTAGCATTACTCTGTAAGTGGTAAAAGAAAGTAGTTAGTTTTCAATGGTCAAAATATATTCAGTTCCAACTGGTGAAATGAAAAATAAAGAGGTAATGTGCTTACCAGTACAGCTACAAATGATTTGACACAGCCTGAGTGTTCACGCAAGCGGCTCTCTACAGTCTGCATATGTAAATAGTTTTTTTATACAAGGGTCGGAAATTAGGAGAGAAAAGAGACTATTATACTTGGCTTGTTCCCAGTATATATAATGTCAAATATTACAGTTCTGCATAATTTATATACCAGTGTATCTTTCTTATCCAAGGGTCAGAAATTAGAAAAGAAAAGAGACTATTATACTTGGCTGGTTCCAGTACATATAATGTCAGCTATTACAGGTGCATAATAATGCCTCAGGTACTTAACACCAAGTTTGTAAAAAAAGTAACTATTAAGCATAAAAATGCACATGCACCAATCTGAATTTTGCATGCACCAAATTGTGCCAATAATATAAAACTTACAAGTCTAATTATTTGGTGCGACCTAGAGCTCCTTTTATTTGAACCTGTCTCCCCAACTTGTCTTTGAGCTGCCAAATAACACCAAACATAACAATGCAGTTGAATAAATAATAAAATCCATAAAAGAAAAATAGTGAATGGTTAGAATAACGGTGCATTACTCATCTTGTAATCAAGGAATTAACAAATTTTGATACCCATCATTCTAAGAAATCTCTAGAAAGAAAACTCAAAATCAGCAAATTTCTGTCTCCTAGTGCTACAAGCCCACGAGGAATATATTAAGATTGCACAAGTGAAACAGGATATTTGTTGAATTTAAGAGCCAACAAAACAAATTTTGTGCATTTTAGCATGGTATAATAAATATATTTGTGCATCAGAGAGTTTGCAGGTCACACCAGACTAAATTTCAGAAAAAATAGCATAGCAAAAGTAGAGAGAAACTACAAACAACCTTCGCACTTGCTAATAAGCTCACTCAAGTGATGGATGTCCTGAGCAGTTTGCTCGTCAAGTTTTTCAATAATTGTTCCTTTCTGCTCAAAACAAATAATAGAGGCAAACAAAAATTAAAACAAAAGTAATATGCATTATTGCAAGAGAAATGAATGATGAGATGAATGGTGTACCTCTGGGTCATCCAATAGGCGAAGCGGGCCTGAATCTGGCATTAAAAGATCCTTCACATTTTCATTGTATATTTCCATAGCAGACATCTTTATAGTAAATTCCCTCTCTGGGGTCTGCATTTAAGAGAAAGGGGGAGCATGGGATATTAGTTGCAAATACTACACAGTTATTATATGGTTCATAAAAGGTACAGGGAGGAACTTAGTTTTATTAATTTTACATATGAAAATACTATATGGTTCATAAAAGGTACAAGGAGGAACTTAGTTTTATTAATTTTACATATATTCCTCCTTCCAAATTCTAAAGGGTAGAGATCCTTTGACACAGATTAACTTGACAAGTGTCAAAAATAGCTTATCACTTCAAATCTGTCACTTAAAAATGTTATCAATACATTATGCATATCACACTCGTAACAAGTGATAAATTTTCATGGAAGTTCTTCATCATATGACTTGAAATTTGCAACAGCTAGTATTTAACAGGATTTGATCAAATATCAAATATCCAATGGCATATTATATGAAAATTAATACACAGCCAATTTATAAGGTTAGTAACATGTCTATACTTTTTTTTTTTTTGAATATTTTCTTTATTTGATTTGAGAAAGTATTGCCAAGGTTGCTAAGTTAAGCCATTGTCAAATCCCAACCAAAATTGTCAGTTTTCTCTCTCTGTTTTTGAGCAAATGTAGTTTTTGGAAATTTATATTTTTGGAAAGGGATATATTTTAGTTCTAGTTCAGAATGGAATTAGTTCTACTAGTTCAGAAATAAACAAGGTTCCATTAGATTCAATATTCTTAAGGCATTTTCCCTTTCTGAAAGAAGTGATGTTTTAGATGGCCTGTAAGTGAAACCAAATACCAAGTGATACTTTACTCAAAAAAAAAAAGTATTACCAAGTGACATGTATGTAAAACATGAAGGTCTGTTGTAGATAGAAAAGACCCTTATTTTGAGAATTTTTAGTCATATTTTTTTCCTTTATCTAGTAAATTTCACATGAAAAGAACCTACTTCTTTATGGGCTTTTGTCAGAGGTGACATACCCAGCACTGTTCCATGTTGTACCTACTGGTCAACACTTTGTATATTAATCAAAGTTTGACCCAATCCGACTTAGGCAAGTATTGAAGTCTGAAATCCGTTATCATTCAATTGTGGCCCACTTACATTTCTTATATGATTGTAGATGTCTGATACTGCCCTCTCGGTCACTCCTCGCATAGTGAAGGTTTTTCCGCTGCCCGTCTGACCATAGGCAAAAATAGTAGCTGCCAGAAAATAATACTTTTTTATTTGAACAAGTATATAATTGCATTGAATTATGTGCAGTCTTGTAAGAAACTGGTTTACCAAATTGTTCAATTAGGACCTAATCTATTCAAATTAGCCCTCAACTAGCATCATGCACCCAATTACTCACTCAAATTCAAAATAAGCCTCAGTTACCCTTGTCTTCGAGCATTTTAAAAAAAATATATAATGTAATTTTTTGAAACAACTCATGAAATCACTTGAACCAAGAATTATGTATTAAAAAAATATGCATGAATATGGTACAGTTCACCTGAATTTGACCAGCTAGAGAAACTTATAAACAAGGCCTCGCTTGAACCAAATTAAGAGCTTAATGGTGCAATCATGGATTTACTTCTCTCAATTGAGCAATTTAAGCCTCCATTTGATTGAATTATTAGAATAAGACTAATAGTATCAATTTTTTATGTTTCATTAAGATTGACTTAATTCTCAATTATTAGAATAAGACTAATAGTATCAATTTTTTTATTGGAAATCTCATATTCTTGAACTCAGTATCAAATAAATTGAATTATTAAAGTGGAAAAGGTACTAATTTATACCATTTATTCCTGTAAGAGCTGATAAGGCTGTTGCCTTGGCCCCTTCTTCATACACAGTCTCAGTCAAGGAGGTGGGACCAAATACTTTGTCTGCAATTTACCAATAAATCCATTAATTCAATTAAACCAATATGTTTTCTACTCAAGAAAAAGAAGGATAAAGGATTCTACCAAAAGTATAGGAGGCAGTACTGTCGTTCCTGTGCTGTATTGTCTGGCTATTGGTACACTCCCACACGGCCTCTTCTTTACTGTCATCTAGAGGCCGTACTCTAACTGTAACAAAAATCTTCTCTTCTTTAACACGGGACCCACCAGGTGTATATACCGGCATTCTCTCTATCTTTGAATTAGGCGTATATACCGGCATTCTCTCTGTTTTTGAAGCAGGCGTCCCTGGTGTCCTTGCCATAGCCGTTTATCAAATTGACAAAACCAATTTGGAATCTAAGAGAAAACCTGTTTAAATTCCAAAGAAATAGATCATATTTTGAATGTCTATAAACGTAATGTATTCAGTAGATGTGGATAAATGCAAAACTAATATTCAAATCAGATTGGAGAAATCTTGAAAAACCTAGGTTTTACCCCTCTTCGATGGATTGAAAATCAAATGTGCTAAGACACTTAGGTTTCCAAATCAGGTGCAAGATTGAGGTACTCTTGGTGGGAGAAGGCCAAGTACGTGAGAGAGAGAGAAACTTACCAATTGCAAAGGAGGTTGTGCTCGATCCAAGAACGGGGGGTCGAAACCAGATCCACGGAGCGCTCTCAAGCGCGAAAGTAACAGCGAGAGAGAGGGAGAGCGATGGCGAGGGTAGGAGGCAGAGAGGGAGTTCAGCAATGGCGAGAGTAGGAGATAGAGAGAGAGGGAGTGCAGTGTAAGGGGGAGTATGAGAGAGAGGAGTGTGAAAAGAATTCAAAACAGTCCCATTACTACACCTTGAGACGCAAACGAATTCATGTACCTCAAGTAACTCAAATTTACAGTTTAGATTACAACCGTAAGATCTGTTCTAGCACAACTATTAAGGGACTCATGCAAACCCGGATTCTGATCGTACGGTCTATATGTAATCTTAAAATTACGCTTACTTTAGGGGATCCGGAACTAACGCAAACGGACTGAAACTTTCATAAACTAGCCGTTTACTATGGGACCCACCATTAATTAACTCACAATGCACTGGGAACATTCACGGTGTACAGTTAAGTAACTCTGAAATGTGGGGCCCATGATGTGGTATGGAATTATGGAAACCATTATGCTTTAGTCAAACTGAATTCTATTTATTAGCGAGAAGTAGACGTTATCTATTTTTAACCTAATTTAATGTACTAGGTCCAGATCTCAGGTATTGTTGCTTCTTTCCCTCTTTGTAGTATCTTTTCTTTCCCTTCTATGTAATAAATAACAAAACCTCAAATTAAGAAATAATAATGATACAAATCTGTAAATTTTATATCATAATTCTAATAACAATTTATTATTTTTACAAGTATGAAAATCATAGCGAGCAATTTTTATAATACATTGGAGATTAATTTTCGTTTTTAAAAAAATGTATTATTTAAGATTTAAAGTACAATAATTTATACCAATTTAATGAGTTCAGATACTGGTTTGTGCAGATCAGCTATCATTTATACCCAATAATTGATTAAAAAAAATAGATAACACCAAGAAACAACGAAAATAAGTGGAATGATTGGAAATTAAATCCCCTTCAAAATTTATACAAAGCAATTGGAGAATGTGAAAGGAGAAATTTTCACTTTCCATAAAACTATTGAGATTAATATAAATTAATTATCAAATTCAATATTTATAAAGAAAATTATATTTTTCATCCGAATATCAACAGTGCGACATTTCATGCAGAGAACATTAAATTTTGTAACATCCAAAGGCTGATTCTTCACTTCATATTAAATTTAGTGAAAACTTAATTCTTAAAAAATAGATTAGCATTAAATCCTTCATTCTTCACTTTTTATTTTCAGCTAGACTCAATTTCTTCAGTATTTACTTTGCATTTCATCTAGACTTGAGTTGAATCATTCAACCTATTTAAGAGCTTAAAAAAAACTGATATAAGAAAACATAGGAAAATGTTCTGCAGTAGATGATGAGTGCAGATATGTTGTTATTCTTTTGAAATAGCAGGAATTTATTTTTTTCTTATTCAACTGATCAATTTTTTTTCATACACAAATCTTGACAAAATCAACTGTTGGATAAGAAAAGTAGGTTTCTCTGTTATTCCAGGAGAATAGAGAAGTTAAAATAAGAGAGGCTGGAAAAAAAAAAAAAAAAATGAAGTGTTCGTTAACAATATCAGTGAATCGCAACACTAATAGTTGATCGGTTCTCGCCACAGAGGATCAGAACTTGTTTGAATGGTCAAGCGACTTAACGTAACATGAAATTGTGCCGCTAAAAATAAATATAACTGTGTTACTTAGCTGTATCTTGGTTGTTTTTTTGGATTTTTTTGGAGCCTTTGAAAGTGATGTGTTATCAAAGTAACTTAATTTTTGACCAAATACTTCTAAAAATTGCCATCACTTGATGTGCTTTCTTATATTATTTTTTTTTTAAGTGGAGAATTGTTTAGGTAATTTCATGAACAGGGGAGAAATAAAAAAAAAATAGTATATCGAACTGAATTTAATAAAAATATATTCAACAAAAATATATTTTAAAATGAATTATATTTGTTGCTTTAATAAGCAAATACTTGATTAATAGAGGGCAACTTTAAATTATATTACGAGGAGGATTAAGTTACAACAATTTTTGAGTTACAACAAGTTATCGTAACCATTTTTTATATTTTCAAAGTCCAAATCGTCGATCCAAACCGTTAGATGTGATCGCTACAATAAAATATGCTTGGAGACCAAATTTTATATTTTTTGAAATTGTTTTACTATTTATTAAGATGGATACAAAAACTAGTCAAATGCAGACCATTGAATTTTGTACCCATCTTAATAAATAGTAAAAAAATTTCAAAAAATATGAAATTTGGTCTCCAAGCACATTTTATTGTAGATGTCATATCTAACGGTTTAGATCGATGATTTGGATTTTAAAAATATAAACAATAATTGCGGTAACTTATTGTAACTCAAAAATTGTTGTGACTTAATCCCTCCTCTTATATTACAAAGATTATAAATTACACATCAAAATTTATAAAAAAAAATTAATTAGGGCTGAGCCCCTTTAAAAACTCTTATTGGAATAGAAACCAACAATAGTAGAATTCCTGAAAAGAGATGAAAAGAGTTCATTCATAATTGATTTTTTTTTTTTATCGGAACGAACAAAAGACAGGAGAATTCATTGCTTACTGGTTTCTAAAAGTCTTGCAATTTTATTTAATTTACAATTCTACCACTGATTTAGGGTTTTTAGATTTGACTAAAATAATAATAAAAAAGAAGAAAAATAAGGAATTTTACCACCGATCTAGGTTTTTTTTTTTTTTATACATATTCATGACAGAAAATACAGACATAATAGATCTTCGGTATCTTAAAAAAATGTAACAAATTTACAAAATAATTCGGGTAGTGATAAAATTAAATAAATAAACAAGAATTGTATTACTTAAATCATATATTACTATAATTAAATGTATTATATTTTATGCATGTGAAACCGTTGTCGAAATAATTTGGATTGTTATTTTTTAAAGTATAATTATAGCAATGACTGACGATAATTTATTTAAAATCCATTATAATATATCAGAAGAAAATATAAGAGCACAATTTACAATTCATTTGGTCCCAGCTATGTGATGGATTTTTTTTATTTCTTTTTATCTATGAGTAAGGCTATGGTGCTATGGGTTGCATAAAGGGTTACGGTGCTACAGCTCAATATTCGAGTTTTTAAAATCTTAACGGTCGATTTGAACAGTTCATCTTGTTCTCCATATTAATATGTGTTTGGAGACCAAATTTTATATTTTTTTGAAAAAAATTTACTATTTTTTTAGATTAGTAAAAAATCAAATATCTGAATGATACGAAATTTTTTAGATTAAGTAATTTTCTACCTATTTAAAAGAAATAGTAAATTTTTTTTTAAAATGTAAAATTTGGTCTTCAAATACATATTAATATGGAGAAAAATATGAACGATTCGAATCAACCATTAAAATTTTGAAAACTCGAATATTGAGCTGTGGCACCGTACCCTTACTCTTTATCTATATTATCCGTTTCAAATAAACATAACAGTTTGTTGACTTTTATTTCTTGGTCTACAACTATGCATTACATAAAAGTGGGCTAGAGACAAGTGTACTGATTAATGATTTGATATCGATTTGGTACTTGCATCTGGAAATTAATTAATTATTTTAACAAAAGGGATATTAGAATCTGCAACTCATGACATTATCAAGTTAATTTGAGATTTGAAATGATATTCGTATCCAAAGGTGCTTAGCAATAACATTACAGTTAAATTGTCATAGGTTTGAAATCCAGATGGGAGAAATCATTTGTTATATTACAAAGATATTAAATAGTTGAATGACTTAACATCTAACGTTTACTTAAAACATTTCAGTTAAATTCAGAAGAAAATTAAGCAGAGAATAATTGCAAATATTGTCACGATATTCAAGATGAAATTTAGGCTTCTTCTTTGTAGCCAAAGAAAATAACAAAATAAAATAAATAAAAAATCAGGCATTTTGATAGCAATGCTAAATTTATGTGATGTACAATGCGTTAATATGATAAAATCATAAAAGTGATTCAATTTAAATCATTAAAGCACATATACGACCAATACTCTAAATCACGCAGCCCAGTTCAGAACTTCAGCCCAATAAGTCTGTTGATTTTGAGCAATAAATCTTTAATTAGGCCTACCATCATATTTTTATTTTGATGAAATTGAGCCTACTATCAATAAAACTAAATGTTGCCAAGAGTGTTGTAAAAAACACCTGTTTAAACTGATTAATCGGCCAATTAGTTATTAGTGGTGATCAAAATGTTATAAATTTTTTCAACTAATTGACTGATTATAGCCAATTATTCTCGATTATTTTCGATTAATTGCTTGACTGTACCAAGTCCGTCCGATAACCGCATACCGTTATTTACAACAGTGGTTGCCAATTTCAGAGATGTTTGGCAATGGAGGATTTAACTTTATGAAGTTTTTCTTAGTCTCCTTTTGTTCGATCATTGATTCTTTGATAAAGATTAAGAACTTTTTCTTTAATCTTCTTTTGTACGAAATTTTAAATTTAATCGAGTCTTAGAAAGTGTAATGAAGAGGAAAAGGGAGACGAAGTCCGACTCCTTTCTGCATAGTAAAACTTACATTCCAATTTGAGGTGAACGATTTTGTTATAATCCAAAAAGTTAAACTAATAATTAACGAATAATTTATAAAATTACGCCTAATTAAAAACTTTCGTTAATTAAATAATGACGATGTACTAAGTTGACTTTACTGAATGTTTAGGTGAAATATGGCATTGAGCGGGTTACAGGTGCCTTACCTCGCAGGTACCAGGTACAAGTCATTTTCTTCTGATTTTATGGCAAAAAAAAACACACACACACATATATATAATACGACATCATGGCATTTAATTAATTTAGCATGCACAAGGTTGCACTGCTGTTGGTACTGGCTTGAACACCAAAAAGGGGTACTCATGCAAAACTATTTCAGATTTGATGTGAAAATTGCTAATGCAGTGTCTGAAGAGACGAGCCTACCTTTTATAAGTTTGAAGCATTTGTTGAGACGAGTGGTGCATTGAAGACAGTTTCGGCCTCTCTTATGAAGATTGCTAATTAATGATATACGCTTTCTGGGAAGGTACTACATTTTTACTGAGAAAGCTATCTTATATACTTGCTGAATTTACGAAATAAATCTGTTTAAATACAAAATCATTAAACCTTACTTGTAGGAACAAAGCTAATGACATCTAAAATTTCCCCACAAAAAGTTCATTAAACTGCAAAGATTTATAAAATCCACCCGGTGACCTGTTAAATACATATATAAATCGTTAAAAATTATGTACTTGTTACACTGAACTAATGACCTATAGTAAATACTTTTCCTCAAAAGTTTATTCAATTTGAATGATTCATTTTGTAATGGCCTGTTTGGTTTATTTAACCTTTTTGTCCTTAAATTTTGTGGACGTTACTGACAAAGTGGGCCCCGCTGTGGACTTGAAGAGCTTATCCTGCCAGAAAATGAACCCGGAAGCAGCATCATGCAGGAAACGTATCTTCTGCGGAGCTTTTAATCTGATATGTTCATTTCGAATCAGACGGATCAGATCAGATCAGATCTTGTCCGAATTTTAAAACAAAAAAAAATTTCTCAAAATTTGCGGAACTTTTAATCTGATCCGTCCAATTCAAAACGAACGGACCAGATTAAAAGCTCCACAGAGAATACGCTTCCGCATCATGCATGCCTGTATAGTACCTCTCACCCCTCTTATAATTTTACGTGTTGTTAAATTAGGTACAGTACCTCTCACCTGTAGAAGGAAAGAATTTTCTTAGTAAATAAATAAATTAATTAAATGCATATGCATACCTCCTTCAGTCTTGATACGGCAGTATTACCAGTACCATTGAAACTATCTGAGTATTATATTTATCCTCTTTTGTTAACCTTTACTCTTTGATTTCTTCAGGTGATGGGTAATGATGTAACCATCACAATAACTGGTTCAAACGGCCATTTTGAAATGAATGTGTTCAAGCCTGTGATCACAAGTGCTCTTCTCCGAGTAAGATTTCCTTGCAATTTATAAAATATGTTTAAAAAATTTCTATAAATTAATACTAAAAATGATTTTCTGTTATCTTATCTTAATCACTTACATAGATTTTCGTTATTTTCTGGACAGTGTGTGTGTTTATTGGCAGATGCATCGGCCTCTTTTGAGAAAAACTGTGCAAGGGGTATCCAAGCTAACCATGCCAGAATTTCTAAATTATTACATGAGGTGAGTTGTGCCATCTCACATAATATATTTTTGTGTTTTTTTTTATTGTTTACTGTTGGACAACAATTAATGAGCTCCATTTTTGTTTTATTATTTGTGTAGTCCTTGATGCTTGTGACAGCGTTGAACCCGGTACGCACTCAATTTATAGGATGTTTTTTTTTGTGTTTTCTTATATTGTTTTACTTAAATATTTGTTATTGCAATTTGATTGAATATAATTTTTTTGATTATTTTAGAAAATTGGATATGATAATGCTGCAGCTGTAGCTAAGAAGGCACATAAAGAAGGAACCACTCTTAATTAAGGTAAGTTTTAGTTGTATTATAGTAAAGATGACAAGTTATTTCCATGTCTTGATCAAGGAATAAGGCTAACTTAAACTGAGTGAGGCTATGGTAATATGCATAGCGCATAATGATCCATACTATGAATCAATATTTTCATTTTCAAAGTTCAAATAATTGATCAGAACCGTGCAACATGATCTCCATATGAAAATGTTCACGTAGATTAGATTTTACATTTTTTAGAATTTTTTTTACTATATTTTTAGATAGGTAGAAGATCACTTGATCTAAAAATTATAGACCATTCAAAAGTAGTGATTTTCTATCTCTTTTAAAAAATAGTAAAAATATTTTAAAAAAAAATAAAATTTAGTATGCAAGTACATTTTCATATGTAGATCATGTTGAATTGTTCAAATCTCTACTATTTGGACTTCAGAATTGAAAATATTGATATGTAGTACCATATCAATTTGTGCTATGCATAAGAGTTATTTGCTCTTGTGATTGAAATAATTTTTTAGGAAGCTGCATTAAATTTGGGAGTGTTGACAGAAGAAGAATTCCACCAATATATTGTGCCAGAGAAAATGATTGACCCCACCGATTAGTTCTCCAGGCAAATAAGATATTTTTTTTGGTGCCTAAATGAAAAGCCATTTTTGTTATAAACCAAATTAAATATGGTTTATGACTTTATGTGGATGTTCATTCATCTCCATCTCCTCCACTTTCCATTTATTTTCACTACTCCCATTACTCATTTATTTGTATAACTAATTGATATGACTTTTTATGTACAATTTTTAGCATTTAAATAAAGGCTTTGTAACACATGTATGATAGATAAGAAAAAGCACAAAAGAAAGGGAATACAAATTCTATTATTCCTCTCTATATATTATCTTGTTATTTATTTTACTTTTGTTGTAACTTCATTTAATTTTATAACATGTTATTAGCATGACTTGTTCAGAAGTTGTAAATTTATTCAATAAGTAAAACGTATGATTGATTATTATATCTTTTTATTAATTTTAATTTCATTTAAATTTTTTATTATATTTTGTTTGAATTTATAAGAATCATTCTCTGAAGCAAATAATAGAATAATAACTTAAAAGTAATTATTTAAATTAAAAGTTTATCATGAACTCGAAGTTCATATTACCTGAAAAAGAATAACAAGAACAATAACATGAATTTTATAATTAGAATTTTTAGAATTTGAAGTTCTATTAGAAATTTTAATATAAACTTAATATAATAACCAATAGCTATTACAGACTACTGGATGAAAAATAATCTGAAATTATTATCATAATTGTTTAGAACATAAAGTTCTATTTGAAATTTACTTGTTAAACGTTGAAATAAGATTGACAATTGTGCATTTCTATTTCGGAGAAGCATATATCTATCCTCACAAATTTTGAATTGAGCCAATCATAATGAATGTTGAAAAAAAAAATTGGTGTTTGTGTTGATTGCGCAGCAGTTAAAAAAAAAGAAGTTTAAAAATAATGGCTATATAACCGATGTCTAAAAAAATTGTACTTTTGTTATGGCTATATAACCAATTTGATTGAAACAGATCAAATGGTAAACAAATATTTTTTTTAGCGTGTTTAATTTTTTTTTCTTTTTTGAAAACTTAGTAGTGGCTACTAAGGTTATACATGTATTTAATTGATTTTTTAAGTTTGTGATTCTTAACACAAAAGGTCATAGTTTGTCCTAAATTGTTGTATCATTTCAATTTACTTGACAGTAGATTCTAAACTAAAAATAATAATGCCTACCCTTACAAAAAATGCCGCATTATTATTATTTTTTTTAAACTAGTGATTAGTGAATAATGATTAAAATGTCCAGGGGAAAAAAAATAATCTTCTATTTTTGCGGTTACATATTTTGATAATATGCAAAAATATGTGGTGTATAATTAAAAAGTATCCACTGGACCACAACAGTATTTTTTTCACTGAAATAGATGGTTACTTTACTGAATTGATAAATGTTATATTTTAGTCCTTACTATTCTTCAAATTTTATACTCAATTTTGAAAAAAAGACGAAGTTGAAAGTGAACATGATTTTTGGAAAAGAAATTCGGGCAGATTCAAGCCGAAGATTCTAATCTATAGCATTATAAAAATAATTTAAATTTATGACATTAAGTATGGAAAATCTTTGATAATAAAACATACATTTTCAATAGCAACGTTTCATAATGTTTATAGGGTTGAAACCGCTATTAATAACAATGCTTTTATATGGATGAAATTAATGCTATCGTTGACAGTGTTTTTCTTTTGTTTGTTAAGGACAGCGTTTTTACTATGTTTTAAGATTTTACATATATTTGATATAATAAAATTTAATTTATTTCTGTTAAGTTTTAAATGATATTAATAAAAAAAATTGAGATTCAGGAACTGCTTACTAACATTTTTAATGGTTAAGAATACTTGACATTTTCCTTGTGATAATTGGTAACAAGTGATAAAAGGGAAACAATTTAGATCCGATCAGCTGGATGGATTTCATGTCCATCTATTTTGCTTTAAGATTTGTACTATATTAGATCGACACGATTATTAAAGAGAATATGCACGTATATTGAAGCAGATCATACGAACATCAAACTCATCCGACTCAAAATGATAAGCGTCGGATGCAAATTAAAAGATAGAAATAAAAAAAAAATTGTCGAATATCCTCAATCCAAATATGAACATCGACGATGAACTTTAAAATACAATAAAATGAATAATTATACTGATTCCGCACTCTCTCTCTCCAAATTAACTTTCTTAACTGCCTTTTATCCCCCCATTAATTCCACTAAAAATTTTCATTTATCCCCGCATTAATTATACTACCATTTTTATTAACAATCCCCGCATTAATTATATTGTCATCTAATAACAATTCCCGCATTAATTATACTTTCCTTAAATAACAATCCCCGCTAACAATTATTTATCTGTTTATTGATGTTTAAGAAAGTATTTATCCTTATATCTGAGAAGTATTTATCATTGTCCCTGACATATTAATACTTTGATTTGATTAAACATTACTTATTGACAAGTTCAAAAAAATATTTACCATTATATCTGAGAAGTATTTATCATTGTTATAGACGTTTTACTGTAAGTTGCAATTATGTCTGAGACGTATTTATCCATGTAACATAAAGTATTTATCATTATGTCTGAAAAATATTTATTGTTGATATTTTACTTAAAGTTGCAATTATGTTTAAGAAGTTTTTATCTATGTAACATAAAATATTTATCCATGTAGTATAAAATATTTATCATTATGTCTGAGAAGTATTTATCATTGGGTGAGGGAATTGTTTATTTAATGATCCCTAGTTGTGCGGGGACAATTAAAAAAAATAAAGAAATTTTGTGCAGGGATAACTGATAAGTATTTATGAGTGGATTATTTATTTAATGGTTCCCAATTGTGCGAGGACAATAAAAAAAAAATGAAATTTTGTGCGGAGACAATTGTTAGATTGATTTGTTCAGTCATAAATAGAGATCATTGCATAAGGATTACTATTTTGCAAATTCAGAATAAATAATTTGATGTTTCAAGTTAAATACTCACAGTTTATGTGAAGTATTAATGATTGAGTAGTTCCTCGTGACTTTTTTAACAATTAGTGCAGGATTTTTTGCAGGATTGAGACTGCGAATATTGTTACAAGGATCCCAATAAAATACATCTGACAAACTGAAGAGTGATCCGATGGTCAACGGAGACGAATCTTGAATCTTGAATCTTGAATCTTTTCAGTAATGAGAAGATAATCGTGGGAGATCTTTTCTCGGCCCTACCGCTCGCTCGCTCGCTTGCGTTGGAAGTTAACCCAGGGCCAAAACGGTAATTAAGAAGCGCCTTCCATTAATTAAGAGGAGATTATTACGGTAAGGGATAAAAGTTAGAAAAAAAATTTTTTTGGTAAAATCCCCAAAGACCGCCACTGAAATCTTGGCACGCAAACTTTGTTTTTCTAGCCAATCTCTTTCCCCAAAAAAAAATAAATAAATAAACAAATATAAAGGAAAACAAAACACTCTCTGCCGGAGAATATTTTTTATTTATAAAAAAAATATTATAAACTAATAGAGGAAATGTAAAGATTATTTTAAAATTATGAATATATAGATCAGAAAAAGTTATTTTTTTTATATTTTCCAATTGTCTTGGATATTTTGTGGTCTAGAACAATTGTACAACGTATTGTATAATAACATTAAGGCCCTGTCCAATTATAAAAAAAAAGTTATTATTCACGTGGGAAAAAAAACATTTACTCGGACTGAATTTTTTTTTTCCTACATAAATAGTAAAAATCAATTCAAAACTTTTGATTCCTATTCCTTATTGAGCTGCCGAACATGGCCTAAATAAAATAATTCTGTAATATTTTTTGAGTGGAATTATGATACTATGCATAGCGTATATTAGTCCATACTATGGACTTAAACTTTCAGTTTAAAAGTTCTAACAAACAATCAAAACTATTTAACATGATCTCCATATGAATGTACTTGTAAAATAAATTTTACATTTGTTTATAATTTTTTATTATTATTTTAGATGGGTAGAAAAACATAATATAAAAGTTCTAGACCATCAAAAAATAATAATTTTTTACTCATTTAAAAAAAATAGTATACAAATTATAAAAAATATAAAATTTAATTTACAAGTACATAATTATATAAAGACTATATTTATCAATTTGAATTGACAGTTAAAATTTTAAAAACAAAAATATTTCTCGGTAGTAGAAATCAATCTGCGATGTGCATAGTGTTTGGTAAATGCCCCCGGGGGTCCAACTCGGACCGATTCGCCCGTGCCCGTGCCACGGGTATGCACGGGTACACGGGCACATGGGCACATAGGCACGGGTATTAAACGGGCCGGACCTGATTTTTTGAAAAAATATCCGTGAGAACCTGGACGCCCATACCCTTGAACCCATATCCGTGAGTTTGTGCCCGTGAACCCGTGCACCTGTGCCCGTGCCCCTAGCCCTGCCCATGGTAGATTTTTTTTTTTTTTACTCTTGGTCTAAAATTCAAAATTTAAACTTAAATTCCCCCATTACCCTCATGCCCCACAGTCCCATTTAAAATTTTAATTTCTGTTTTATTAATTCTGTTTTTCTTATTTCTGTTTCTTATTTCTGTTTTTTATTTTTTTTTTATTTTATTTCTATTTTTTAAAGAAAAGAAAAAAAGAACAAAAAACAAAACAAAACAAAACAAAAAAAAGAATAAAAAAAAACACAAAAAAAGAATAAAAAAACCGAAAAAAAACAGAAAAAAAAAACGGACTGCCCAGCCCCCCATACCCGGACCATCCTGCCCCCGAACCCGTGACGGACACGGGTATTAAACGAGTAGGGCAGGATTTTTGAAGAAAAAAAAACCCGTGATACCCGGCCCGTTGTACCCGTGTGCCCGTGACGCCCGTGCCCATGGCTACCCGTGCCCATGACTATCCATGCCCGTGCCCAGATTTTGCCCGGACCACCCGGCCCGACCCGTTTACAAAACACTAGATGTGCATAATACCATAGCCTCACTCATATTGTTTTCATACACTATTACACATAAGTTTGCAATAACGGAAAAACAAAATGTACTACCCGCTTGGAATACCATTAACAAAGCGAAAATAGAGCACAATATCCTTGGAAGTCATAATCCATGTGTTCGAACAAGACTTTGTTGTTTAAGTCAGCAACAGTAACACAGACTGAGACACATTATTCCGACAAGGAAATGAATGTAATTAATTATTCAGGCGAAAGTCAAAACAAAATATGATGGTTAGTAATGTCAAAACACGGCGCACAACGAAAAACCAAGGATCCCAACGGTTCCGAGTTCCGACGAAAGCAAGCACAGGGGTATGTGTGGAATTTCCAGTGAAAATAGGCTGGAATCTAGATGGTGGTCGAAACTTGGATTGCAAGGAAGTTACATGACATATTCGCCCCACCGCCTTACCAAAACCCAAACTACTCCAGAGTCTTCTGAGGTAACAGAATATTTCTGTTTGGATCACAGCCGTCTGATCATAATCGGAACCAACCCGATTCGAGGTGGAACGTATGGGATTACTTTAATAGTCGTGCGGATTATGATTGGACGGTCCATCGCCTCTAACCCCTACTCTTATATAACCTGAATCCCATTTTCTTCAATCCCGGTCAAAACCCTAATCAATGAATGAATGCCTCAAAATTCGGTTGATATTAAGTGAAAGGGAAAATCTCTTTCGACCACATCCATGGCGGAGCAGCTAGTACTTCCATCGCCACCAAAGAATGGTGCTCTGACTCTCCACCTTCCAGTGATCTTATCAGAAGGCAGCAGGAGGGTCCACTTTGGCAACTTGTCCGTACATCCATCCATCGGCTTCAAGAAACTCCAGCTGGATCTCTCTAAGATGATCGGCGTGCCTCCGTACCAGATGACGTCATTCCTTCAACGATCAACCTCTTACCGGCTTCCAATCGATGAGAAAATGGACCTGAGCGTCTTGTCACGTGAAGAGGGCGACTGGAAAATT
The DNA here is from genome assembly GCA_033356055.1 of Carex pumila. Classification (NCBI taxonomy): domain Eukaryota; kingdom Viridiplantae; phylum Streptophyta; class Magnoliopsida; order Poales; family Cyperaceae; genus Carex; species Carex pumila. The sequence continues at coordinate 512,662 of JARJHM010000108.1, forward strand.
CTCGCCATCGTGCGGCGGCCGGGAAACGGCCGGAGTCGCCGAGGTCGCCGCATCAAAGGCGGTTCCAGAGCGTTCACAGAGGATCGGAAGCCCCAGCCGGAGAAGATAATTCTCAGACGAAACGACTCAAGCAACACCCCCGTGGTGTATGATCTAATGTATGGACCGGTGTCTATGATGCCGATGTGGGACCACTTCTATCAGCCTCAGATCAGCGATGTTCAAACCGAGACTCAGAGGTTATGGCGAGGCACGTGGCACGCACGTGAGCCTGCTCCGGCGGTGTGTGCTATTTGTGAGGACGCGGCGTATCTGGGAGTTGATGCGGCGTTTCATTGTTGCTGCAGGGATGAGATTGTAGAGGTGGGGTCCTTTGTCAGATCTCCTGTGGGACCCATAGAGAGGCCTTCGGTAAAGCGCGTGGAGAGCTTTGCTTAGTTTTCTTTTTACAAAATTACCTTGCTAAAGTTTTTAATTTAACACATAAGGGTTTGAGGGGCGTGTGTGCAGTTTGGGTTGGAAATAGCATAAAAAGATTTCTTGGGATTGAAACAATATAATCCCATTTTTTAGATGAAAATTATATATATATTTTTTTAGTTTAAGAGAATCCAAAGCTGGTGGATTGATATCTGGGTTAGGTTTTTGTAGAGGGGGGGGTGGGGGGATTGAGTTAGTTATTAGGTGGTGACACGGTGACACGGTGTCAAGCAAGGATTGCTTTGAAATTGAAAGCAACTTTATGTAGTGTGATTATTAAATGAATAGTTTACTTTCTTCGTGAACAATTCATAAAAGGAAAAAAAGACGAATGAAAAAACATTCTCATTCTCAAAACTCAAAAGCATAAAAAGGGTAAAAATCTGGATGTTTGTTCGGTTGTTCCCACTGTTGATACGAGATATTCGTACCTACCTATCTAAAGTAATGTATATTATTCAGTTCAACCATTTTCAGATGTGAATTTGCATGGAAGGATTATATAATAATTTTGTAAATTGTTAAATTTAATGAATAATGTACTTATGTACACCATGTTATCAGGAAAAAAAATTGAAATGTTCAAAGAATTAAAGTTCGAGCAGAATTTTAGAAACTGACAGCGTTTATATGATAAATCAATACTGGCAATTGGAAGGAGCGCTCATAAATGTTGTTGTTTTTTTTTTACATGAATCTCAGTTGATGGATGTTGACAATTTGCCAACGTCTTGCTTAGATATAAAGAAAAAGAATAATTATTTCAATTCTCACACTCTAGTATCCGCATTGTATGCACATCTCTTAAACTGATTTTACTTTTTCATAAATTAACTTAACTAACTAGTTTAATTAAATTTATTTACAACACTGTAATCTTTCAAATTTAATTAAAATCATAGGTATAAATATTTTGAAGAAAATAAATTAATACTTGCAAATTAAGATATTAATACTTATATGTCTAACTTGATATAACTATATAAAGAGACCACTCAAACTACATGGGAGAAGAATCATACACGTTTTTAGAGGTGGATTTTTTTGTTTTTTTTCAATATATTCCACATTTCTCATGTTCTATGAGGAATTTTGCGAATCTAAAACCATGAACATATTCTACGCAATTTTATCTTTCAAATGAGATTCATAATGACGTACTTTCGAATTCATCGTCACACAAGTATTTATACCTCATTGTGCAAGTATTTATACCTCATCGTGCAAGTATTTATACCTATACTTGTAAGTATTTTATCCCTAATCGTGGACCCCGCATCTCTACATAACATTTTCATAATCGTACCTGTGTCAACTTTTTTCTAACAAAAATAGTCAACCACATAGGTATAAAATACTTACGTCCATAGGTATAAATACTTGTAATATTTGATATTAATACTTTTAAATATCAGCAGTGTCACATGTGAAAAATACTAGATATAAATACTTAAATTACGAGATATAAATATTTGTGTGATGACGAGTTCGAAAGTATGTCATCATAGATCATGAGAAATATGGATGGAATTGAACAAATAAATTGGAAGAATAATAGAGGATGAGAGTGCGGGTTCTCATATCACATCCCTAAAAAAAAAAAAAATTATGCGGATCTCTAAATTCTGTTTCTTTCGGTACTTGGAAAAAATATTTCGGTAGTTGGATAAAAAGCGAAGAATCAGTTAATGAATGTGCATATTATAGGGGGTGAATTTGACGCATACCCCTTGAAATTATCAAAATTATATATTGCGCTCTCTAAACTTTGAAATTTCAAATTATGTATTCCACCTTTTAAACTTTCAAAACTGACAAAGTTACTATTTATTGGCTTTTATATTAGAACTCATTTTAAATTTATAAAATATTCATTTTATCATTTATTAAAAATATAAAAATTTGTAGCTTGTTTAAGGAAAACATCGATCTTATAAGATACCCATTATATCCTTTATCTGATATAAAATATTCATTTTTTTTCCTCAAAAACTGATCAAGTACAAGACCGGTATTTAAAAAGAAAATACATTTTTATACTTTTAGCAAAGTATAAAATGAATGCTTTATAAATGTAAAATGAATTTTAATAAAAAAAAAGACTATAAAATAAGCAAATTTGTGAGTTTTGGATATTATGAGGAAGAAATACATAATTATAAAGTTTAGAGAAAAAATACGTAATTGTAAAATTTAAATGAGAAAATACATAATTTTGAAATTTTGAGAATGTACATGAAATTCCTCCCATATATTATACTGTGCAAAAAGATGTGCTTTACTCCCCGTGGTTTATACAAATCCGCATGGAAGAAAATATTATACTGATGGATATATTTTTTTTTTTCACTCGGCGTTTTCTGGTTCAGACATATAGTGAGAATCTGGGTTAAAAAATGAAGGTTAGAATATGCTAAAATAAATAAGTAAAAAATTATAATAATATATAACATTATGAAATCTTAAAGACGATAGTATAATTTTTTTTTCCGAAGGGAGTGGTACAAAGAAAATATTATAATATAAATATTTTTTCAAAGGGCATTTAGAAATAAATTATTTTTTTTCTGAAAAAAATAATGAGCCGATTTGATTTTTTAAAATATATAACACTGGATCATTTTTACAGTGCAAACATGGACATATTGATTGCATCGTAGATTCGATGCAAGGTATTTTTCTGACCTGATCACACTACTAAGTAGAAAGAATTTGAAAAACTGCTTGTAAGAAAAAAAAATCGAAAATTATGTAATATCTCGAATAATTCTACTCTATTTTTTGAAAATCAACTAGATTTCTTTCCTTTATAAACGAAAATAATATTTTATATTTAAGTAATTAAATTAATCGATAATATCCGGTAGCTTCTATTTTCAAATGGATTGTACTATATTAAATATCATTAAAATAAAAATTTCATCTATAATTAAAATATTATTTTCTATTCGCTTCTCTCTCTCTCTCCGTCTGTTTTTCAAATTCTTTTTATATATTCTACCTCTCCGGCTATTTTGTGTACGTTTTAAAAATACATGTTGTTTTAGTCGAAATGACAACATTTTTTTTTACTTCAAATGCATAAATATGAATCAAATTGAGCACTTGTTTATTCACTATATTTGAATGGTCCATAATTTCTAGAAAACAATAATTTTGTACTTATTTAAAAAATAGTATATTCTTTTCAAAAATTATAAAATTGGTTTTGATCTACATTTTAATATAGAAATCATGTTGAGCACTTTGAACTTTAAAAACAGAGATAAAATAATATGAAGCAAACTTTAAAAACAGGATAAAATAATATGAAGCACAACAAGATATGAAATACATTGAGCATTTTAACGCTTCTCTTTTTAACATATGTTTAATGTCCAAATTAATGTTGTAAAATATAGTTTATAGGATTAGGATTAATATAAAGGACCATGGTCCATAAATACTGTTCATACAGAATATATGCTACAAAGTTTCAGTATAGCAAGCTATACCTTTTAAACCTTTGTTATACCCTGTCAAATCAGATAGCAAGTGTACTATCCTATCGATGAGTATGCTCAAGTATCGATCCACAGGGACGGAGGAAAATAACCGCACTTATCCTAAAATTACTTGAGATTCTAGAAGTGAGAGAAATTGGTTTGGTTAAATTCTAACAATTCTACTGATTTATGACAAGTTTAAAAGATAATAAAAAGAATTAAAGTTGTTTTCAATTGATAAAAAGGCGTTTCCAGGATTCAAATTTCATTTCTGTTCAGCCCCGAGGCATACAGCCCGTACAGATTCCCGTACGGCCCGTAGGGCACCCCGAGTTGATGTTGCAGCTACTGTTTTTGCGCTGATACTGATGTTTAGGGTTTTCTACCGACCAGATCTAGATACCTAACCTCAACTTTCGCATTCTGGCCTAGTACCCGACTACTGGACTCAAATACTTCCCTCTTAGATGCGTTAAACCTCAACTTTCGCATTTTGGCCTAATTTATCTAAGTTACTTGTTGCTTTACTAAAAGTATCCAAGGACTTTCGCCTTAATGAAAGTTTCACCTTTCGGGTACTCCTTGGTTTCACCATACTTCATGTACTTTATTGGGTTGGATTAAATGTCATAGACTTGGCTCCTAACATTTAGATGTGCGCATTCATCTAACGGGATGACTAATCAATTCAAGCAACCACAAATAAAGCAATCAAAATACTACTCAACAAAGTAAAAACAAAGCATTCAACACAAATCCAAGTAGCATGCAAACAAAACCAAACTAGAAACTACATCTTAACCCTAGAAACAAAGTAAATTAGCTACTCATGTTCATAAGATAACACAAATAACAAGAGATGAAAGAGTTCATGACAAAACAGTGGAAAATCCAAAAATCCGTTGCAAACTCGCGTTTTTCACTTCTCTTCCTCGTTTCCCCCTTGTCTTTTGCTCCAAGAAAGCTTGTCAAAGTCCCAGTTGTGAATCCCCCTTTTTTTGGTGTGGAATATCTCATTTAATGCCCCAGATCACGCCTCCAGAGGCTTCCTTTTCGGCCTCCTTAAATTAAGCTGATTTAAGATTCCAGCTGGATTTTCCAATTTAACGTCGTACGGGCTGTATGCCTGTGCTTTGTCTTGGAGACTTTGTGCCTCTGTTGTGGAACCTTCTGTGCAGTTGGGCAAAATGTCGTACGGGCCGTATGAAAAGTAGTCAGATTCAGTTTTTAGCCATTTTTCCTGCAAAATACCAAACAAAGCATAGCAGTACTACATTTAATCGAAAAAAGTAAAAAGTCCACATTTATAGGCTTTAAAGCACAGGTTTCAGTGTAAATCAGGGCCGTAATTTAGATATAATATGGAGATATCAAATACTTATGTGTGGACTCGATAATATTTTTATTTTATTTTAATACATGTTAGATGTCAAGTCATTCAATAATTTAACAACAACAAATTTATCTATATGAATTTCAAACCTGCAAAGTTTTACACAGAGAATTTTCTTTGTTAATCAACTAAAAACTGTTTTCTTTTACTAGATAATACTTAACAGTCAAGTATATGTATATACATTTTTTTTTGCAGTGGAACCATAAATACTTTGGCTAAAGAGAACAAAGATGTGTCTAAACTGTTGGTGTATCTAAAGAACGATGAAGAAAATAGAAAGCGAGAGAGAAGAATGAACTTGTTTAATTCAATTGTATCATTCAATTACATATACATGGTTGGTATTTGTAGAAATAATAAATCATGTACAAATCTAACTAATTGTTGTAACGGAATGTCTAACTAATTAACAGCTCTAACTAAACTGATGATTCATGCATTCGTTTAAAATATATTCATAATAAATTTATTTAATAATTTTGACAACTAATTTAATGTTTATTAGAAGTAAAAAAAAAAGGTTAGTTATAGATATATATTATTTATAATTAGATAAATTCAATTTTGTTATGAATAAAATATTAATATGGATGTCCATAACTCCCAACATTCATTCTCCACTATCCCCACTACTCCGTGCACTACAATTGGAATTGATGACCACTACTATTGAAATTTATTTCTCTATTTATTTATATGATTTTTCATTTACAATTTGTAGCCTATAAATAGAGGCTTTGTAATATTGTATTACACACACATATGAGAAATGTATGAATAAAGAGATTGCCATCTTTTTATCTTTATTTTGTTTATTCTTTTTATGCTTGTTCATATTTATTTTATAACACGTTATCAGCACGAGAACTCTACTAGTTGAAGATTTGAGGTAATTTTAATAACTTTTATTTCAATTTCATTTATATAAATTATACTTCCTAGTAATTGCTAAATGAAATAAGTTTTCAATTTATTTATATTTATTTTGAGATGTTTAGTATGATTCATAGAATTTTATATGAAGTGCATTTTTTAATTTAATCTTCCCGAAGAAGATTTAAAAGAAAATCTTCTTGAACAAAATTTATATGATGTATAAATATTGTATAGTGGTTCATATTTTTTTTCTTCAATAATTGAATCTTCTTGAAGAGGATTTCAAGAGATATTACGAAAATTCTCAATTTTATAAAATGCACCGAGCAATTGGCCTGAAGCCATTGTAGCTATTTTATCAACTTGAAGAAGATTTCAAAAGATATTAAGGTCTTCCTGAAGAAAATATAAAGAAAAATTATATGATGCGCAAATTTATCATGATGTTTATATTTTTTTTTCAATAATTTAATCTTCTTGAAGAAGTTAAAAGATATTCTAAGTTGATTTATTATCTCTTTATGGTTGAAGAGATTATAACGAGTTGTTGGACAAAATAATTTAATTTGTTTTGCTTCATTTCTTGAAGTAAATGTAGCAATATATAATAATAAATTTGAAAAAAAAAATTGTGGACATGGATGTACAAGAATGAGTTTATTATCATGGTGATTATTACAAAAACACAAATTTCCACCTGAAGTGGAAAGATTATGAAGAAAATTTAAATAATGTGCAAAAATTAATGTGATGTTCATATTTTTTTTAATAATTTAATCTTGCTGAAGAAGGTTTATGTGGCTCACAAAAATTAATATGAGAATATTTCAATATATCTTCTTGAAGAAGATTTCAATAAGATTTATATGATGTGGAACTTTTTGATGTACTCTTCCCGAAGAAGATTCAAGAAATATTTCGAGTTTATACATTATCTTTTACATTATATTATGTTAATGAAATGACCCGAAGTCATATGAATATAAATTATGTTAATGAAATTGGCCTGAAGCTATTTCATCAATTTTATCAATTGACCTGAAGTTCAATTATAATAAATTATTGAAGCCACATGTCTTGTTCTGGTTGAACAAAATAATAATTACACATGAAGTGGAAAATAATATGATGGACAAACTATTAGATATGGACGTGATAATGAAGAAAAAGCGTATCATTCCACTAGAAGTGGAAAAATAAATGAATAAAAAGAATTACCAGTAGAAGTGGAGAAATAATTAGAAAGTGAAGAGAATGACAAATGAGAAAATTCATGCTATTATTAGTCATGTACCTGTCGTACACCAACGTACTTGTAGTATGTCAAAACATTATATTAAACTATTATGGACAAACTCAATTTAGTCAAATGATTTGACATTATTTGAATGATGAAAAATAGATATATAAAATAGGTGACATTTATGAAAAATTGAGCCCTCACTCTTTGAAAAAAAAATATAGTATATCAAACTTATACAAAATTATTTGAAAAGAGATGATTTACTTTCAAAAATTATTTAATTTTCTATTAATAGAATGCCTTAAAAGAAGCTTATTCGTTTCTATTAATACAATGCCTTATAGAAGCTTATCTATTTCATTAGAGGTACTACATTATAAGGTGGAATTTTAATTTTAATTTTTTATGTTGTTATGGAAAATTGTAAGATAAAAAATAAATAGTTATTCATTCTTTATTTTGAAAAAATGAATTAATACTTATTTGTTATTTATATTGATTGTAGTGTATAAAAAATGTAAATGTAAGATAAATTTTGCTTATTTATGTTTAATTTTTTTAAATACTACTTATTTATTCTTTTAATTATTGATTATTGTGGAAATGATATTTATTTATTTTTATAAAACAAAAAAAAATTGATTGAAAGCTCCAAAAGAGCTATTTTATTGTTACATGGAGGAATACAAATTTATATTGATGATGATGTATTATATTCTTGTAAATCTCAAATAAATTTGTTAAGTTTTAAGAATATCCGCCGAAATGGATATCATATTGAGACAACTAATGAAAAGAAAATATTGAATATATGAAAAACAATGCATATTGAAAATAAATTGCATATGTTTTTTCTCTGACTCGTACTACACATATATTAGTACAATTAACAGACATGTTATTGTAAACCAGAAGTTTACATACAAGAATATGTTTATAGTTTGGCATGACCGGTTGAACCATTCCGGATCAATAGTGATGCGAAAAATAATAGATAATTATTATGAACATTCATCAAAGAACTAGGAGATTCTTTAATCTGATGAATTTTTTTTTGTGTTGGTTTTATTTCTAGAATGTATACAATATGATATTTGTGGAACAATATATCAAACATGTGAACCATTTGAATATTTTATGATTTTAATTGATGCATCAATAAAATGGTCACATGTATGTTTATTATCAAATCGCAATCTGGCGTTTGCGAAATTACTTGCTCAATATATTTGATTAAAGAGCATAATCCAATTATGAAAATACATCTAGACAATATCGAAATTAATGTTAAACATCCTGTAGATGTTCGTATATAAAAAGAATATATGATATTTTACATACAACAAAACTAATTCGCATCATGCCAACTAGCTATTATAAAGCTTTCCCTTATAATTAGTTTTTGGTCATATACCTAATATTTTCCATATAAGAATTTTTGAATGTGCGGTATATGTTATAATTGCTCCACCACAACGCACTAAAATAGGATATCAAAGAAAGTTGGGAATTTATATTGAATTTGAATCTCGATATATAATATAGTATCTAGAACTATTGATAGGAGATTTATTAATGGTTAATTTTGCCAGTTGTGATTTAGATGAATAAAAAATTCCCAACCTTAGGGGGAGAAAACTATCAGCTGGAAAAAATATATTAGTATAAATTATTATTGTCTTATTTTGATCATCGTACTAAAGAATGTGAACTATCAGCTGGAAAAAATATATTAGTATAAATTATTATTGTCTTATTTTGATCATCGTACTAAAGAATGTGAACTAAATGTTCAAAAGATAATTTATTTGAAAATGTTAGTGAATCAATTGCCAGACACATTCACAGACTCAAAGAAAGTGACCAAATCACATGTACCAGCTGCTAATGCTCCAATTAAAGTCGGTGTCCCTGTTGGACAGACTAATCATAACACGCATGAAGCTTGGAAAAAACAATCAGTTCCAAAGATTAAAAATATAAAAATCCTTGAAAAAGAAAAAGGAGCAAAGAATGAAAATGGTCAAGTCGAGGATATGATAATTCAAATAAAACTCCAGAAGAGAATAAAATTATAAGTAATATTGGAGTTCCAGCAGAAACTCAGGTATATGAAATTCATGAAAATAATGAGATCTCGATAAATTATATCATGAATGAAATAAGATGGAACCGAGGTGAAATTGATATCAATAATATTTTTGTATACAATATAGCGCTAAACATAATAAATATTGAGGATCATAACTAGAAGTGTATTAAGGAATGTCGATAAAGAAATGATTGGCCAAAATAGAAAGGTACAATTGAGGTAGAGTTAAACTCTCTTGAAAAATGAAAAGTTTTTTGACTTGTAGTCCTTGTACCTCAAGGTGTAAAACCAATAGGATATAAATAAATATTTATGAGAAAATAAAATGAAAAATGTGAAATTTTGAGATATACTCACCTGTGGTGGATGCAACAACCTTTTGATATATAATTAGTCTGGCAGTCTATAAAGGACTTAATTTGCACCTAATGGATATTGTTACAGCCTATTTAAATAGCTCGCTTGATAATGATATTTATATGAAAATCTCTGAAAGATTTAAGATGCCTGAAGCATGTAATTTAGGTTCTCGAGAACATTATTAAGTTAAATTGAATAAATTTTTATTTCGATTAAAGCAATATGGACGCATATGCTATAATCGTTTAAGTGAATATTTATTGAAACATGGATATAAGAATGATACGACATGTCCATGTGTTTTCATGAAAAGATATAGAAATGATTTTGTTATAATTGCAATTTATGTTGATGATCCAAGTATCATTGGAACTCCTGAAGAGCTTCCAAAAGAATAAATTATTTAAAGGAATAATTTGAGATGAAAGATTTCGGAAGAATAAAATTTTGCATTGGATTGCAAATTGAACATTTAAAAATAATATTACTATGTATCAAGAAAATTATATTGCAAAAGTGCTGAAATAATTTTATATGGATAAATAATATTCATTAAGCACTTCGATGGTTGTAAGATCATTAGATATGAATAAAGATCATTTAGACCTCGAGAAAATGATGAAGAACTATTTGGTCCTGAAGTACCATATCTTAGTGCAATATGAGCACTAATCTTGATGGGCATGCAATACATGATATATCATTTATAGTAAATTTATTAGCAAGATATAGTTCTTCTCTCACGTGAAGATATTGACATATAAATAAACATATATTTCGCTACCTATGAGAAAATTTAGCAATACACAAAAGCAAGTCAAGTATGTGTTTGGTTAAGATCTGTGATTCAACACATTCATCAGACATGTAGATTGTTTTTTAGATAAATGATCCCGAAGATCATATATGAATATAATATTATATGTATTTCTCAATGAAAGGAATGATACATTAAAGGAGATAGAACAAAACATATTTCACCAAAATTCTTTTTCACATATGATATCCAAAAGAATAATGTTATTAATGTTCAGCAAATCCGTTCAAGTGAAAAATCCAGCAGATTTATTCACTAAGGCACTCCCTACTGCAATATTCGAAAAGCTAGTTCGTAATATTGGAGTTCGCCGAATTAAAGATCTTGACTGATGTTGTCATGATGGGGAGTTCATATGCACTATATTTTCCTTAACCATGGTTTTTCCCACTGGGTTTTCCTAGTAAGGCTGTAGTTGCATATTTAGAAGAATATTGTACTCTTTTTCCTTCACTAGGTTTTTATCCCATAGGGTTTTTCCTAGTAAGGTTTTAATGAGACATATTCTTATGTAATGGACATCCAAGGGGGAGTGTTATGAATAAAATATTAATATGGATGTCCATAACTCCCAACATTCATTCTCCACTATCCCCACTACTCCATGCACTACAATTGGAATTGATGGCCACTACTATTGAAATTTATTTCTCTATTTATTTATATGGTTTTTCATTTACAATTTGTAGCCTATAAATAGAGGCTTTGTAATATTGTATTACACACACATATGAGAAATGTATGAATAAAGAGATTGTCATCTTTTTATCTCTATTTTGTTTATTCTTTTTATGCTTGTTCATATTTATTTTATAACACATTTAAACATTTTAAAATTTAAGAGCAATTAATTAAATCTGTCATCGTTGAGCAATTTGAAACTTTAATATCTTAATTTTATCAATACATTTCGTTTACTAAAAAACTTTTAAATTACATTGAATTAAAAAAAAATGTATCAATAATAAAAACATTTATCATTTTAGTTTTAATTTTTTTTTACAAATTTTGACATCGGTTAATTATTGATTTGTTTTTTAAAAACATCACTAAGTCTTGAAAATTTACTAAACCAATGTGATTATAATTTTTTCTTTTACAATAGTCAGTATTGCATGCCACATAATATTACACATAACACAATCCAGTTCAATTTAAAAGCCGGACCGAAGATGGGAGGCTGTTTTCTATTTTGTCATACCAAACACCATACTCGGTTTTTTTTTTTCCTTTTTTGTTTGAAAAAACGAACATGATTGCTTGTTTTCCATTTTTTTTTCTGCATTTTTGCCCAACCGAACCTGATGGTCGGTTTTTCCTTTTTTTTTGTGTTTTTTTTCCAATTCGTCGAATGAGAACGGCTGGGATTTTTTTTTGCTTTTTTATTTATTTTATTTAATACCTAATCCAATTAATATTGTATGAATCTAGGATTTGCTATCTAACTCAATTCATCAAACCGAGAATGGTTTCCGATTTTAATTTGACAAATCAATCACCAAACCAGGTTTTTATTTATTGAATTTTTTATTGCATAACAAGAAGGAATTTCCTTCAAATGAGTTAAAATTCAATATCCAATATAGTATTTGGTTTTTAAATTTTCATACCGATATCATTTCCGGTGGAAATAATTTTTATAAAAAAAAGTTATAATTATATTGATTTCATAAATTTTCAATATTTAGTAATAAAGCTTTTTAAATAAAATTCTCGGTTATTATCATTTCACAGTCAGTGACCCGATAAACACGTTCAATATTGCAATAAAAGTTTAATTTAATGTTAATAGACATTTGAGAGCGCGACTAGTTTTGAAAGTGATGCAGACAATGTCCGAAACCTCCAGTTTTATATTACTGGAGACATCCATTAACAAAGAAATGGTAGTTCTCTTCTGTGTTTTTTTTTTGAGGTGAGGAATTGATAGACTAATTCAAAATCCGATTGAAATACTCGGAGGTAACAGAATATTTATGTTTAAAATTATGACCGTCCGATATGCAACGGACCCTTTTATATTCTTGCGGATTGTGATCGGACGGTCTGAATCTAAGAAAAAATATTCTGTTACCTTAGAATTCATTTTCAGAGGGAAAACAAAAAAAAGCAGCAGCTTCCAATCGAAAACCCATAGAAGCTATAGACCTAGTAGTAGAATAAGACGAAGAATGTTCTCTCTTCTTTCTTCGTTTCTTTCTTTCATCCTTTTTCTTTGTTTTGTTTGTGAAAAAAAAATGGAGGCGTTAAAAGAGAGAGCGAACCTATTGAGAAAATCACTGGAGAAGAGCCAGGTTACAACCGAGAAAATGATGGCGGCATTCAATACCTTCGATCGCCGCCGTTCAACCCTTGATGCTGCCATTCGTCCCATCCAGGTAAAAGAACAACCGAGAGCAAAATATGACTTCTTCTTTTCCTTTTTATTCAATTTTTGAAGTATTTCACTATTTCTCGCTGGAATGAGAAGCTTCAATTCGCTGAGAAATGTACAATTTAAAACAACGAACTCTTATGTCCACGATAAAGAAGCTTCAAATCGCTTATGAAATGTTACAATACAGGTTTTCTGGTTATAGCTAGGGACCGGTAAAGATCAATTTATTCTGTCATTGTTTCAAATTGATTGAATTTTATCTAAATTTGTCAAAAATTGTTAATTCACAGGAAAACATGCCTGATATTACGAGATGCCATGAGAATGTAAGCAAGACTTTGAAGAGGACAGAAGTCATAGTTAGCCAGTTTGATCGTATTCGAGAGGTACTTGTTATATCTCTTTATTAGTTATTAAGTGGACCAACCGAATGATATTACATTATAAAATATGAGAATATATAAAAAAAAAGTAGGAAATATCACTCTGATATACTGTTCTAGAACATAGAAAATGTCACCTAAACCATATTGCCCCTCAATTTCATCAGAATATACTCAAATTGTCCTCTTTTCTCCAGATTGTGCAAAATAGTGATGGAAAAAGGCAGTTTCTATATCTTTTATGTTATTAAATAAAATAAGGTAGAATGCAGGGAATGGCATTTTTGTTTGGTTATTTTTAGGTGTGAATGGCATTTTTCATTTTTATGGCATATACACATGATATTTTAAAATTTCACTTGCATGAGCTCCACAAAGTATCTTTGTCGTCTATTTTATCATTAATTCATGTTAAATCAGGTAGAGGTAGTAATATTTAAGGGGCCAAGTGAGGATTTGGATGGATTCACAGAAGCAATGGATCAATTGCTACGAATTTCACGGTTCTTCAATTCTCGCCAGAGTTATAAAACAAGTGAAAGCACACTTTTGCATGTAAATCGTTTGCTTGATGATGCAGCAAAAATGGCCGAAACTGAATTCAAGAAGATGTTGACTGCTCTTAGGTTTATTTTATTTTTTGTCTTTCCAAATTACCAGAAACTTTGTATAAGAAAAAATGGCATTTATATGAGAAATTATATTCACCAAGATAAACAAGAACTTTTGTCTTTTTTATTTGGATGGAGTACTAGGACTGTGGTTAAGTATTACTAGCCGAAAATGGAAACCATTTATATGATATTTTATTTCAATCAATTTATAAGTTGATCCGATATAATTGTTTAAGTTTGCTATTATATTTTAGAGTGAGGCTATGGTACTATGCATAGTGCGGATTGGCCTGTAGTATGGATCTATATCTTCGTTTTCAAAGGTAAAATAGTTGATCTGAACCGTTAACGTGATTTTCATATGAAACTGTACCTGCATACTAAATTTTACATTTTTAGAATCTCTACTTCTGAATGGTCTAGAATTTTGAGATCAATTGGTTTTCTACCTAACTAAAAAATAGTCAAAAAAATTGTAAAATTTGATCTACAAGTACATTTTCATACGGAGATCATGTTGAACGGTTCAAATTGATTGTTCGGTTTAGAAAATAAAGATATTGATCCATAGTATGGACCAATCCGCGCTATGCATAGTACCACAACCTCACTCCAGGTTTTACACCTACTGGAACATATTGCTTGAATTTTCTAATTTCTTCTGTTAGTAAACCACTGGATCCTGCGAGTCTGTTTAATTGTCTACCACACAAAGCAAAGACATATACAGTGCTGACATCAGATCTTGACGACCCGAGTAACTCATCTAGAAAAGACGAATCAGAGATCGATACCATGCAAGGGGAGCATGCATACATATTACCGACACTTATCAGCACCCGATACATAACTCAACTGCACAATCTAGCCGTCAGATTGGTTCTTCTCGGGCACCATATGCAGTGCTTATATATATATAGGTAATATTTTCAACTGATCCAATTAGTTTCATAGGGACATAGTTTCTATCCAAGTTATTTTGTTTTGTTTGCAGAGGGAGCCAATGGTACAATGCATTGCACGGATTGGTCCGTACTATGGATCAATATCTTCGTTTTCAAAGTTTAAATAGTCAATTCAAACCTTTCAATATAATCTCCATATGAAAATGTACTTGCAGACTAAGTTTTATATTTTTTTTAGATAGGTAGAAAATCACTACTTTTGAATGGTCTAGAATTTTTAGAATCAAGAGATTTTCTACCTATCTATAAAAATAGTAAAAGGTTCTAAAAAAATGTAAAATATCCACAGGCACATTTTCATATGGAGATAATGTTGGACGGCTCAAATCGACTGCATAGAATTTAAAAGAGAAATTGATCCATAGTATAGACCAATGATTTTGATTTTATTCTTGGTTTTGTTGTTTGAACAGAGATGCACGTGCTAATGCTCTACAGCAGAGTTTATATGGCTTGGGAGTGCAAAATATTGGGAAGGATGAGTTGCAAAAGATGCAATGGGAAAGTATACAGACCAAAATTCCCAATTGGATTGAGATGATGCAGATATGTGTAAGTTTGTTAACTTTGGTTTTGTATAAATTACTTATTGGTTAGGCAAGTTGCATAGATAAGTGATTGATGTGTGCACAAATGCTCTTGACATAAGTATGTATGCTTTTTTTTCGTTGTTGTCTTTTTCGTTGTGTTTTTGGTTGTTTTGGTCTATAACATATGCATCTTTGTATCTGTCAAAAAATAAGGTTAAGGTGCTATTTGCTGGAGAGCGCAAATTATGCGATGAGGTCCTCGAAGGAATTGAGAAATCTTTCTTGGACCGATGTTTTATGGAAGCAACTTCAAGTAGTCTGGCAACCCTTCTAAGCTTTGGGGAGGCTGTTGTAAAGATCAAAATGTCCCCTGATAAATTGTTTAAGCTACTTGATGTGTATGAGACGATGTGCGAATTCCAACCTGAGGTTAGCTACTGGTACATAGCATTCTTGAATAAATTTAGAATCTATTTATAAACTTGTGTTTATCATAAACATGCTTTTTGAGAATTAATTAATAGACACTGAAAAGAAAATTTTGATGGTCCAAACAATGATACAATTTGGTAAAAAAGAGTCTACTGAGATAGCGAGATAACCTCAAGTAAGAACCAGAATTGAGAAAGATGCATATAAATTTACAACAATAAACCAAGAAGGAAAATGGAAACCAAATCTAATCCTACACATATGTTGTGTCTATATACTTGAAAAGTGTAATTAATGAAAAAATTATGACATTTCAGATGGAGACAATGTTTGTGAGTAATGAACGCAATGAACTGATGCAGTGGTTTTTTGTGAGGACGCGACTCGTTACAGTGTCAGCCGAGATACTTTTAGGGTTTCGGGAATTGGTAGTGAAGGACTCCACTAATGTTTTTCCGGATGGGAGCGTCCATCCTCTCTCTAGCTACACCATGAATTACCTCAAGTTTTTGCTTGAGTAAGTGAAAATTACTCAAAAGGGAAAGGATAGTTTTGGAAATTTTCACTTAGTCAAACTCTTTGTTTGTCGATAAATTGCATTTATTATCTAATTTTGAGAGATATAAAGTCCAGTTTACTTTATTTCAGTTTTTTCCTTACCCAGTTGCCATATAACAATACAGAGCTAACCTTTTTAATTTTCATATCCTATAAACAATTTTTAAGTCACAATTTGTAAGGTCTTTCTTATATAATTCTACCAAAATAGGAATGCCAGTTAATGGATTGTCATTATCACCCCAAAAGAAAATTTCACAAGGACAATTACAAAATTATGTGTTGTAACTGACATTGATTTGTATAAAAAAAACATTTTTCTTTTTTCAGTTATCAGGAAGCATTGACACAGCTCCTTCTAGAATATAAGACAAGAGAACAGGAGGAAGGTTTGCAGTTTGGACCCCTAATTTTGAGGATATTGCAAGGTCTTCAAAGTAACGTGGAAACAAAATCAAAACAATATAAAGATCAGGGTCAATCCCATCTTTTTTTGATGAACAATATCCACTACATGGTCACTTCAGTGCGCAAGTAAACAAAAAATCTTTTTTATGAAATTCAAAAAAGCAATTAGGTACCTGAAACAAAGTTTCTTCTTTTAGAATATGAGTGCAAAAAAAAAAAAAGCACTCAAGTATTTTAAAAATAAAACATTCTAATCCTGTTGCGTAAGCATTTTATATATAATTCCTTCCTTTTTCTTGCCTTTTTTATTTTATTTTTTATATATATTTTTTTTTACAGAACTGAGGTAGCAAAGGAATTGCTGGGAGATGATTGGATACAGAGACAAAGAAGAGTTGTACAATTGAATGCAAACCAATATAGAAGGGTTTCATGGGCTAAGGTCCTGCTCTTCTCTTACAAGCATATCTTTTTAGGAAAATTTCATGCATTCCGCCAATAAAAACTCAATTTTCATGCTTTTACAGAGAAACTCAATTTACCTCATAAAATATAGTGAAACTAGGAAGAATGAACTGCAAAATTTTCTCTTCGTGCCAAAATCTAGAGAGTATTGTGCAAAATCTTGTATCCACATGTTTCAAAGAAATAAAATAAAAGGAGTGGTACAGAAAATGTATTTAATTGGGAATGATATTTTTAGGCCATTAAAGGGACACAAAAGTAAGGACTAGCTGTTTGTCGGTGAAGTACTTAAAAGTTCCCTAAATTATAACATGTTTATGATCTGATCTACGATTTTAAAAGATTGCACTGCTGAACATCTACAATAAAATCTTGACAGGCAAAATGAACAATAGTTTGAACATATTCTGGTGAAAGCAGAAGATATAAATTACAAACTAAGCCAGGACAATACAAATTACAATTTCTAGGACTAAAGTAGTTTTGACTTTTCATGAACCAAAATGAGAAAGGCATGACTGCGGACAATTACTGAAGTTTTTTTTCTCTGTAGTTCCTGATTAAAAAAAATGTTTTGATGATTAAAAACCACATAAAATAATACGTGTAGGTGTTGGAGAGTGTATCAAGTCAAGGCCTGTTATTATCCTCTGGAGGATCAAGTAATACGATGGAAAATGCTGTAAGCACTGCTTCAAAGGATGTTATTAGAGAAAGGTAAGTCTTTTTTCTTTTCTTTTCTTTGTTATTTTTTTTTTTGAGAAAAGTGGTACAATTCGTACCACCTGTTTTCAATATATACTTACTTTTTGAATTGTATATCTTGTATATGCAACTTTTTTTTCCACTGGATGGCAATGAATTGGATCCCATGAATTATATTTTGAAACAGAAACTACTTCCATTTTTTTTGTCAATAAAAGCGAGTTAATTTTTTTGTTTTTGGCAGGTTCAAATCCTTTAACACACAATTTGAGGAGCTGTATCATAGGCAGTGCCTATGGAAAGTGCACGAGCCTGAGTTACGTGAATCGGTTCGCCTTTCTGTTGCCGAACTTCTTATTCCTGCTTACAGATCATTCATACAACGATTCGGGTATTGAAACTAAAGTTTTGCATAACTTATCTTGTACTGTTGGCTTGGAATTTTGCAAATACTAATGGACTATTTTAAGAGTGAGGCTATGGTACTATGCATAGCACAGATTGGTCCGTATTATGGATCAATATCTTCATTTTCAGAGTTCAAATAGTTGATCTGAACCATTCAACATAATCTCTATATCAAAATGTACTTGGAGACAAAATCTTACTTTTTTTAGAATTTGGAACTATTTTTTTAGAGAGGTAGAAAATCACTACTTTTGAATGGTCTAGAGATTTTAGGTCAAGTGATTTTCCAAATATCCAAAAAAATTGTAAAATTTGATCTACAAGTACGGACCAAATGGAGATCATGTTGAACGGTTCAGATTGCATGTTTGGACTTTGAAAATGGAGATATTGATCCATAGTACGGACCAATCCTTGCTATGCATAGTACCATAGCCTCACTCTTTTAATCATACTTATTGCTTCATTAATTTCCCCTTAGCAAAGGGAAAAGAAAAGAAAGGGAAACCAAAGAAAGGTACATATATTGTTAAACCAAAATGGGAAAATATGTTAGTAGAAGATCATCTAAAAGTATATCTGAAAAAGAAGTTTAGTCCTTGCAGTCTTTAGTTTCCTATAACATTTCATACATCACAGGCCTATGGTAGAGAATTCCAAGAGCAAGTACATGAAATATAGCCTAGAAGACATTGAAAGAATGCTTGGAGAACTCTTTGAAGGGAAAGCCCCTGGTCAAGAGAAATCCTAATTCTCTCCATGTCACCTCCACAATACAACCCTGTGAATAGATAACTGCTGGATTGAATCTGGATACTCTTTCTTTTTTTGGAATGAAGAGAAAAAGATATGTACCTGTAAATACATTGTTTTTGTAAATACTAATCCAAATGTATATTTGTTAGTGCCGTAGTTTGAAGAAGTCTGAGTTTGGCTTATATTTGTGAGTTTAACTCCCTCTTAAGCATATGTTGTCGCTCTCTACAGATACAATGTTCTCTCTCCCTCTCTCAAATTTGTGTATTTTGTAAGAATTTCGTTCCATTTTTAGAAATCCCATACCTTCATTTAGAAATTTCACTACCTGATGCAATTTAAGTTCATTTTTAGAAATCCCGTACCTGCATTTTTTTTCAACTTGTAAGTTTAGAACTTTTACATTTTGACGTCCTAATTGGTTTACGCAAAGCTATTAATCGTACTGGTTCAGAGATTGAAAAGAGCTGTGGGATTTTCAGCTTTATGATTTGGTAACTTTACTATAATGATTTGTCACAACTTCTTCAGAATTGAGATGAAGCTTGTTCTTGTTGAAATTTTATGGGATCAACTAATAGTCCCCCTACTTCAGTCCCCTATCTGTCCCCCGCACTAAAAGACAAAAAAAAAGTTAAAACGTGCTAACTACCACCAAAGAGCAAGATTAATGCTATTTTATTAATAGTCAAAACGTATAGTATTCATACCTACGAATTTGTAGTATTCATACTTATTATTAGAACCATTCGTCATATGTAAACACAAGTTGGAGGGGACCAGTAACAACCAGGGGGACCGCTGACATCTTGTGACAGCCTGGATTGGGGACCACAATCGTTTGAAAGCGACATTTACCAAGATTGGGGACCACTACAGCGAATCTATATATTATTCATATCTAAATAAAGAAGTATTCATATATAAACAAATGAAGTATTTATTCTGACGATTACAAAGTATTCATACATGTTTAAAATAATTTATACAATTCAAAATTCAAAATTAGATTCATCTCTCTCACCCTATCTCTTCCAAAAAGTATTCATACTGACGATTACGAAGTATTCATATATAACTAATGAAGTATTCAATATCTAACAAATGAAATATTTATATATATAACTATTCATATCTAACTAATGAAGTATTCACATATGACACTAACAATATTAATATCTGATACTAATAATATTCACACCTGTTCAGATTGGGACTAAAAAGAAAGGTTGTTAGGGGGATAAAAAAGGAATGCTAAAAATGATGAATTTTGACCACGTGGGAGAATAAAAAAAGAAGGTTGTTAGGGGGACAGATTCAAGGGGACAACATCTTTACTCAAATTTTATTGATACTAACGTCATGTAAATGTTGATAGTTAAGGTGTGATTTATTACAAGCTGACTACCAGCTTAATGCTTGAACCTCTAACATCAAAATTTGGCAATTACTGTTTCTTTTCTAATCAAAACAAGGGAAAAAAGAAAAGGAATTCCAACCTAAGGTTATTGTTATACAAGTACATAACACATCGTGAGTTAGAAATTTAAATAAGTTGATTGAAATATAAGAAAAGCCTAATTTACACATTGAGAGGCCTTAAATTTTATACCAGAAAATGCTTCAAATACGTGTACAATAAAAGAATCCTATATTTCTGTATCTCAGAACTAATTACCTTGTCGTTTAACTTTTTAAATTTTGAGTTGTTTCTCAAAAAAAAAAAAAAAAAAAAAAACCAGAGAGAAATAGAAATTAGGTATTGTTTCTTAGATATTTGACAAGAACATGTTTCTACAGTGACCATTACTGGTACGGAATCAAATTGACATATATAGTGTACTTCACAGTGTTTTGATTCAGAAATCATAAAATCTGTGTTTATTTCTTTTATCCGGTGGCCTACACTGAAAAATGACACGTGATTTAAAACTTTATGTGGGTCCCATACACAGAAGTGCAGAGATGAGAAATAAATAAGGTGAATCAGGGCAATAATTTCATATTTGTATACTACAGAAGTTCATATTTATTCTGCATTACTAACAAATATTATATTTCTTAGTAGTAGCATCTTTGATTAAATATCATTCAATCTGATTCAGGGAGATTCTAGGATGTTGTCGCAACGTTGTACCTAATCGACAGTGTTATGGGTATCACCTTCTCGGCAGCATTGCTTCAAAGGCATTGTTTGCAATACCCATATGATCATATTTAGTTTTGATCTTGATCGGAGTTATGTAACTACATGAATAGAAATCCTAGATTCAGAAATCGCTACCCGAAACTTTGATTCAGAAATCCTAGATTAATCACATTTGCTGGAATTTGGGAAAAATCAAAATTAGCTCAGTTTCTTAACAATTCCGTAGTAAGGGTATAGCTAGCTCCATTTTGTTCTTCAAAAAAGAGAAAACTTTCTTGAGCATTGTGCTAATTTGATTAAATTTCTTAAAAAACTTAACCGCATCAATTTGATCTAGTTTTTCCGTTAAATGTAAATTTTTGTATAACATAAAAATTAATTTTTGAAGATTTTTTGTGTTTGTAAATATGAAATTAGTCTTTATTGGAAACTTAATTGCGAGGATGATTAATTCAATATACACACAAAGATATTGAATTATTTGACCAATTAAGTGGCTAGTGTTTTTGTTTTCAGATTAACAACAGGTCGTTTGATGTGTTTGTAATGGTTTCAAAAAAAATCTGTATTAAAAAAATTGCTCAAAAATCTTAATGAAACAGAAAAAAATAAAGTTGTGGTGGTGAATTTTGCTAAAATCTGAATCCACCATTCAAATAGATCCATTTAAATGTAAATTCTATTCAGTAATCATATGAGGCTTCCGTTTGGGATTGAATTTCAAGACTGAAAATCGAGATAGAATACTGAATAGAATTTGAAAAAAGTTATTCTTTCTCTGCCGGAAGTACAGGACTGGAATCCAACATTTCATTATTATATAAGACTACTAATCAGCAACAAACATTGGTTCTAAAAATTCGTATTTGATTTAGTGACAAAGACATATAGTTTCTATATAAAAGATTATGGATTTAAAACTCACAAAGTAGAAAAAATTTCTATATTAATAAATAGGAGATTGAAATATATTGAGTCACTTGACCTCCTTTTCATATTTCAAAAAAACAAACACCGGTCCTAAGACTAATATATCTTTCAAGTAGTACCAACCAAACTTGTATTAAGTCAATATTGAATAAAATGTAAATAATTAATAAATAAGCTTAAACAGTGATAATTAGTTGTACTTTCGGCATTGTCACATGTTGTTGTATTATTCACCTAATAGAATTTATGATATTTTTTATATTCATATGTGAATTTATTTACGCAAATTCGGATCAAATTATCATATTATAAATATTCATTGATAGTTTTATCGGTAATAGTTGTCGTTGACATGAAACTGTCAGTTAAGAAAAAAGCCCTTCCACCAAGGATAATCAAATTTCTGTCTAAGCACTGGCATCAAAGTCCCAGCGATGAATACTAAACCTATCTGTGTATTTGAGATTAAAATATTGATAATTATAATGATCTCCATTTCCGGACCAGCAGTAGCTCAGAACAAGATTGAGCAAGACTCAATTTTGACCGCTTCGAATGCTCGTCATATGTCATGTTAGCAAGCACCTCCTCTTTTCTCCTCCACCAAGAATACAAAAAAAAAAAAAAAAAAACCTTCTCTTTTTCGAGTTAGAGATCCAGTGAAGTAACTCAATTTTTTGGGTTTTGGATCTGAACTGTCCGATTCTAATCCGTGATAATCCATTTGAAAAATCTGAATTTCGAAGTGATCTCAAACAACGAATTTGAATTAGACGATCCTGATCCAAAACCCAAAAGTTGAGTTAATTTACGGGATCCGGACCCCTCTTTTTCTACGTGAATCTGCTCAAGGCAACGGCCAAAATGAATAGAAATAAATTGCTTTAGAAATGTTAGTGCATAAAGTTTTTCATATAAAAAAAAAAAATCATATCATCGATCGATTGTAATTTGATAAGGTAAAGGCAATGGCACTTCCACTCGGCATCTCCAATACAGCAGAAGTGAAAAGAGCATGAACCACATCTGAACATCACAACCAAGCAACCATGAGAGACAGGGGATGAGGAAAAGATAAATCGAAGATCACCTCCGTCTCTGTTTGACAGCCAGTAACATTATGCGGTTACCAGTAAATATATTATGAAGCACAATATCTGTGAATCCTGGCAAATTAGCAATGACAAGGAAGCCAAGTGAATAGCAGAGACACATAGAATAGTCGATGCTATATGGCTCTGGATCTTTTTGGTCCGTATGGAGAGACGCATGTTGTAGAGATGTTTACTGGTAAAATGATAGAACCCAAATGTGTCTTTCTTTGGAGATGCAAGCAAGAGTAAAGGATATTGGTAAGCCAAATTTTCAGGGCAAAGAGAGGCTAGAGAGCGCCATGTCGGACATAGCACGAAAGGTCGAGAAGTCGGCCATGGAACTGAGCGTGTCATGATTAAATTGAGCAAATCAGTTGGCAGGAAAGGCCATCCATTTTCCAGATCTTTGATAACCTCCTTGTTGTTTTTGGAAACTTCTTTTTCAGATGATGAAATTGCAGCGGGAGAGATCAGCAATACATGATAATCTTGAAAAGTTTGGATAAGAATTAATTTTCATCAATGTTTGTTCATCCATTTTGATAGAACAGGAAAAATGAACAAGCTTACTGTTTGGAGTTCTCCGATTGGTTTCAATCCTCTTAAAATTTATAATTAGCTCCGGGTAAAATAATTAGATTATGCTTGCGTAACAAATTTTCGTAAAAAAATTTATGAAAACGCATTTTTTTGGGAGTAAAGTAAAAATAGAAATAAAGTTCGCCAAATATATGATTCAGGGAATACAAAAATAATTGTAATTTTACGATTTCATTCCTATCTTTTGTTTAAAATTATATTGTTCAAATTTTTTTTTCTCAGAGACATTCTAATGTTGTCAATATTCACTACAACAGAAAAAAGGGGACTATAAACAGTTAAAAAGTTAATGTCATACGGTTCCGTAATCATGTTCGCACGTATCAAATATGAAAAAGTCAATACATATACACGGTTGCAGAACCGTATCTATATAGATTAACATATACGATTCCTACAAATGAACTTTGCCAAATCTAAAAAAAAAAAGAACACTAAGACAAATGATTTATACATTATCATAATAATCATGTATAATGACAAGGGTTATATACGCAGTTCCTACAAGAGAGAATCGTGTATGATTTCTATTTTTTTTTAATATTTTTTTTATAATTGAATAGCTTTTATATTTTTTAGACATTATACATACAATATTACATTCATATTTCAAAAAATATTTATAACATACAGTAAGCAAACATGTATGTTTACCTTATAACAGCCAAAATTTTCCTTTATATCGCAAAGATTATTCATGATCACCTGTGAACTTAAGGTATGAATTTTAATTAAAAATACCAATCAAATTATCGTATAAACGTAAGATTTAAATTCCAAATAAAAATACCAATCAAATCGAAATATTCCCCATGGAACAACTTTTTGTTCATACTAGCACAATATTTGGAAGTTTAGAATTAACATCCCACATTATCCATTTGGCACTGGCCCACAGCATTTCCCTATTTTATTATTTTGGTCCAGAATAGCATCAGACCTAACTAATTATGTTGGGTTGCCAACGTGGAATAGTACGCTTCTCCTATTAGTTTATTAATTTATTATATTAGTTTGCTTCAAATAAATTTTGTTTAGGCCATATTAAATTTAAAATAAGCGCACATTCCTTCTCTTGGGATTCGCGTCTGGTATCGTTTTTTTTTTTTTTTTTTTCGTTTTTCTTAATTGAAAATATCACATGGGTTTTGGATGGGGAAATAAATCGGCGGTTATTCCAATAACAAGAATATGTTATTCCGATTCTAATCGTTTAAATTTTTTTATGCGTGAATTTTAACAGCTAGAGATTAGAATAACATATTCCTGTTATTCCTTTAAAATAATAATGAATGGTTATCATATCAAATTCAATTTGATTTCGATTGAATCGTTTGATTCATTGTTAGATTTGTATGAAAATTTAAATTATAAACTTATTATCTGAATGAAAATTGATCGTACAAATTCCGATACGAATTGGATAATTCAGATCAGATATCAGATAGAATTCGATCAATGCATGCTCATTGAACCACATTCGCTTCCCATCCACAACACATACTAATAAATTTGTTTGAAATTCTTTATCTAAATTTAAATAGGATTAAATTTCATCTATGTTCTTTAAAAAAAAAAAATCATACTAACAATTACAAACTACAAAACGCAGCAGATCCTACATTGACCCAATGAAAATTTTATTTTTCTTTACGGACAAAA
Organism: Carex pumila; assembly: GCA_033356055.1. Lineage (NCBI taxonomy): Eukaryota > Viridiplantae > Streptophyta > Magnoliopsida > Poales > Cyperaceae > Carex > Carex pumila. The sequence goes on from JARJHM010000108.1 coordinate 538,447, forward strand.
GGGGTAATATGGAAGCGTATCCTCTGCGTAGGTTTTACCTATAGAGCTGTATGGTGGTTTTGATCTGGTCCGTTTGTTTTGAATCAGGCAGACCAGATTAGATCTTACATGAATTTAAAAAAAACTCAAAATTTGGTGAGCCCTCAATCCAACCCGTCTGATCCAAAACGAATGGACCAGATCAAAACCACTGCACAGCTCCGCAAGTAAAACCTCTGCAGAGAATAGCGTTTTGGAGTAATATACCCTTAAAGAAAACATTGACCTAATGAAAATAAACTAGTTATATTTGGTTGTTAGGGAAAGATTGACCTAATAAAAGAAATGATTATAGAATTTTCTATTATATTGGATCCCCTTAAACTAAAATCTGATTTATTACTCCTAGAAATGAAGTCAATAATGTAGTCAAACCCTCTACCTCTCTACAAGTAAAGTTGGTTAGCATATTATTATGTTCTCTAAATTTTTTTGAATATATAGAGAAAAATAATGGTGAGGCTATGGTACTATGTTCAGCACACATACTACTATGAAAATATATTTTTATTTTTAAAATACAAATAGACACAGACTGTTCAATGTTCAATGTGACATCTATATGAAACAAAATACTTAAGATTTTATAATTTTTTAGAACTTTTTTAATATTTTGTTAAATAAGTCGAACATCACAACTTCCTGACCTTTAGATCGATTGATTTTCCATCTATTTAAAAATTTAGTAATTTTTTTTGAAAATATAATATTTAGCACCCAAGTACATTTTCATACAAAAATTGATGTTTGGTAGTTTACATGATCAGATCAGAATCAATGGTTTCGCCTAAGAAAATGAAATATAAATTCTTACCATGGATTAATCAGGTTTCTAATCAGACGGATAATACTGTGAATTCGTATCCTCTGCATTAACGGAACGTACGTTAATAGATATGAACCGTCCGATTGGCTACGATGCTGGTCAGACGGCTGAGATACATTAAACTCAAAATTTGATATTCTCTTTTGAGTTAACGCAGAAGATGCGACCGAGTCCAATCCGAGTGCGAATCCTCTGAGATATCTCAACTTTTGCGTGACCGACGTGTCCGGTGCCTATTTGGGGGTGATGTACGGGGTCTGTATTATGTGTGCTTTGAGATTCGCGCAGAACGTATTTAAACGGTTGGGATTTTCCATAAAGCCACGCAAAGTTTGAGATATCTCAGAGGATACGAATTCGTCCAATCCTCCCTCTAATAATAATAAAAATAGAGTACAATTGTACAAATGACAACTGAGTCCAATAAAATATAATATTTTCTCTACAGTACTGTTTCACCACTGACTGGGGTCCAGTATATGTTACTTCTCGTCTGCAATAACCTCTTTCCCCTCTCTCTCTCGCTCCATCTCTTTCTGGAGATAGATCCAATATACGAGCGAGAATTCACTGAAAAGGTTGCAACTTTCCTACTCTACAGTTCAAATATTGGAGAATTTTCGCTTGGCAATGGAGGTTCTGACGCAGAGAGCGGTACTCTTGAGAGAAGCGTTAGAGAAGAGCAAGACTAATACGGAGAGCATGGTGACTATACTTGGTTCGTTTGATAGTCGTCTCTCTACTCTCGATTCGGCCATGCGCCCAATTCAGGTAAAATTTAACCATTTTAGCTTTTATTTATTTTAATTTTGAAGGTTTTCTTTTGATATTTTGGCAAAATCTTATTTCCTGTCTCAAGGAATTTCTAGGTTGGTACCAAACTAAAAAAAATCAAAATTCAACATGATTTTATACATGACTAAATTCATTTTTGTAGGAATTCAGGATACTTCTTTGGGTAATTGTCCAATTTTTGTAGATACTTAATTAACACATCGTACTTCTCAGAAATAAAATTTACCAGAGACAAAAATATAAGTTCATGGTTTATCTGAGGTATAGTTTTGTAGGGTTTCTTATGGATTTAGTTGTATCGATAACCAACACATATACGTCCTAATATTTATTTTGATTTGTAGGCGAGAACACATGCGGTACGAACAGCACATGAGAACATTGACAAAACTCTTAGGTCGGCTGATGTTATTCTTAGCCAATTTGATATAACTTATGAGGTATTATTCTCTCAACAGTGTTTTGCATTTTTGCAATTTGCCACCTTGTCACCAGCAACTACATATAAGGGTGGTGCTATTTGAGAACAACAATTAGGTTTCACATCAAATTTACCATTTTATAAATTCTTCTAATTATGGACAAACTTAATAAAATCTTGTATCAAAAACTATTGAAAGAGAATGAAAGAATGGCTTGACTTATTGCCTTTTTTATTTTATTTTTACGGTGACACTGATATTTTGAGAGCTAAATGCACAACTCAAAGAAAATTTTATTTTTTTATATCAAATTTAGAAGTCATCACCTGCACATTCTTAATGTTTATTTTTCTTATTGCAACAACAACCAAGCCTTTAGTCCCAAACAAGTTGGGGTAGGCTAGAAATGTAACCCAATTGTAGTAAAAAAGAAGAATACTTTATTTCATGTACCATACTTTACCTTCTTTTATTTTAAAAATGCATTGAGGATATCAATAAAAATGTTTATGGTAGATGATATCAATAAAATTCATAAGGTGATGCTAGACTTTGACATTTAAATTTCATAGATAAAGTCACATTTTCCACATGGACAATTTTTTTTTTTTTTACTATTTGCAGCAAATTAAATTAAATTTATTATTTCATTAAAGTTATTTATTAATTTTTGTTCAATTCATTCAATTTATGATAGAATGACTCTTATTCAATTCAACTGTCAAAATAGCAATGTCACCATAAAAATAAAAAAAATAAAAAAGACAATAAACTAAGTCATTCTTGTATTCTCCGTCAATAGCATTTAACAATTTCCTTTAACATAAATGATACAATATTTTATTAAGTTTCTACTAAAATTAGAAAATTCTATGAAAGAGTAAATTGGGTATGAAGAGAAAAGAATTTCTCTCTGCACTCAATAATCTAATTGTTGCTCTCAAAATGTCTATGCATAATAAACAAAAAAGAGCTCTGTTTTACATGAATTTATGGCAAATTATGTAAATTTCAGGCAGAGAAAATAATAATGAGGGGACCAAACGAGGATTTGAGAGGGTACTTAGAAGCGGTTGACCGGTTGCGTAGTGTGGCAAGGTTTTTCAGCTCCAATAAAAGTTACAAAAGTAGCGATGGTGTGCTTAGTCATGTGAATTCTCTACTTGCCAAGGCCATCTCAAAAATGGAGAGTGAATTCCAGAAACAGATCACCTCTCGAAGGTTTAGTTTTTCTTTTCTTTTTCAGTATTTATGGGGTTCCATTGATATATATAGTATATATATAGTCTCTATGATTTATGCTTAAATCATGCTTAGGCATCAAGGTTGGTATTCTGGTTCCAGATGAAAACAGTATGTCTGGTATGAATACCTGTACTGTAGCAGTAATATTCTGGTTTTCCTCTTTTAGAGGAAATAAAAAATGGAAATTATAAACAATCAGAAGAATCAAAAGAATCAGAAGAAATAGTTTTTTTTTAATACATAAAATAAATCAAATGAAGATATGGGATTTTATCCCGACCGTTTTCTGAAAAAAATTCAGAATTCAGATATTTTTATTCTAAAACAAGGGAGAATTTTGTTTATGGACACCAGACTTTTGTTATCAAATTTCTAATTTGAGATAGAAAATGAAGAGAAAATCTTTGAATCTCATACTTATCAAATTGAGAAATTGTTTACACCAGGGATATCCAGAATTTGGGCTCCCAAACTGAAATCCTATTTATCAAAATATGAAAAATATGAATTTGTAAAAAAGTCCTTGTTTCATAACAAAATGTGTAGGTCGCTAAATTTGAATAGTTTATTTTTCTTCTGCTCAATTTCTCAACCCTATATAGCAAGCCAGTGGAGCCAGACAGACTCTTTGACTGTTTGCCAAGCTCTCTCAGGCCGTCGTCAGAATCGCCAGGTCACACATCTGAAATGGGTAAGAACTTGGCCAATGGGAACCTGTCAGAGAAAGAGAAACAGGAAGTAGCAGTTTACACTCCTCCAACCCTGATTGATTCTAGGTTTGTGCCTCTCCTCTCCAAGCTGGCGCAACAGTTGGTTCAAGCTGGTCATCATGCTCAGTGTTTGAAGCTTTACAGGTCTCTTTCTCTCTCTCTCTCTCTAAAAGGAAATAAAGATATGAACAAGAGTGAGGCTATGGTAATATGCATGGTCGACTGGTGATATGGATACATATCTCTATTATCAACATTAAAATAGTCAATCCGAACTGTTAAACATGATCTCCATATGAAAATGTACTTGGAGAACAAATTTTATATTTTCTTACCTGGATGGTCCAGAATTTTCTAATCAAGTGATTTTCTACCTATCTAAAAAATACTAAAAGAAATTTAAAAAAAAAATGTAAATTTTGGTCTGCACAAGTACATTTTCATATGGAGATCATGTTGAAAGGTTTAGATCGACTGTTTGGATTTAAAAAATAGAGATATGAGTCCATAGTGTGGGCCGTTGTGTAATATGCATATTATCATAGCGTTACTCTATGAACAAAATGAAAGTTTGTTTATCTTTATGTTATATTTCTGTGAACTTCAAAAATTAATGTAGAATGTTATAATAAGTAAAATTTCTACAACATATGTTTCTCTAAACCTCCTTGTTTTCTAAAAAATGGAAGTGAAATGAGGATTAATTTTGGAAGCTTCAGGGTTAAAATTGGAATAAAATAGGGGAAAAGGGCTAACCCTACACAATTTTTGCTAACTTCTAAGTTTCCTTATTTTTCTAATGGTGAATAGAGATGCACGTGCATCAGCATTGGAGATGAGCCTGAAAAATCTAGGAGTAGAGAAATTAAGCAAAGAGGAGGTTCAAAAGATGCAATGGGAGAGTCTCGAGGCCAAAATAGGAAACTGGATTCACTTCATGCGCATTGCTGTAAATTATCTCTCCTGCTAAAAAATATATTTGCTTTCAACTGAACCGAAAAACACATGCCCACTTTAGTAGCAATGCTTTAAAAGGTTATATATATATATATATGTACCTTTGAGAGCCTCAATGTTTTGCCTGAACATGTAGGAACATCATGCGTAGTATATAATATACTACCGGGAATTGTTACATATACTCATCCTTTACTTCCTTTATCCACAAATTTCCAAAGTCCGCCCCATGATTCTTATAGCATAAATGCTTTTTGAAGAAATTGTTATACGCAAGGGATAAAATTGACATAACTACACTTTTTATGGCAGCATAGGATACCTCTTTTTTATGTATTTTGAGATTTCAATGGTAGCATGCGGTATCTTGTTGTTATAAGTTAGAGTAGAGCATAAATTTTTTCATGTCGATTAAATAACTAGGCCATCTGAAAGGGCCCTGTTTTGTTTAGAAATTCTACAATAACTTAAGAAACTGAATCTATTGATGGGTACAGGTTAAGCTGCTTTTTGCGGCGGAGCGACAGTTATGTAATAGAATATTTGAAGGGATTGATACTTTAAAGGATGAGTGCTTCGCCGAGGTGACCTCAAACAGTCTGTCAGTACTCATGAGTTTTGGCGAGGCTGTTGCTAAGAGCAAGAGATCGCCTGAGAAGTTATTCGTATTACTTGATATGTATGAGATCATGCGCGAGCTTCAACCAGATGTATGTGTACTTTTGTGCTATAATATCTCTATAGAGTGACGCTATGGCACTATGCATAGCGTGGGTTGGTCCGTATTACAGTTTAATAGTTTTGTTTTAAAGTTCAAATAGTTGATCTGAACTGTTCGTCATGATTTCCATATGAAAATGTACTTGTAGATCAAATTTATCATTTTTTACAGTTTTTTTAATATATTTTTAGATAGGTAGAAAATCACTACTTCTGAATGGTCTAGAATCCTTAGATCAAGTGACTTCCAACCTATTTAAAAAAAATAGTAAAAAACTTAAAAAAATTGTAAAATTTGATCTACAAGTATATTCTCATATGGAGATCATGTTGAACGGTTCAGATTGACTAGTTGAACATCCATAGTACGGACCAATCCGCGCTATGCATACCATAGCCTCACTCTCATTAGAAAATTTTGTAAAACCGCCAAATGCGAGAATGACATGTATTATACAATCTTGTAATTATAAAATTTGGTTGCTCAGATTGAGATGATATTTGAGGGGAAGGCATGTGCCGAAATGCGGGAGTCAGCACTAACCCTGGCGAAGCGGCTGGCTGAAACAGCCCAAGAGACCTTTGATGATTTTGTTGATGCTGTAGAGAAAGACGCCACGAAGACTACTGTCACTGATGGCACTGTTCACCCCTTGACTAGCTACGTCATAAACTATGTCAAGTTTCTCTTTGAGTAAGTGCACTTTCATGTGAAATGTGTAAAGGGATCATTTTGCTGTTTAATTTATCAGAGATCAAGTTTACTTACCTCTATAAAGCATGAGAAAATTTTGCTAATTCCTTTCTGGGTCCTTTTCTTGTCATAACTTCAGTTAATTTCCTCTTTGAGTAAGCACACTTTCATGTGAAATCTTTTAAAGGGGAATTTTGCAATTTGTTTTCATATAGTATAGATGTATGATAAATCAAGTTACTTATAATGTGTAAGAAATATTTGGCAATTCCTTTCTCTGTCTTTTTTGTGTGGAACATGCACCCACCCCCCACCTGAATTCAGATCCCCTAAAGAAACTCAAATTTTGAGTTTAGATCCGGACTGTCCAATCTACTTTGGCACGAATATTAAAGTGGCCCTGTGCATTTCCCCATGGGCCAGATTGTCCCAGATTCTGATCGGGCGATTCGGATCTAAACTCAAATTGAATTATCTGGAAACCAACCCCCCCTCTCCCCCACAACCACATTACCCAATAAAATTACAGGAGAAAGAGGGGATGCTATTGTGTGATGTTTACATTGGTTACTGTTGTTTAAAACTTTAAATTGACCATTAAAATGGTTGGAACAATGTGCAGCTACCAATCTACACTGAAGCAACTATTCCAAGAATCTGGAACCAGTGGAGATGAGTCACATTCTCAATTGGCTACAGTGACCATGCGAATAATGCAAGCCCTTCAGACCAATCTAGATGCAAAATCGAAACAGTACAAGGATCAGGCACTGACGTCTCTTTTCCTCATGAACAATATTCACTACATGGTCAGATCTGTTCGAAGGTATATGTCCCATTTTTTTCCGTTTATTTTTTTTTATCCAAATAAGAAGATGAGTTTTAAAATAACCTCTCTAACTTCTTTGATGCTTATATCAGGGGCTTGATTGAGTTAAATGTGAAATATTAATAAGGTTGTTCTTTGATTTTGTAAAACAACTTATGATTTTATTTATTTATTTTTTTTTTGTTGTTTGAAAACTTTTCTAGATCAGAAGCAAAGGACTTGCTAGGAGATGATTGGATACAGAGACACCGAAGAATAGTGCAACAAAATGCTAATCAATACCGAAGGGTTGCTTGGTCCAAGGTAAGTATGTTATATCAAAAATTGGGAAAATTTAGGTTTTGGTCTACTTTTTCCAAACAATCAATTTAGTCCCTGACCCTGAACTTCCATTTGCAGTCAATTGGCACTTGAACTTTTGGGGTAAAAAAACAAATTTCCCTTTAAAAACTTTGCAAGATGAAAACAAACCTGGTCAAACTTCTAATTGCACCAAATAGGTCCTTTAACTTTCAAAAGGGAACTAAATTGATCCTTTTAAGAGGACTAATATGGTTAATCTAGAGTAGTTTAAAGGATTAATATGTTTCAATGGAAGTGCAGCAGCCTTTTTTTTTTTTTTGCTAAAGTTCAAGGACCAAAAAAACTATGCTTGTGTAGTTTCTACACAGCCTGTCCCAAGCCAAGAAAAAGGAGGGTTGTGATAAGACGTGGTGAGCCAATATTAAAAAAAAAAAAAAAATACAGCCTTTTTTATGAAAATGAAACCCTCGTACTAGTTGGGTTTCATTTCTAGCTTACCCCAACTTGGATGTTGTTGTTGTAAAGTTCGAGGAGGAAAACCTGAATTTTTATTTTTATTAGACTGAATATATTCTATTATAATTAATATGGTTTATTGATGGCATTTGAAAATAATAATGTAGATATTGCAAAGCATAGCCGCACAGGGACTGACATCGTCAGGAGGTGGTACTGGTGCTGGTGATAGTGGGAGTGGTGGTGCCTCTCGAGCTCTCATCAAAGACAGGTCCCTTTATTATTTCTACTTTAGTTTCGAATTTTTTCGAAACCACCTGTGGACCATATACTCCTATGAAACAACATAAACATAATATATGCCAATTTTGCCCCTGTGAATGGAGCAGTAGTATTTGAAACGACCCTCCAAAAAAAAAAAAAACACCATTTAACAAGCAACTGAGAATGGGAGTGGTAGTTCTTGCATATTTTTGCAAGAGAGAATGTTCAAATTGGAGGATATTATTATGCATATTTTGGTTCGGTTACACAGACGCTTTTTTTTATTTTTTTATTTTGCTTTTGATAGTTTTATGTTGTTGTTATTCTAGCCTTCTACCAACTTTCTCCTATCTTTGTTTTACTTTTTTTATCAAATTAAAAAATGCAGGTTTAGATCATTTAACATCCAAATAGAGGAGCTGTACCAGAGACAGTGCCAATGGACGGTACCTGATCCAGAGTTGCGGGAATCTTTGCGGCTTGCTGTAGCAGAAGTTCTTCTCCCGGCATACCGATCTTTCATAAAACGTTTCGGGTACTTAATTATCTTTATGTTTAATTAAGGTGTATTTTCATGTTATGAATGGATTGTCATGTATTCCTCAAAAGGTTGCTTGCAAGATGATTGTGAGACAAATAAAAGAGAAAAAAAAAACAGTGGTACTTTTAGGGATGTAAAAAAGTCACACCGTGACCGGATACATCATGGCACGACATGTGTGCCAGTCATGTGTCCCATGCCGTGATTATTCGCATGACGTTACCATCCTTTGGAAAATTGGCACACGGTATGGCACGTCATGCGAGTCACGTGTGATCAGGATTGTTAGATCTTGATCGAATGGTGAATTTTGAATTAACTAACTTAAATTATGAAAAAAATAGTTAAATATGATCAGTCACGTTTGGACACGGCGTGACTAATGTCCCATGACTATCCCTCCAAATTTGGTCACAGCACGTCACGTATTTTTATCCCTAGGTACTTTTATTCATTTTTGAAATGATAGGTGTCGGTGATATTCCCTATAGGCAACATATGAGAAATGATACTTCCAAAGGAGTATTTAATTTAGTTACTGTGTATACCATTCATTTCTCTGCATTGCAACCATTCAGGTTTTTTTTGGAACTTAATAAGATTTGAAATGTAAATGTAGGCCTCTGGTAGAAAACAGCAAGAACCCTCAGAAGTACATAAAATACACACCAGAGGATCTCGAAAAAATGCTTGGTGAATTTTTTGAAGGGAAGGCTTCTGTTGAAGTAAGGCGTTGAAATTCGGGCTATATCGCAAAATCATGCTCTTTTGTAGTTATCTATGTTCAAATGTCGGTCCCTTTTTTTCCCTGTAATATTTTGGTTTGATGATTTTTAGCTTAGTTATTGTAGTATTATTGTGTGCATAAGTAAATTATTAGTTCAGTTCTGGATTGCAAAATTAATTAATGCCCGTTGATTTGTTAAAATTAGTGAATAGTGCTGATGAGTCTCAAGTCTATATATTTTGCTTAAATGGGTGGTTGATTATTGGAAAATTCAGATCAATGCAAGATTTTATGTGCCTTAGATAAGCTATCTTCAAGCAATTAATGATTATGTGTCTCATTAAATTATTTATAAATTGAACTTCATGTTATTTGTAACATGTTACATGTCTTAATATATTTTTTTTTTTCATGTGCCATACGTACGATATTATTTTTCCTAATAAACGAAGGACATTATAATGTGAGCATGAGAAAAATAAGCATTGTTTAAAGAAAAGAAAAAATTAGAAATAGTACCATTTATCAGGCTTAAAAAGAAAGGATACATTCTTGGCCATCAATAATTGTTGCTAATTCAAGTCAACACAGTGGCTAAGATACAAGTATCAACATAATAAATGAGGATCATTTGTGAAATTTATACTATTATTTCTTTCATATGACGAAGTGTCCACATTAGACAATTAAATAAATATTTAAAAAAAAATGCGGTAGATTTAGTTTTCACGATTTCATGCTGCAGATTTAACATAATTTATACGTTCAATCTCGTGTTCTTTCAAAACAAGTCATTTTTATATATATTTTTTCAATGATTTCTACAATCCTGTTGCTTATAATATACATTTTTTATTTTATTTTTATAGCAATGTAATTGCCGACTATTTAAAATCATGAATGCAAAAGATGGCATTATGCAAAGGGCAACACATAAAATAACACAATGTAAACATGCTAATAAGAAATGACACATGCCAGGTCACAACCAATCATTCAGATCAAGTCAAACACAGTGTCAAAATAAACTCATTTTCTTCTTGTTACAAAAAAACAAGATCTATATTCCATGTGCAAGACTGTTGTTTTGTTTCTGACCTTTTTGTTAAAACCTTAATTAAGGTGGCTAATTACAAATGACTGAAGCAAAACTACTAATAAATTTAAATATAAAAAAAGTTAGAAGGGGGGAGGGGTTGTTCTAACAGTAAGCTGGAACAAAAATTATACTTAATTTACTAGAATATTTCTTCAAATTAATAATGTAATTCTGAATCTCAATTTACAATATTTATATTTCCATTAAAAGTTTACTTGGTATATCATACATGAGTAGGGTTAAAATGCATCATTGGTTTTGTACCTCAACCATATCCCACGTCTCTATCTCTATTTACAAAGTTTAAATAGTCGATCTAAACCGTTCATCTTGTTCTACATATTAAAATGTGATTAGAGACCAAATTTGGTTAATCTATACTGAACAAAAAAAAAACATAATTTGGTTTTTGATTTTTGATTTTTTTTTTTTAAATATCAATCTGGTCCTCAATTTTTATTTGTGCTAATTAATTCTTAAAATACTAAAAGCAAATTAGTCCCTGAATTTTCAAAGAAAACAGGGGCAGCTTTTGGGGAGTAAACGATAAGATAACCCAAAGATTCTGTGTTTTTATATACAAATCCCGGAGACTTTTAGAGTTTTTGCGTGAGATATGAAAAAAGTGGAATCAACGGTTGGGCTGCCATTTTGTCATTTCCTGAGCCAGTGCCAGAAGATAGCTCCCTTTTTCATAATGTAAAAGAAAAATAAATAAATAACACAGGACCACAAAAACAAAAAAAATTTAGTACAAACTTAAGTTCAATAAAATATTTTAGAATTTTAATCAACAATTTGATGAATCGATTTTAAACAAAAAATTTAGATAGTTGAGCCTGATATGCTTCAATTTTTATTTAGTATAAATTCAACAAGTAATAAAATAATAAAAAATGAATACATCAAAATACATTATTCAAGAATTAAATAAGATGAATTTGAAAAAAAAAAACTGAAATATTAATACATCATTTATGAAGTAAATTAGATGAATTTGAAAATTAAAACTATAAATAAAATGTGAATACATTACTCGTGAAGTAAAGTGGTCTCTAGGATTTGAATTTGTCGGTTGAAATCAATATGATCTAAGATTCATTAATTAAACTCATCAATCATCTTTATAAGTTCATACTAACTATTCTCATAAAAAATATTCATTGCCAACTGCTGCAAATGTATATAAATATCCAGTGTACAACCTTTTGGTTAATGAATTAGAAATTCATAAAAAATTTGAAGTTGTTCAATTTTTCTTCATTTTGTAGGTTGTCTTCTTTGTTTTTCATATGCTATTCATGTACACGGAAGTGCAATTTATATAAAATTAAGAATTATTTGTACCTTCTTTTCTACTAATTATTTAAGAATACAATTCAAGATTAATAATTCCGTACATGCTGTTCAAAGGTCAAATGGAACTGATGATCAGACATTGTAAATTATGTTAATTTTATAATTAACTTTATAATTTTCATTAACGTGCATTAATGAAAATTTGAAGTTGTGGAGAGGGAAATGATTGAGCTTTTTTTTTTTTTAAGAAAGAAATGGAAACTTATATATATCTTTGATTGTGTATAATTAACATATTTGGACAACATTATTAGAGAACAATACAAAATGTGAATATTAAAAAGAAATCATGATCCATAATCTCTTTACATAAAGACGCATGTTCAATTTCTGTGACAACTATCTAAAAATAAATTAATGCTGAAATTTACTAAAACACTCCTATTGCAAAAAAAAAAAAAAATCACCAAATATTGTCATGTTTTAATTTTATTTTTGATGAATGTCAAGAGCGCTTTAACGTACGTTAAAAGAAAACTAATTAAATTGCTGCAAAATCAAGGTTGTATATAGAGAAAAATAATAAAGATTATATATATTGGGAACTTATTATTATTAAATGTTAAAAATATATAAACATTGAAATTTTCATCGTAAGTAATTATTGCTGACATATATGTTGCTCGGTTTCCGAAGTTTAGAACATAATAATTCATATGAAAAAAAATTATGAGGCTTTAATTAATTTTAGTTACACTTTGCTAAAAAAAAAATTCAAGTTGTAAGTAAGGTTCTTTTAAATAACATTAATTTCAACAGCCCGTTATATTTTGTTAGGATAACTATAAATTAATATAAATCATGACATGCAATCCCACTCCTTATCAATTAATTGTTCTCTTGTCAACCTAATACTTCACCAAAGCTAACAACCCCTAAATATATGCAAAAACAACTAATCTCACCTAAATTCCTAACCTAGGAGTTTTGGTATCCTTTCCGGTTTAAATTCATGAGCCTGATCTTCTGTGGCACACAGTGAGTAGCATTCCATGTAGTTCGGCAACTAATGCTTTAGGACTCAAATTTTATGTGTTGTGTTGTGTCGTCAGCACAACCACAGAGACTGGTAACAACATGTAAATGGTCACGGTACGTAAGTTACGTAATGACCACCCATGACTTGAGAACATCAGTCGCATTTAGCCTCTCTTTTTTTTTTTTTTTTCTAATTTTAAGCATGCTGTGTCATGTATCATTCTATTCCTGACCAAGTCGGTTCATGTGCCATATTGTGTTGTGTTATTTTTTTCGGAAAAAAGTCATGACAAGTGTGCCAGTCATGTGCCAATGACGTATCTAATCACGGTGTGATTTTTTTTTACATACCTAGGTAATAATTTATTTCATATCAAGTAAACAATTTAATAATGTAAAAAAAAAACTTAACCCAAAAAATTAGTATAACATATGAATGGAGTAAACTGATTTAATGCAACCTAGCTCTATTATATTTGTATAATGCTATATATTTATCCTCTCAGACCCCACTGGTTTTAGGTATTGAATGAAATTTAAAACATGCAACGCAATTGAGCAATTGAATTCCCATTTTGGCATACACTATAGAGAATCTCATATACACCTACATATGCAACCAAATGTACAATACAATGTATAACAAACTAACCCCAACTATAGAAAGTATATATCATGCATGATTAATGAAGCAAGACTTAAGGAATAAACAAATTATAATAGAGCAGGTTTCAAATGCCTCCATTTTCTATGTCTCTACTGTGCCTTCATTTTTAAAAACATTAATAACTCAAAGTTTAAAACTTAAAAGTCAAAATAAAATTGTTGGATATGATTTATATCATTTTATTTATGCACTTGTAAAAAAATTATAACATTTCAATTTTATTTTAGTTGTCATCAAAAGCTTGTAAAAAACACAGTAATGTGGATAATTTATAGACATTGATTTTTCAACATATTTATTCACATTTAAACAAAGTTGAAATGTAATAATTTTTTATGAGCACATAGAAAAAATAACATAGATCACATCTAGCTGTTTTATTTAGATTTTTAAGTTTTAAATTTTGAATAATTAAAGTTTTTAAAAATGGAGGTATGATGAAATGGAGGCATTTGAATATTAGACGGGGTTGGGAAAATCTGAAAAAGATCTAAAATAATATTTGGATACTATTTTCTAAATTATAGAATATAAAAAAATATCAGAATAACAATGATAAAAAGCAAAAAAAATAATTCAAATATTTTCTAAATATCCTTGTGAATTTTTTTAAATTCTCTCAGCTCTATTCTATTCATACTTTTATTAATTCCGGGTCCGGACGACATTTGCCATTAAAAATGGAACCCAATATCATTTTAAAATTTTAAGTTCAACCCATCACCTACGTTTAATTTTAAACGCCACATAGTAGGTAGAACCGTAGAAAGAACAAACGTGATTACAACGCACATGCCCAATAAGGTTGCATTTATGTAAAAGATATAGTAATTAAAAATATATGCTACAAAAATATGCGCTCAATTTTGCATTTAATTTATGATTCAATAATATGCTAACTTGAATGATTCTATAGTCAACATGTTCCCATTCAATGTGTTTCTTAGTTTCTGATGTTGACGCCGTAACAGTTTATTGTTTACTTTTTAGCCCCTCTTTTCTTTCCCTAAATTAAATTGTATTTTTAAAATTAAAAAAAATAACATTTTTTTAATCAATCTAAATGGTTTCCTAAATAGTAATTAATCAATCTAAGTAGTAAAAGAAAAGAAAAGAAAAGAATACCACATGAAATAAAAGAAATATCAAATAAGACCACATGAAATAAAAGAAAAGAAAAACAAATTAAGGGATTCTCGACTTCTTGAACTAATTTTTAAAGTTATTTTCTTATTTTCGATTTTGATTTGTTGCCGTAACTATAGTGCCTAACTATCTAAATCTATGAATTCAGTCATACATTAATAATTCATATAATTGTTATTAAAGATTGTAAAATATTTGAAATGCAAAAAAAAAAAAAAAAAAAAATTCATTTCTTATGTATTCTTCCCGGTTCCCACTAATTACTATCAAATCAATAACACAATCATGCGGACAATAATCCCCTCCTTATTAATACAACTTAACATATTTTCAAATTTACTCGGTCCCACCTCCTCACCCAATGGACCTTCTACACGTGTCCACCACTGTTAATTATAAATTTATAATCCCGCCTTACATTGTTGATCCCCTTCCTCTTTCTATGGTAAAGATATTGACAGAAGAGTTTTTGCTTCATACAACGTACAAATCATATACAGTACTTTTTTAATCTATTGTCCGTGTGCTGCACAAATCAGAACTTACGCTGTTAATATCTTCACGTACCCTCCCCTCTCTCCCTTAATCCTCTACAACTACAAGTAGTAACCGCGAAGCATCATCACAATTCTCAACCAACAACCCCCCCCCCCCCACTTTATAACGCTCTTCCTTTCCTTCTAGTCCAAGTCCCACCCCTTCTCTATCTCTCTCTCCCTCCCCCTCTTCTCTTTCACACATAAACACCATGTCGAAACATGATTGCGGCCACCACGATGGGTGGGGAAGCGGGTGCGGGAGCTGGTGCGGGTGCGGATGGTCATGCAAAATAAAAAAGAAGTACCGCAAAATCCTCATCGGTCTTGGCTTCTTCATCCTCCTCATTGCCCTCCTAATCCTCATCATATGGCTGGTATTACGCCCGACCAAACCCAGATACTACCTCGAAGATCTCATCGTGTACAACCTCAACCTGACGGGTCCTGCTTTCCTCTCCACCACCCTCCAAGCAACCCTCAGATCTCACAACCCCAACGACCGCATCGGGATCTACTATGACAAGCTTGATGTGTATGCAATGTACAAGGGGCAGCAGATCACCATCCCTACTGAGTTGCCTATACAGTACCAGGGACATGATGACGTCAGCATATGGTCCCCGTACCTGTATGGTACCAATGTGCCCCTCGCGTCATACCTCACAGTTGCATTGACACAGGATGAGGCGGCAGGTTATGTGTTGATTGATATAAGGGTACATGGACGGCTCAGATGGAAAGTCGGTACGTGGATTTCCGGTAACTATCATATTGATGTGAACTGCCCGGCTTTTCTGACGGTCGGTGGGGTCGGGATGGATGGCCATGGATTCCAGTTCAAACCGGTTACGCAGTGCAATGTGGATGTTTGAGTTTTAGGATGTGATTGTGTTTTGTTTATTTTGTTTAATTTATTGGGAATTTAGAGGAAGCATGCATGCATAATTGGTCTTGAATTGGTGGTTCTAATTTGGAGGTGCAATGGTATATAGAAGTAATTCGGTATAGTCGAGGGGGGTTTATGGAAATTTTCATTATAAATATAATTATGATGCATGTATGAAGTTACTTGCAGTCTTGCACTACCTTTACTTGTTAGAGTTTATAATTTAATTAATGATAATAAAGATAACAGTTCTATAAGTGTGAAATCAAGCTGTAAATGGGCTGTTTGTTTCATTTCCGGTTTCTATCAGTTTTCTATGCAATAAATGCAGATAACATAATAAGTTGGCAAGTTTGTTTTTTCCTGGACCTTTATGAAATTTGTAGACATTTTTTTTTTTTAATAAAGGTTGGAGAACAAGTCACCCAACTATTTAATATCTTTATAATACAATAAATAATTTTTTCTATCTGGATTTCAAATCCATAACCTTTCATATTGAGATCATATGCCTTTATCACTAAACTAAAAGCTAGTTCTTAAATTTATCGACATTTTAGTTTGATAAATATTGTTATCTATTTATCTGATTGTTATATGACAAAATTGCATGAAAGAATAATTGTTTTTGGAGTAGAACCAGGGTGTTCCTAAGTTTATCAAGTCCTCTTATAAACTCAACTCTAAAATTATTTGAATTGTCTTCAAACGACGAATCCAAATCGTTGAAAGTTTTCTATCTTACGAGTGATGCGACTATATGTGAAAATTTTAAAATTTCAAATTAATTTTGTATAGAGTCAAGTAATCAAAATTAGAAAGTTTATAAATTAATTTTAATGCATTTATTTTTTGGACGTCTTTTGACCACTTGACTCTATACATAATTAATTCGAAATTTTAAAATTTTCACATGTAGACGCATCACTCATAAGGTAGAAGAATTTCAATGGTTTAGATTCATCGTTTAAAACCAACTCAATAGATTTTAGAGTTGAGTTCACAAAAGGGCTTGGTGAACTTAGAAACACCCTAGTTCTACTCATTGTTTTTGTATGTGGTCATTGAAATGTATATATCATTCACACGTGTACAAAATTTTCTAAAAATAAAAATTCATCAACAGAAACTATAATATATTTGTAGTTAGAAATTACACATATGACATGATATTTCTAATTAGAAATTATGTTTGATGTGGAACCAAATATTTCTCAAGTTTTCAAGTTTGCTTTTATTGATCTTTATTAAGTCTGTTATTTTTTTTTTTTTTTTTGCATCCATATATGAAAAGTTGTGTACTACACTAGCTACCACTACATCCCCTCTAAGAGGTAAACAAATTAATCTGGTTTGCTATTTTTGCAGATATGAAAAAAAAAAAAATTTATTTTGCAAACTGTGAAAACAGTTGTGTGTCACTTGAAATTGTCAAAATTAATTGTTGTACTTTGTAAGGAAACCCAATTTGAGGGGGTGTGGAGTTATTAGTAATTAGTGAGACTGAAATTATTAATTTGATAAGAACATATATATGGTCATTAATATTTTTGCTAAAGAGGGATCATGTATTCAATATCACTAATCACATCTATACAATAGATCTACAAAAGCAAGAGATGCATGCTAGGATGGTGTTTTGATTTGCATGCAAAGTGACAAATTTTTGATGTGTTCCACACTTCTACTTCTATCACTAAATTTGCTTCAGAAGGAAGAGGTTTTCATTTTATATATTTGATGTGGAAAATTAATTTTTTTTTCTTTGATAACTTTGTACCATTGAATGCAGAAGATTGACTTTATGACTATTTTGATTGCTCTTTTGACTTAAAAGGATATTTCTAGAAAGGTACTGATTTAATTCTAAATTTGAGAACCAGTATTTAAGTCTAGTGGGAAAGATAATGCTCTCTGTGTAAGAAGTCACGAATTTGAAATCCGAATAAGAAAATATCTTGTGGATATTAAATAGTTGGACCAAGTGAATTAGGAAATTTCCTTACACCGTTACACCACGTGAATTTTAAGAGAAGTTGAACATAAAAGTTGATATTTATATATTTTCTTAAGATAAAGATGTTATGGAAGGTTATGGAAGAATTATTCAAGTAAAATATGTTATCTTCCATTCTTGTGGGGGATTTTTTTTTCTTTTGAAGATATTACAGTTCTTTATAGTGACATAGATTTAATTTGTTTCTTTGAAACACTGAATTTTTTGGAGATTATAGAAAATATAATAATAATTGGGTGCTACTAGGCCTTATTCATGATTTTTGGGAGGAGTGTTGCAACTTGCAACAGCAAAAGAGAAAAGTTTTTCAGTAGTGTGAAAAATTTAATGGTTGTAAATTTGTAAAACGAAAGGGTGTTAGTTGTAATTTTACATAATGCAGGATGTTTGCTTAATGGATTCGGGTCTGTAGAATAAGTTAGGATTAGATAGCAACAGTAGCATGTCGCTTTATTAATTAGGTGTTGGTTGACTTTTATGTTGCATGGTGTTTGTTGTAAGTATAACAAACCAAGTTTTAATTAATGAAGCGCCATTTTTTTTTTTTACAAACAAAAAAATAATCACCCCAATGTTTTGTAAACAGTATTATTCATGAACATGTGTATGAGAATGTATGTATTGAATGTGCTCATCTTCGCTTGTAATTTCTTATTTCTGTTAAAAAATAAATTTGTATTTTTTTGTCAATTATATATACTAACAAGGAAAAAATACTCACCGCAAAGAGCGGGTTTTAAGTTATAGATATTAATAAGTACCAGGGACTGAACAGCATTTAGACCAGAATACATAATTTTTTTAAGGTTTATTTTATTTATTTTATAATATATCTGTTATCTTTACTCGTATTAAGATGATAGAAGTTCATCTTACAAATTGAGAATTTATTGTGACCCAGAAATGTTGATTGATATAACATCAGTGTTGTAAATAATATTATACACTCGTCAAACTGATATGGTACCGCTAAGCGATTAATCGGAAATAATCAACCGATTAGTTAGAAAAATCTGTAACAGTTTAGTCACTGCCAACAACTAATTGGTCTAAATGGTCACTTTTTAGACACTGTTTAATATATCAAAATAAATTATAAGGTAAATTACATTATCAGTTCACTTGTTTTCTGCAAATTTATGATAATTGAATTTATTAAGGTTGGTGTTAGGTATAATATTTTTTTAAGAATAAAAAAATAATTTTCAGTCGAATATGCTGTTTTATTCATATGTTTTGAACTAATAACGATTTTTTTTTCTAAAGTAGAGTAAGCATTAGATATCACATTATATCATAATAATGGGATTTTATCTCGTTATTGAAATTTTAATTCAGATATGGTTCTTAATTATTTAAAGAAATAATTTTGAAAATTCTATTGAGAGAAAATCTTAAGTGTCATTATGAGGAGGCACCTCCATGCAACCAAATATACTATTTAATTCGGACTTTAAATTTCCTGATTTATGCTTCAAATAAAAAATTTCCGATTACAGGTGAATATATACAATTAAAAAAAAAAAAAAAACCACGCATTTGGTTTATTTGGATTTTACTGCAGTATCAGTACTTTTACTACTTTACTCGACTGCGGGCTTCAGATATAAAAAAAAATACTACTTTATTACCTAACGTCACTTAAACTCTGACGATGGTGTTCCTTGTCTTTCTTCACATCACGGACTCACTTTGACGAATAAGATAGCGTGATGTAACGTAAACGTAGAATAAAGTAGAAATTAGTTCGTGTTCTATGACCGACGTGTCCGGTGCCTATTCGGAGGTGATGTAGGGGGTCAGTATTATGTGTGCTTCGAGATTCGTGCAGAACATATTTAAACGGTTGGGACTTTCCATAATGTCACGCAAAGTTTGAGATATCTCAGAGGATGCGAATTCACCTCATGAATGGTGGCCCCATTCTACATCGCGCTGATTTTTTGTGACCTATTGAAAGCAGTTTACAGAGATTTCTAATAGTTAACCCGTCAATAAGTCATAACTGTTCCGGTACATTAATGGCTGCATGGTAAATTACACAGGAGATCAAACAAATGCATTAATCTGCTTATCTGGCCAAAAGTCCTGATTTCTCGGGGTAAGAAATGATTTTTATTTTCATATCAGCAACTTACCATTATGGTTAAATGATATTTTTATTTTGTTGAAATAAAAAAAAAATCACCAATAGAAACCGCAATATTCTTTAATCATAGTTATTATATATGACATGATGTGGATGGCTAAACAAGCTATTACCCAAACGGCTACATATTTAATTTAACCACCGTTGACATCCATCCTCAGTATAAATATTACAATAAAAAACAAAAGAAATAAACAAATAAAAAGAATCTCTATTGTGAGAAAAGGAGATGAATTGAATGAATTTACTTATAAGACCTTTAAGTTTTATGAAAGTCTTTAGATTTGGTATGACCTTTTATGGTTGGTGAACAAAACGGATGAAACCAAACTTTTAATATAAATACTTGTAGAGGAGAAAAAGAGTAAAGTTGAACTCCTTTTCTGAAGATGACATTGATTTTTGCTGACCATTGTATGATTACTGTCTACTTTAATTTTAATATAGGTTGTTAATGAACAAAAAAATGATACATTTGTTGACCGATTAGCTTTGGTGCATTATTAAGTTCTTATTAATTAAAAAGATTAGCCAAGCATATAGTTATAACCTGTAATTTTTCATTTTCATCAATTAGACAAATTTTTGTATGGATTTAATCAGTATAATCCAGCATTTATTTCTATTTGAATTCTTCAATGAATAGTTTTACACATCAACAAATAAAATGTAATTATGTCAAATCAAAGATCTTGTTTTTTTTTTTTATAGGATTGATATTGATGTAACTTATTGGATTAGCATGAGACCTAAAAAAAGAAAAGTTAAGAGATTATTATTAATAATATTACTACAACTAATATTCTACACAAGAATAACAAAAATAGCACTTTTTAAGTAATTAGATGTCATTTTCAGACCTTCAGCTATTAATTTAAAAAAATGTTTCATTTTCAATGTGTTTTAGTCAGTTTGCTGCTGTTGAATTCAAGTAGCTTTTGAGGAGACAAAACCCCATTTTTAGCTATTTTAAAAACTCTGCAAAGGGTGGTAGTAAGTGTAGAAAGAGAGTAAAATTTATGAGATTTGAAATTGACATCCAGTCGCTGTTTGTTATTGTCATTTTCAAGCCATGTCATTGGTTGAGGTTCAGAGTGAGTGTACCTAAACAAGAAATTAGATGAATATAATTCAAATGATATTTGGTGTTAAACCACTAATAAGCAAAAACAAAATTATTTTGGAAAAGATGCTAGAGTAACTATTGTTTGTGATTAAGGAATAAGGAACTTTTTAAAGAATAAAATTTGGGTCAAGGAAAGCTAAATAAAATTTCATGAAATATATTTTTAATCAATTTAGATCTTATTTGTAATATAAAGTCATCTAAATTGAAGTATAAACTCTAACATATGCCTAATGTCTGTTGATATCTTTAATCAATTTAGGTTACGTTTATTATGCAAAAATTATCAAAACACTTAGGACTGTTCGGCAACAACATTTTCCTTGAAATTTCTTACAAAAAAATAACTTTATAAATAACATTATCAGTATACTGTTCGGAAGCATGGTTAAAATACATATTCAAAATCTCAAGAGCTTTATTCGCAACTTCTGTTTTCTTTTCTCAGAAGCTGGAGTTCTTTCTTTTGTACTTCTTCAAATGTTTAGTTTAATATTTTATTTGCAATAAAAATTATATCTATGTGACATATATATAATATTTATATAAAATTTATATGTGATATTTATATTTAAGTTGCACTATCTTTTTTTACTAAACAAGCACAATTAAACAAACACAATGTAAACAAGCACAAGACTAAAATTAATTAAAAACATACAACATAATAATATAATAAATTAATTAAACAAGAATAATTAAACTAACAATACTTAATTGTAATAGATTAAGCTAATTTTAAGTTAGTTTTAATAAAATTAACTAGCAACATAATGTACAATTATACTGATTAGATAAGCATCAATATACTTTTAATATAGTTTAATTTTAATATTACATCTTCTATAAAAAAAAAAAAATAACATTCTACCAAATTTCTTATGCATTTGCCGAACATTTATATTCTAGAATTTTTCATAGATTAAATAACTATAATATTCACAAACTAAAATTTCCATTTCCATAAAAATTTGCCGAACAGGCTCTCAGATAGTCTTTAATTTGTGTTATTTGCGGTTGCGTAAATTAATTTGTGATAATCAAACAAACTTACTTTTAAGTTCAACCAATTAACAGGTCTAAAACCATTAAGGGCCCGTTTAGTGAACAACTATTTACTGTGGGAAAAAAAAAATTTGCTCAAAACTAAGTTTTTATTCCTATGATAAACAGTAAAATTCAGTTCAAAATTTTTGATTCCCACACCCATTCCTATTCCCTGCTAGGCTGCCGAACGGGTCCTAAATCTCTAATTGCTGGTGTTCTTTTTCTCTTTCTAATTTTCCATTTCGAAAATGAAAGTCTTAAACCCAAAGGAAAACAAAAACGGGCCGAATAATTAATACAATACAATACATCCAGCCCATTCCCATATGTCTTGGGCCCTTTCTCCTTTCTCCGAACCTTGCATTCATTCCTATTTTCCTATTCTTCTCCTAAGACCTCTTAAGACCTAGGGCTTTCTCTTTCCAATACACAATTTTCCTATTCTCTACTTCTCTAGTTTACTCAAAGAGAGTCAGTGCTTTGCTCGCGGCGGTGAAACTGCACACTCGTCACTGTAAGCAAATCTACATCTTACATTGTCTCTCTCTTGCATCAAGATCAACCTCATTGTGTCACCTGTCTTTTGCTGTCTTCTATGCCCTTCTCTTTCTTACTAAAGGCAGCCTTTGTCTGGATGCATGGCATTTACCATTAATCCGAGAAACGGAACTAAGTCACCATTGTTCCTTCCTTTCTTTACCTAATGTTTAGCAATCTACCTGTTGCAACATAGCAATTTGATTGATTTTTGCACTAATAATTTAGTAGTAGTACATATAACGTCCATATCGATCATATACATTTTTTATGCTGTGTATGAGGGTCAGTTTTATGGTGCCCCATAGCAATTTACTCTTAAATAGATAGCAAAATCATGTCTAAGCACAATTTTTTTGAAAATGAACATCCACCTGTCTCAGCTACCTGGCTATTACTTGACAAATCCAACCTATTTGTTTGCATTGGAGTGTGTGCTTGTTTAGATCTCAAAACAGACGTACAATTGGAATTCGTTAGGTAGTGATAGGTGTCAGAGATGGCTTGAACCATCTAAATAAAATTCTTACACTTGTAGGTTAATTCTAAAAGATTGGATTGCAAACTATGTTGTGAGGTTATATGGCCTATTAGATGTGTTGTCAGTTGACACCATGGGTAAATAGTACAAATGATGGTAATGATGAACTAACTGGTCATGATTGCTTCTTTTGAGATTGTAACAAATAATATTGATGACGGTGATGATGATTCGTGATGATAGTAAAGATAATAAAGTGAGGCTATGGTACTATGAATAGCGCAGATTAGTTTGTACAATTGATCAATAATATTGATGATGGTGATGATAGTAATAATAATGACGATGATGATGATGATCCATATTTTGGCAGTAGAATTCTATTTTTCTGGTCCTGGTAAACTAGGAAGAGCATAACATGAGCTGAGAGAAAAAAAATCTCTCCTTTTTGGGTTCTTTTTCTCCCTTGCAATGATTTAGAATGGGGGCAATGATTAAAGAAGAGAGGACTGGAGTGGATAAGAAACCTGTTGCCTCAGCATGGATGCAGATTCAGTTGTTATTTGACTTTGTCACATAGCATGAATCTGCTTCTGTGTTAGATGGTGCGGTTTTTGCCCCACAGTGATGGTTTCTATAATAATCTACACTTGATATGAGCCCTCCCCCACCCATCTGTCGGTTTTTAATTCTTATTTATATTTGAGCAATGATCAGGACACCGCATTATTAGAAAAATGTAATAAATAGTTTTAAGTTCACCACAGGATCAGTACACCACATTTGAGCAATGATCTGTTTTGGCACTGGTATTAAAGGGGCTCCATGCATTCCACCTCAGGCCATATTGGCACGGATTCTAGTCAGACAGTCCAAATCTAAAATTTTGGATACTCTACAACATCTACATACTACATATTTTGTATGGAATTGAACAATGTGTGTAATGTCAACTATTGATGTATATCTTCATATTTATTTATATATATGATTAGTCTCTTATTTTGGTTCAATTGAACAAATCGAAATTATTTTAGTTCGGTTATTATTCGGTTGATAAGATTAATTCAGTTGGTTCAGTTATATTTTTGTAAACCGAATAAAACTTTGATTTGTCTACTTTAAATTCGGTTTTAACCAAACCGACCAAGTGAACACCCCTAATCATGATGATAATAATAATAACAATAACAATGATGATGATGATGATGATGATGATGATGATGATGATGATGATGATGATGTGATGATGATGATGGTAATGATGCCTAATTGAGAAATCGATTTTCTGGTTCTGGTGAACTAGGAAGAGCATGAAATGAAATAATCCTACTTATGCTTGAATGGAGCAATAATTAATTTGCCGAGACAAGCAATTCTATCATTCTTTTAGGTTCTTTTTCTCTCCTGCTAGTCTTTTATAGTATAAATGGAGGCAATGATTAAAAAGAGAGGACTGGAGTGGATATGAAACTGGTTACCTCGGCATGGATGCAGATTTAGTTGATGTTTTAATTTGGAGGAGTTAGTTCTAATGGAATTGACTTTCTCGCATTACATGAATCTGCTTTTGTGTTAGATGGTTCAGTTTTTGTCCCACAGTGATGGTTTCTGTAGTAATCTACACTTGATATGAGCCCCCCTAACGGTCGGTTTATACTAAATTAATTCAAAAATCTATAAATTTTGCATGTAAAAACATCACTCATGAA
Organism: Carex pumila; assembly: GCA_033356055.1. Classification (NCBI taxonomy): domain Eukaryota; kingdom Viridiplantae; phylum Streptophyta; class Magnoliopsida; order Poales; family Cyperaceae; genus Carex; species Carex pumila. The sequence goes on from JARJHM010000108.1 coordinate 563,718, forward strand.
GTACATTGGTTTCGATGGTTTGAAGTCAATCTGATAGGTTTTTGATTAAGCTCTACAAAATACAAATAATATTTATACTTGATGATGATGGTAGTAATTATAAGAAATATAATCATGACAATAATGATATTAATTATTAGGGGTGCCAATAATAGTAGGGGGTGTTGTTGGTGTTAGCCTCCTTTTCTGACTTGAGCTTGTCTTTAATGGGGCAAGAATTTATGAGCAGAGGAACAATTTGATCTTTTCTCTGAGTTTTTTTCTTCTCTCCTGTTTTTTTTTTATGCTATTAATAGGGGCAATGATTAAAAAGATAAAAACTGGAGTGGATATGAAACTTGCTACCTCAGCATGATTCGGATTGTGTTGTTGTGTGAATTTGGAGTCTGTTCTATTAGAATCCAACTTAATATCTCTCACAACATGAATCTGATTGTGTTAGATGGTGTGGTTTTCATCCACAGTGATAGTTTCTCCATTAATCTACACTTGATATGAGCCCCCTCCCCCCTCACACACACACACACACACACCCATTTTCTCTGTTTTGAAGTAAAAAACAATTGGTTTGTTGTTCAGTTTGCTTCAAATTCAATCCAGACTGTTGCAACAAGTGCTCTTGTAACAGATTTGACAAATTAAGCATATCTTCATTCCATTAAGCTAAATGGCACGGCCACTATAACAACTCTTTCTTTTTCTTTTTGGCTCTTTTTGTTCCCTCCCAATAAGCTAAATTGCAGGACCACTATAACAAACTCTTTTTATTTTATTTTTATTCTTTATATTTCGTCCTTGACTTTTATGATATTAAAAATCAGAGACCTTGAGTGGATTTGAATCTGGTAACCATGGCATGGGAACAGATCTAAGTTGCTGTTGCAAATTGGAGGAATTGATTATAGTGGGATCTGACTTTCTTGTAAAATCTGATTCTGCAGCCATGTCAGATGGTACTTCATGTTTTATCCTGTGCAATCTTTGCAAGACTTCATGTTGTTACTTAGCAAGACCATGAAATTAAACTTTGCACTCTCTCCTTGATCTTTGCCTGCTTACTATGTTACTGTTTTGGCTCTTTGAGGTTTAGTTCAGGGAATCTAAAATAAGAAGTGAAAACACAGCTGAACTGATTATTATTTAGTAGTAATAACTAAACTAAGAAGGAATGTCTAATCTTGGGTTTAGATGAACTGCCTAGTAATTGTCAGGTGAAGAACTCCTTTTTCGTATTTGACACAAATGCTTTCCATATTTTGTTATATATCAAGAATAGTCATCTCATCTTCACCTCAGTGATCTTAATTTTTTATTTTTGTTAAATCCCATCCATATTATTTTTTTTTTGCAAATATATGCTTCTGTCCCTAGCTTTACTCAATTATTTGCTGCAACTTTTCCTCCCGAATTGCAGAATTATGTGAGTTCTGGAGGAACCGTGATGGAAGAAACAGTTAGGGGTTTATGGATGGAGGCGCGAGAGCTCATTGCCCCTGTAGGCGTCGATTCAGGCGGGGTTGAAAAGCTTGAATCACCTCCCACTCCTCTCCAGTTCATCCGAGACTACGTCTCTCCCAACAAACCTGTCATTATCTCCTCAGCTGCCACGCGTCACTGGCCTGCCATCTCCCGGACTCTCTGGTCAGATGATTGCTACCTCCGCCGTGCACTCTCCGATCGTTCTGTATCCGTTCACCTCACCCCCGATGGTCGTGCTGACGCGCTTGTTCCCTCCCCGTCAAAAAGTGGTCTCTGCTTTGCCTCGGCCTTCGTGCAGTCCATGGATTTCTCAGAGGCCATGCAATTAATTGAGGCCACTGGAGTGGAGTCTTCTCCGGTAGTGGCGTACGCACAACAGCAGGATGACTGCCTTCGTGGAGAGTATGAGGCCGTGGCTGGGGATGTGGATGCACATATCCCCTGGGCAACTGAGGCGCTTGGTTGCCTACCTGAGGCTGTCAATCTGTGGATCGGAAATGCCAGGTCCCACACTTCATACCACAAGGATCACTATGAGAACCTCTATGCTGTCATAACTGGGGAGAAACATTTCCTGCTTCTCCCTCCTACCGAGGTTCACCGCCTCTATGTTCGGAATTACCCAGCCGCTCACTACATTTCCTCATCAAAGGATGATGGAGGGGAGGTGAAGCTCAAGCTTGAATTGGAAGAGCCTGAGAAAATGGTGCCCTGGTGCAGTGTAGACCCATATCCAGCATCAGATGAAATCATTGCTGAGCAGAGTTCATCTTTCCCTCTCTATTTCAATGGCCCTAAGCCATTTCAATGCACTGTGAGAGCTGGTGAAATCCTTTATTTGCCAAGCATGTGGTTTCATCATGTGACACAATCACCAGATGATAACGGGCGCACCATTGCTGTGAACTACTGGTATGACATGCAGTTTGATATGAAGTATGCATACTATAGCTTTTTGCAATCCATCAACCTTAATCGCCTTTCTTCAGTTGCTTCTAAGCAGGGAGAAGATAAGCATGATACTAAACAAAATTGTAGCAGTTCTAACCCTGACTAATTACAGCATCTTTTGCTTGTGTTGAGTATGCTTAGAGTGTGATGTAAAACAATGGAAGAAATGATGCCAGTTGTGCCTTTTGTTGTACCTACTTAGGCCACATCTCCGTCCTTTTCCTTCCCAGCATGGCTGTCATATTCTTTCAAAGAGAGCCCTGGTCTTTCAAAGTTCCTGAAAAGATAAGGCATTGTCGTGTTAAACTGGTATGGGAGAGACATTGATGGGACATTCTACATTGCAATTTTGCAAGGTATCCATATATCAAAAATTGTGTATTGATACATACACCTAAAAGAGGGAAGCAAATCTGGTTTGCTTTGTTTGCAGATATAAACAGATATAAAAAAAAATGTTTTATTTGCAAAATGTGAACAGTTGTGTGTCACTTTAAATTGTCAAAATGTTGTAGAAACCCAATTTTTGTAGGCATGTGAACCTGAAATTATTAATTTGATAAGAACATGAGGTCATTAATTTTAGGCATTTTCTTAAAACAAAGTTGTTATTGGAATGATTATGCAAATAATATGTTATTTTCCATGCCTGTGGGGGATTTACTTTTTCTTTGAAGATATTACAGTTCTTTATAATGATATAGATTTGATTCGTTTGTTTGAAACGCTATTTTTTTTGTCCGATACTGGCAAAGAGAAGATTATAGAAATTTAATTACATTTTCGGGAGGTTATAGACACTTGGTAAAAAAAAAAATATCTGGGCGAATAAGTGAAAAGTAAAGGTGTCAGTTGCAATTTTACAGGATGTTTGGTTGATGGATTTGGGCCTATAGAATTAGGAACAGATAGCAACAGTGGGATGTCGTTTTATTGATTAGGTGTTAGTTGATTTTTATGTTGCATTGTGTTTGTTGTAAGTATAACAAACCAAGTTTTAATTAATGAAGTGCCATTTTTTTACAAGGAAAAAGAAAATCATACCATGCTTTATAAATTATATTATCCATGAACATGTGCATCAGCAATACATCATGTATGTATTAGATGTGCTCATACTGGCTTATAATTTTCTATTTCTCTGCAAAAAAAAAAAAAAAAAAAATGTATTTTTGTCGACAATATACGCTAAAATTTATGATATTGGAATTTATAAAGGATGGTGTTTAGGAGGTTTTTTGTTGTTGAAGAATTAAGAAACATTTTCAATCAAGTATACTGATTTATTCACATGTTTAAAACTAAGACAGTTAAATTTCTGCATGTATGGTTGGGGCAGGAATGGCTGTAAGTTCAATAATAAAAAAATTGTATAATTTTAGCTAAAATTATTGTACGCATTAGATATCATACTATATCATAATAATTGGATTTATCTCGTTATAGAAAATTTAATTCAGAGAAATCAGGATTTTTTTGGTCAGATACTCAGACTAATACATGTGGTTGATCTCCTGTGAATTTTACACTGAAATCATTAGTGTACCTGATCAGTTATAGCTTCTTGTTCTTGACAGGTTAACTAATAGAAATCTCTCTCAACTGCTTTCAACCGGACAAAGTATCAGCACGAACTAAATTCTACTCTGTTTTACATTTTTGCTACGCAGTGTTAGAGCATCTACATTTCTAAAACTCAAAAGGATTTCTAAATAACTGTTAACTATTTTTTAGAAATTATGGTCTTTAAAGTTTCTAACTCTTTTGCTGCGTAGCGAAAATGTAAAACAGAGTAGAATTTAGTTCGTGCTGATACTTTCTGTCCGATTGAAAGCAGTTGAGAGAGATCTCTAATAGTTAACCTGTCAAGAACAAGAAGCTATAACTGATCAGGTACACTAATGATTTCAGTGTAAAATTCACAGGAGATCAACCACATGTATTAGTCTGAGTATCTGACCAAAAAAGTCCTGATTTCTCTGGGTAAGAAATGTTTCTACATTCATATAAAGCAACTTTACAAATTATTTTTTGAACAAATGTCATATTATTCTATCCTTGCAATTAATTGTAATTTTAGTAATGAAATAAATTGAGACTAATTAAGCAATTATCAATTGTGCTTCAAGTAGGGGTGAAAATGGTATAGATAATTATTAATATCCGATCCATATTCGACAAATTAGATGTGGATATTCGATATCTGAATATTTGTATGGATAGGGATATTATGAAAAAATATTATGAATTTTAGTATTTTTTATTTTTTATATTATTTTAATAAATATCCGATCAAATCTATATCCCTATTTGTATCTGACTGAAATCCGATCCGTATTCGCACCCAGAAAAGTTAAAAAGGATATGAATATGGTTTTACCCCCAATCTGCTCCGTATCCGCTATGTTTTCAAGAATCAAATTTGCTGCTATTCTAAGAAAAATAACAGATCCCTACTCTCCATTTTTCTCTCTATCTTCACAAAAGGAGGGGAGAAGAGAGAGGACAGATATTGAGAAAAAAGCAAAAAGAGTAGGAATTTTGAAGAGCAAGAGATTTCATTCCATGTTTTCACCTCTAGCTTCAAGTGTAAATCTTGATGTAACAATTTCCAACAGATTTGAGTAATTTTTTTATGCAGTGATTTAACGAATCTTTAACTACCTTTGACATATTTATTTGAGAAAAGTAATGTCGATATTATCATCCGTATAAAAATTAAAATTGGAAAAAAAAACTCACTCTGTTAGTAGAGAATACAAAACTACCACATACATTCCTTCTCTATCTAGTTAAAGCTACAATAGTACAACTTCCTAAATTTTGGGAACACTATTTCTAAATAAATCAATGTCCCACGTTCATACTGTCATACAAAACCAAAATAATTGCCAAACACGTGCTGTTCTAACAATCTATAAATGCACTTGTTTATACAAGAGGTAACATTTTTAAAGAGACTAAATGACAAAAGAGATTTCAATTGGTGACAAATGAGGAAACATTTTTAATGTATGTTATTGTCCTGGACAAGTTGCTTTGGGATTTATTTCCAGTTAGCATATATTAAAACAAAAGAATAAAAGAAAAAATCCCCTCTCTCCAAAAAGACAATTACAAATCATACTACCAAAAATTTCCTAAGTAATGTCAATCAAACTCTGCCTTGAAACTAAACACATGGCATGTGATGCACCGATCGCACAAGATATCACTCGATGTGGGTCCAACCCATCATTGTCAGTTAAAAACTTAACTTCGACTGGAAGTGGTTGTATATCTTGCAATCCGGGTACACCAAGTTGGGAGTCTCTAGCATTTCCCCACATGTACAATTTGCCTGTATCTGATACAACCAAATCAAAGCATCAAAAAATGATTCGTTTGGTAAAGACTTGCTCAAGATGCATGAAAGTACAAAATTTGTTGTTCTTTTTAGGGTGAATTTCATGTATGCCCCTCAAAAATTTTGAAATTACGTATTTCCGCTCTAAAGATCGTAATATCATTTTACCATTCTAAATTTCAGAAAAAGAGAAATGAACCATTTGTCCTTGAAAACCAGCCAATCAGAATACTGAATTCTCTTAAACATGCTACAATTTTTTAATATTTTAATAAAGGGTAAAATGGGTACTTTTTAAATCTAATACGAGTTCCTCTAATCTTGCCTTGTTTCATGTTCAATAGGAGAAAATGAAGATAAATAAGGTTAGAAACAATCAAATTACAAAAATTGAGTATCAATTGTCACAATTGGCTTCGAGCCTTCGATCATGGCACCAAATAGTGTATAAAATAAATAAATAATTTGGTACATACCCGAAACAGCAGCAGAAGAGGAGCCGCCACATGCTATAAATACAATTTTGTCATCAGACAAAGCCTTTATTACTACTGGTACCCTTTGATTTTGTATAGAGGGTTGACCGAGTTGACCTTGACCACCATGGCCCCATGCGTAAACCTTACCTTCCTCTAAAAATATAGTAATACACCAACCATCCAAAATGAGTTGGGAATTCACAAGAACTTGTAAATACAAATGGGTCCACACAGCCTCTTGGTGGAAAAATAATTACAATTAATTTTAGATTATCAGAACCAGTCACTAAGATTCCTTAGTTAGCATTTATCAAATTCCCTTTTCCTAGAAAACTTTGTAATGAATTTTTTTTATAAATAAAGGAAATTAATAAAAAAGGAGCAAAATCATGTTACCGGACAGTGCCAAAGAGTGGTAGCCACCACATGCAACCTGAATTATTCGAGTGTCTTTCAAGCTCGAAACGGGTTCCGGTCTCCAGTCACTGGAATTGTTTCCTCTTCCCAGCTCAAAATTTGAATTAGCTGATTTTTTTAAAATGAGGGTCAGATATCAGCTTAAAAACTATATTAGAAAGAAAATATGCTGACGGAACATATTGCAAGTATGTAGAACCGCTTATAATTTAAAGACAGAGAGGTTTTGAGTTTAGCTTGTTACCTCCCCAACTCCATAATTCACCACAAGGTGTAAGTGCCAAGGTAAAGAAACCACCACAGGCAACAGCTGAGACAGGTACCGGCATAGCTTTGACTTTTGATGGTACGCTCATAGAACCGGCTTCCCCAGGGCCACCTCCACTACCTAACCCCAGCCTTCCATCTCCTTCATCACGGCCCCACGTGTAAACTTCCCCTGAAATACGTCACATATGAGATTCCATGAAGAAAGAAAAAATGACGCCTGCTGCTAATAAATTGGAATCAAAGAATGAGTTCAACATGTGACCTGTAACTGACATTGATCAAGACATATATTTTGGAAAGTGCATTTCTTTGAGTTTGATGTATGAGTTGTGCTTTTTTGGGAAATAAGGCCATGAGATTTTTTGATAATGCCTACTTTTCTACCAAAAGATAAAAACAATAATATGGGGCTAATATTTTACATCAGTTGACCTGAGTCCGTAACAGCAGCAGTGTGGGCTCCACTAGTCGCCAGGTGTGTAATTTTGCCGTTCCAAGAACCATCTACACGTTTTGGCAATAACTCTCTGTGATACACAGTATGGCCAAGAGCACCAAATCCACCGTAACCCCTGAAAACTTCAGCAAATTTGAGTATTTATCATTACTTGAACAGCCAGGAATTCTTAAGAGTAAAAAAAGTATAATTTTTGAAGTTTGCCCCCACCTTCAAAGTATACATCTCTTTCTGGCTTTTACATAAACCAAGAGATATACCCAAATTATCTGCATCTAATTTTGAAACAGTGAGAAATGCAGAATGTATTGGCATCTTTTGAATACAGTTACGAATGAAGGGATACAGAGGATGTTTTGTAGTGAATTATAATGATGTTTTGCAGGGGCCTATTGATAACTTTAGCATTGAAAGAATGTAGATGTAGGTACCATCTTTTTGCATTAACAGAGCTTAGAGAACGGATAAATCGACTTACCAAGTGAATACCTCGCCAGAATGTGACAATGCGGCCGAGTGTAAACCCCCCAGCACAACACTGGCAATCCCTTCCAGATTAGGATTTAACCTCGGCACGAATTGCGAAACCTCATCCCCAAACCCTAACCTGCCTCCATCTCCCTTCCCCCAAATCCAGACCTTCCCATCCACAACAATCGCCGAGTGAAACAAGCCACACGAGATCCCCAGCTGAACAGACGCTTGTGGTTCTCCAGTTGGAAGTGTATTTGCAGGGGAGTGGAGGCGACCAGCGGTCGGAGAGAGGAGGAAAGAGTTGAGAGGAAGGGAGAGAGAGGCGACGGCGGAGGGGTAAGGACGGAGGTCTCTCTCCAGTGGATCGCCTAACTGGCCAGATGCGCCACGGCCCCATGAGAGGAGCTGGAGAGTGGTGGAGGGAGAGGAACTGGAGGGGTCGAGGGGGTAGAGGGTTGGAATGGTAACGCGCGTTTTGGTGGCGAAATGACGCCGGAGTAAAAAGGGGAGAGCCATCAACTGGAGAGCACAAGTTCAGGAAGACCAGGGTTTTATATGGGTTTATGGGCTTTGGATTCTTTCCAGTAAATACAAGCGGTGTTTCGACTTTGGTTGTGTATTGGGAAATCGCCAAATCCGAAATCAAATTTATATTCAAAATATTATTAGTCCCGCTACTGGAAATAAAATAACTAAATATCATTTATATTGCCCATGAGAGAGCTTCAACGGATGACTTCATGATCGAGGTTGTAACCGGTTCATTTGTAACAGGTTCGTCTAACCCAAATCGAGGTTGCTGTTCATTAGTAACAGGTCCGGGTAAAACCTAAGATAATCAAGGCTTAGAAATTACCAGAGCTCCGGTCATCCAATTTTTTTGACTTAAATCGAATAGCACAGCAGAATGTTTAAATTAATGTTTTGAATTGAAATTTGACATGCCGGTAAAGATCAAGAGAAATTTTTTTATATGCTCATCGTAACTTTATGATTTAGATATTTATTCATAAAAAATTTAAATTAGCTAATTTTGAAGATCAGGATTCAAAAGTATCAATTTTTTATTTTTTTAATCATGCCTTTATTTTAAAAAATTTAAAATCAAATATTAAAATAAAATCATTAGATTTTATCTATATTATTTTTTCTATGTACATATAAAAATCATGACATTTTAATTTTGTTTTAATCAAATAATTTAATTTTTTTTAATCTTTATCATGCCTTCATTTTTTAAATGTTAATAAATTAAAATTTAAACACAAATATTAAAATAAAATTGTTAGATTTGATGTATATTATTTTCTCTATTTACATATAAAATATCATGACATTTTAATTTTATTTTAATCAAATATAAACTGTAACAAAGACTTAAAGGCTTTCAATGCGGATTGAGTTTCATCATACAATTGGACTTTTGTGTTAGAATTGTGGTAATTGCATGAGATTTTTCAAATAATTCCTTTTCTAATTTCTTTCTTTTGTTAATATGATGAAATTACACCCCTACACACAAAAAAAATGCTTCTTTTTTATCGAATGCCACTATATTTTTGTTAAAATCTTCCTAATCCACGTAAAAACTTAACTGCTTCTGCACTTCAAGTGGTGCTCAAAATCTCAAATTGCCTGAGTTCGAATAAAAATGATACATACATATGAGAGCATTTAATTTAGATGATCTCTATTTTGCGGTTGGTCGTTTGGTATAATTGAAAAACTGGATGATAAATACTGCACAATTTGGAGGCTTTACATCTAATATTGTACTCCGTGGTGAATATGAAATAATATTAAGAATTATGATTTCAAGCTTATAATAATAATATATTTTTTTAATTGAGGGTGGAAATTTTACAATGATTTCAGAACCTTAACAATTGTTAAAAAATACTTTCTATTTTAATATCTGACAAATAACATATAACATATATTTAGTCACGTAAGGTACGTCATATGATGTATCTCAATTATGTGGCGTAACTTATGTATCGCGTGAGTGTCCTCCACTATCTTAGTTACGTCACGTAAATTAATTTAGTCACATCATGTTATATGACTAATTTTTAAAGATTATTTCTTAATTAAATTATTTTGTAACAATTTCTTTTTTTTTTACACATTTTGTTATTATTTTTTTGAGCTAACTTAAATTTGAAAACAATAATTAAACATAATCAGTCATGTCACATCACGTAAAAATAAATTTTGATCGCGTGACGTGACCAAATCATAACGTAATAGTTATGTCATGTCATGTCTGTCCTTCTCCAATTTCATGCAGATGATACGCATTAAAAATGATAAAACTTCACATAAAAAGCAAATGTATCACGTGATTGTCCTCCACTATTTTAGTCACGTCATTGACGTCACGCAAATTGATTCGGTTACGTCACGTTACATGACTAATTTTCAAACATTATTTCTTAATTATATTATTTTGTAACAATTTCTTATTTTTAACACATTTTGTTATTATTTTTTTGAACTAACTTAAATTTGAAAACAATAATTAAATACAATCAGTCACGTCACGTAAAAATAAAATTTTATCACGTAATATAACCAAATTACAACGTAATAATCACGTCACGTCACATTTGTCCTTCTCCAATTTCATGCATATCATACACATGAAAAATGATAAAACTTCACATAAGTTTCATTATTCATAAAATGACATAAAGAGCAAATGTATTCCATATTTAACGATAATTGATGGAATATCAATAAATACATAATTGCACAAAAATTGTCGTCAAAATAGTGTTATTTATTTTGTACAAAAATTACACAAAACTCGTCGTCAATAAATACATAAAATAGTGTTTTTGGACATATTTTAGAAAATAGTGTTAAATTGTCGTCAAAATAATTAAATTTGGATGGATTGTACTTGGCGAAAATTGTTAGTAAAGAAGTTAGATAAATTAAGTCTCCGAGAACAAGCACGGCACCGGCTAATAGTACGAGTGCCATTATGCCAAGATTAATTCATACTTTTGAGACGTGGCACATTATAATAAAGATTATAGCAGTTCCATACAATGTTAAAACCAAGAAGGAGCACTTACATAGAGAGACGAAAATGATAGTATTGAGTATTGACTCCAGTTCCCTTGTTAAATTCATTTCAAACTAGCTATATGGAAGGTTTCACGAAGCAATTTCACATTTAATCTACAGGTAGGAAGATTTGTTCCGGTTTGAGACTTCTTAGTCCCACTACGGGAAATAATTAAGCTACTGTAGCAGTTATATAATCTGCGCGAAGTACCTTGATCGCCGAGCTCAGTAGCGTGGGCTTGTAATCCAAGCGGAGGCACTGGATGATTTGAACGGTTGGTTCAACTTCGTGGATCGGATCTCATCCGCTCTCAGTCGGCCCGCCCGTTCCAAGTTGGGCAGTTGATCTAAGCGGCTTAGGCGAAGGCTTGGGTTGACTGGATCGTAGAGAGGAGGGGAATGCGTGAGGCTGGTTTCACAGAGCAGCGAACACCTCCCGCTCTCAACGGTGGAAGGACAACGGGCCCGTGCTGCTGAGATCCAATATGGTCCCAGGAGAGTTCCAATCGAACGGTCATCCTTTTGCCTGGTCGTGAGACCTTTTCTTAGAAGATCCTTTTATAATAAAAAACTTCAATAGATTTTACCAAAATAGGATTTGCACATCTTCGAATTTCATCTGTTTTGAAATGGTTTTTGAATATGTATGGGGAATTTGAGATTGGTACTGACACAGAAGCCCTCCAGCAAACAACCAAATAGTTCATCTCAATAGCAAGCAATTGTACATAAGCCCTCCAGTAAAATGCTTTGTTCCTTTTTTTTTTCGTTTTCTGTTGTACGATGAAATGTGGCTTTTGTTATTCCTTTTCTTTTTATCAGATTATGACGCAAATATATTACAAGCCTCGAAGATGTTTTTAATCAAGGAGGATTGAACATATTCAAGTATACAAGTTAATCTAGTGGTAACTGAATTGAAAATCGTTAATTTTGTATGTGCTAATTTATTTGCTTGAGGCCTCTCTTTTTCCCTGTGTTATTTAATTAAATATGAACCCTGTAATAATGGTGGTGTTTTTCTTACTTCTTTTGGCTGTAACAAGGTTATATGGGTGATTTGATTCTCAAATTTTTGGTTTGGAGCTCAACTCTAACTGTACCTTTTTGGTACCGAGCTCCACTTGCCTTGTACCGGCTGTTTAATTGCTTTCTAATGCGTTGCTAAGTGGTTTGCGGCGTATTTGGTACAATCTGAAAAGTGGTACCTACAAGTACCAGTTTAATTTGGTTACTGGTATACCTATACAAACTTTCAGGGACTTGATTGTAAAAGAAATAGGACAAGGTAGGCATTATTTGTAAAATATCCACAAATTGGTAAATTGAAATTGTCAGAGGTTTCTGTAGACGTTTTTCATGCCTTGATTGGCTCCACAATTTGTAAAATACCCACAAAAGGAAGTTACAGCAAAGGAAAATTACACTTAAATTCAATCACTGTCCAACATTCATCCCCAATTTTACAAAATGTCAACTGCCATTTGCTAACAGTAAAAAAGTATCATATTTGCTAGAAAGCAATATTGTGAATTAATATTCAATGGTTGTTTGGATACTTCTTCTGCAGAAAGGTATCATATTTCCATCAAATCAGTTGTAAATTGTAGTGGTACCTGGTGTTGGATGTTGTCTATGTGGTTTGGCTGCCTGGCTGAGTTGCTGGAAGAAGAAGAACTTTTGAAGGTATCTTTTTTCTATCTGGTTTCAGTTTAAATCTGACAGCCTAAGGACTTCAACTTAAAGGTGCATCTGTGCTTTTAGCAATTAGCCAATTAGCATATCCATTTATTTGGATAGCAAAAATCAATATTGTCAGTTCATCACAATAAATTTATATAAAAAAATATTTTTTCAATAATTATTTTTAATTTTCTTTTGAAATGAATCGAAAAATTATAGTTGAGATTATCAACATGAAAATCCTAATCCTCTTTCTATTACATCAATGTCTATCAACACTGCAATCTATTGAACAGCGTGTAAGAAAAAGGAACGTAAACGGGTTGAACATTTCATGCGACACCTAGTATTGAATAAATGATCCCTGAAACTTTTGTTGGCTGTCATGTGCACTACGCGGTGGATCCATCACCATGCAAATAGGGATTTGACCTTGGTAGTTGGTCAAGATTTCATTCTTTCACCAAGTCCATTGACTGATTTTATGTTGCCTGTCGATCTCTGAATTATGTAATATTTAGACAAGATTGCAATTGCATTTCAGACAAGCACTAAAAAATCCTTTACAGGACCAATTTGGTTTCCAACGTCAGGCTCTACTCTTGATTTTTTTTTTTTCTGTATTAAGAAATAAAAATTTTAAATAATCACATCAAAGTATTAATATTCACTAAAATTGTAACCTCAATTTATGATTTGAGCGATACTCCGAAATAAATTTGTGAAGTAGTAAAGTTGGAAGAAAGAAATGAATTTGATATTTTGATCTTTAATGACTGTATTTACAATATTTTAGAGTCTATTAATTTATAAGCTCTTCGATCTTATTAATCTTCTTTTAAACCCTTCAATCTTATTACTCACTTTAAGATTTTCCCTATATTTATAAGAAGAAGAAAACTATGAAAAATATTTGAAATTAGTTTCAACTGACTAAATGCCTAATTGGTTAAATCTCCTCTCCATTGGGTTCTGGCACTTTTTGATGAGATCCTCCTATATGCTTCATGAAATCAATCCAGAATTATGCTGATGCCAATTAATTAGTGCGCCGGTCTTTTTTTGAGTGTGAAGGCAAGAGGCACACAGTGAAACCTTCAGTGAGGTAAACGATAATTTTGTGTTGCTGCATTTCTTTTAGTCCGTAAGTTTGTATATTTTACTTTGTGCGCATCAGCTGTTTGATGTAATGCTTATGCGACAAATTAAAAATTATTAGATGAATATCAACTAAAAGTAGACCAACACAAAAACTTCGTAACAATTAAAGTAGACTTATACAATAACTTAAGCTCCATTCTTCAAATTACTAGTGCAAAATATAGAAAATGCTTAAAATGAAATCTCAAAAGCATTCACAAAAAATAGTTAATTAAGTTATCTTACATGCCTTTTACTATTTAGTATTGCAACCAACACTCTAATACTCATTTGGTATCCATGTTGACAACCCATATAAGATTGTTCCTTTCCATCCAAATAGAAGCCATTTGTTATCTTCATCAACAACAAACTCCTTGTGATAAAGCTCTCTCATTGTGCTTTTAATATATTTATGGATCAATGAATCCACCGGTAACTGAACGAAACCAGCTCGAAGATTCCTTGCCTGCCACTGCCTATAGGTCTCAACCCACTCCACTCTCTCAGAACCCTCAAAAGCTATTGCATTAATTGCCATTGGACTTAGAAAATTATTTTCCATATATCGCCTCACCTCACTCTCTCGAGGAATAGTTGACTCGAAAATATCAAAAAATGAAGATAACTTGGATAAAACTTCCTTAAATCGGGTTGTATAGAACGGCGTACTGTACGAGCCATTAAGGATTCCGTGAATAAAGACACATGGTTTGATCTCCCTTATCATTCTTAGAACTTTATCCCGAGCGCAACTCAGGGAAACTGTCTCATCCGCAACCTTTTCAAGTCGAAACAAGCAATTTACTACTAAAATCTCATCTTTTTCAATCTTAAGATCTTCAATTCTAATGTTCTCCCATTTTGATGCTATACCTTGATATTTGAGACGGATATTAAATCTCTGAGCATATTCTAACAACCGCCTTCCTGTCTCTTCAACTTGTTTGCCTGGGCGAAAACCCTTTTGTGGAAATTCTATGCCAGTTATACGGATTTTTGGCGGTGAACTTCTTAAGCTCGAGAGGCGCTCAAAGAAAGGTGGCCACAGGAATCCCATGTTGATTCCGAAGTCAATTATATGAACCTTTGTGGCATTTTTTGAGACTTTAAAGACTGTTTGGTTAGAAAAGTAATATGATGAACTCAAAAATGGGCAAATTGTATGATAAATTCGTTTAACCTTCAAATATTCAGTCAGTGATACTTGACTTGACAATAGTTGATCATGGTAGATGTCACTTCCGGTACCAGCCAAGCGTGCCTCCAATGCATCCACCAAATAATATGCCAAACGTTGGTCGCGGTCTCCCTTGGGGGATGAATGTTTCTTTATTTGTTTGATGAGTTCAAAAGCCCTGCTATAGTCATTAGCAGAAACTGCTTCAGAACAATGAATTAGAAGATAATGAAGATTTACCAAGCCATCTCCAGTGCTTTTCTTTCCCAATGCCTTCTTACTCCTTATGTCCACCTGATGCTCCGGTGACTCATTTTTCATTTCTTGTTTCACAATTTCACGTGCAGAGATAACCTCTTTCTCATAATCGCTACCATATGAAAAGAGAAATTGATCCAAGTTCTCATTTCTTTCTGGCTCATCTGAGAAAACTGCTTGTTGCTTGCTGGCTCGCCCCTCTGATAGGTCTGGTTCTCTATCAATACAAGTACTCTTTTTAGTACAGGTCTCGTAACATACGTCTTTCTTCTCGCTGACGTAGTTTGTTTGGGGTTCTTCATTACAATCAATTGTATTTGGCCCTAAACCTACAAACAACTTTTCAATGGTTGGAAGAAATTTTCTTGCTTCTTCAGCACCCTTTTGGATTTGTGTGGCCGGAAAGTTCTTCATAAATAAAGCAGATGTACTTTCATCACAGCTCAAGAGGGGTCTCAAATTGCTGTGTGTTGTCACATCATTTTCCAAATTACTTTCAATAGTAATACTGGAACCAGTACTTGTAGTGTTATCATTTTGAGGCGGATGGAATTCGATCCAGGTAGGGGAAAAAGGGTACTCTTTTCCAAGGAGATCATAGAACGATTTCTCAGTTTCTTGAATTGCTGCCTCTTCTTGATATATATTTATATCATCATTTATATCTTCTTCTAACAGAATTTGGCCTATGTAGTTGATTACCGCATTGGATGTGAAATCACAAACCTCTTGGCATTCTGATGTGGGATTCTGGTTTTGGTTGTCACTGGAAAAAGTTGGTGGTATTGTCTGGTAACATTCAAAAACAGCTTGTGGTGCATTCGGTGTATCTAGGACATTATTCGCTTCTTCTTGGGACTTTCCATGGCAAAGCCCTTTTGAAGCCATATGAAACTATGTAGTAGAATTTGTGCTTTCCGAGTTGCAAACTGCCAAGTAACTGTAATTTGCACCAAATTAACTGTTCAGTTTCTTATTGCAGAAAAGACAGTTACAAAGGAAATATTAGAATGAAAAAGATATTATCGAAAGTTTAAAGGTAAAAATAGGAGATCAGTGAATTGGCTATAAAAGAAGTAACTTTCAATTTACCTTTTTTTTTTCTCAACAAAAAATGGATGACAATAACAACCTTTCTAAGAAAATTACTAATTTACCCTAACGCTGAGCTGCTTGACAAGTAGTTTTAAAGGAAATGAAAATGTTAAATCGTGCAGTCACTTATATTTAATATTATCTATATGACTTGGAATTGCAAACAGGCACGGCAGCCTCCAATAAATTACGAATCAGGATTACATTCATTTCAGGTCAGTAAAAGTTCATTGAGATTTGTACCAGTTTGGTTTGGGTTGGAATCTTGGGCTGTTTGCATGATTTTTCACATCAATTCTTGTCGTAGTGTACCAAAGAAACTGAACTGAAACATTAAAATGAAAAACAAAGAGGAAGAAAAAAAATTCTTTTAATGCTTTCTTCTAGATTCCTGGGATTCCTTGGGGTATAAATCATTGAGGTCTGGGTCAGCTCTAGATTTGAAGTTTCGGTCAGGGCTGGTATTAGTGTGATTAAAGAATGTGGCTGTTACCTCTTCATTCAGTATTGAGAAAATTGGTTCTGATTAAAATCAAGAGAGGTCATGAGGATATTACGACTCACATCAAAGTTTTATCACCCCGGAGCAGAAAAATCTTACTAAAAATTAGGGCATGTAATTCTGGCATTACATGTCACATATGATCGATTAAATTTGTAAGGCTCTGTTCTAATTTTGAGGTTTAAGGGGGTCCGAATTGTAACAAACTAGTTAGTTGTTGCACTGGTACGGTTTAGTGTTTTTTGGTGTTAAAGCTGACTATTTTGTAGTCATTAGTACCGGCTTTGGATGGTAAGCAGCTCTTTTTTTGGGAGACAATTATGTAACATTATGCATATATTTCTTTGGTCGTGTTCTTGGTTAGTTAGAGATGGGGCACAGATATCCTTTTGGTTTGACGCATGGATGGGTACACCTTTAGCAGAACAACTGAATCAGACCGAGGCACTTCAATTCCAGAACATCTCCTTGCAAGATGCGTTGCCCTTGAGAGATGATCTGTGGCCAGTTAGTCAGCACCGACCTGATTTGGAATTCAATTCTGAAAGGAACGAACTGGTTTGGAGATGGGAAAGCAGTGGGGGCTATACAGCAAAATCAATTTATTGTGTGATGCTGGGAGGAGCGAAAATAGACTGAAGGTTCAAATCAGTGTTGTGTTGTAAATAACGGTATGCGGTCGTCGGACGGATGGGGTATCGCCAAGCGATTAATCGGTATGCGGCCGATTAATCGGAATTATGCAGACAATTTAACGTTTTTATTAAATTTATGTATATATATCATAATTTATTTAACTCATTAAACTTATCAAATAAATTTAATTTAACTTAATTTCATTATTATAACATGGCACTACACTTATTTTTTTAACGCATAACCACTTTACATGTGTCAGTACTCACTACTCAGTAACACATTTATTTAATGAAAACATAAATTCAAGAGTTAAACTTTTTTCAAATACTAATAACATATTATGTGAAAAAAGTTAAACATTCCAATATAAAATAACTAAATTAAGTTTATAATAATAATTTTGTTTCATAAATAAATATATCATACTAATTGAAAAAAATACATCAGTAATTAGTAAAAAAAATATATAATAAATAAATAGAAGAATAATTAATCAATTTTAAAGTAAGTAAGAAGAAAAACCATATATAAAAATATTGAATGCATGTTCAAACACAAACAAAATTGTAATACATGATTTATAAAACTTATTATCACACAGTATCACATAAAAAAAAATCAATTTGAAAAAAAAATTACTGAAATAAATTGAAATAAACGGAGATAATCGGCCGATTAATCAGTAAAACAGTTGATTAATCGGTAAAACAGCCAATTAATTGGGAAAAACCGTAAACATGCCTCCGTTAAGAATATGCATGACGGTTTGGCCACTGTCACCGATTAATCGGCCGTCACGGACGTTTTTTATAACACTGGTTCAAATACATTTGAAAATGCAAAATGACCCCCACAGTTAAAATTTTCGCAAATCTCAGGCTACATGGAAAAATTCTGGCGCACGATGTCATGCAATCTAGGAACATGAACATGAACTGTGCCGAAAGAGTCCTATGGAATCGACACTGCATTTACTTCTTCTGTGAGTGCCCGTACGCTGTGGAAGTATGAATGAAGATAAGGGAGGAATTTAGTTGTCAGATTATGTGGCTGGGGCTTACGGTGTAAGTCAGAGGAACAGGTGAGAAGTTGCAGTTCCATGGAAAGAAAGGCATGGGCTGCAAATTTTATTTGGGTATGTTGACACGTATGGAAACAGAGGAGCACGACAGTCTTTGGTGATCGTGTGTTGCAGGCCAATGTTGTAGCAGGAAAAATCAGAGTGGACGCTGCACTATGGAATAAATATCGCTAGCAAAGTATGCTGATAGGAGTACAGGTAATTAAGTAGTTTAGAGGGATAGTTTGATATCTTCAATTCAATTGTAGTTGAGTAGTATTAATTAGTGATATGATGTATATGCAGATGCTGCTGTACTTTGTGTTTAATAAATTCTTGACAGCCACTGTCAGGCAATTAAAAAAAAAGAGAGCGGATGTAATTGTATAAACTTGTTTGGGGTACCATTTTCAAAAAGAAAAAGAAAGCATCTGTTATGGTAATTAAATATGTGAGAATAATTACCGTACCTCTATCCGTAGTCCCTCTGCACCTCTGCTTTCTCTCTGTTGTGAATACAACCTCTCCTCTTCTTCTTCTATTTACCTCTCTGCTTTCTCTCTGCAAACGGTGGGAATGAGTTGTAGGAAAAATCAATTAAGACGGAAGGAGCTTCATACAGGTGGTCATCATTTATTTCATATCACAATTCAAAGAAAAGGAAATATGAAAGCAACATATTCTTTGTCGCCTGTTTAATATCACATATTATGCTCAAGAGTCAAGACCTTGTCCAAAACATATTCCAGCTACATCTAGTTTGGTATTCCATTGCTCTCATTATGATGATTGGTGTGGCGGGTTTAACAGAATGTCTTAAGTCCGTTATGGAATGGAAGAAGATTACGTGACATGACTATTTAATCCCAAAATGTTTAAAACAAAACAAAACAAAATGAAAAATTATTTAAAGAAAACCTATGTGATTATATATTTTTTTTCTGAGTTGTGAAAAAAAATTCAAAATTAACACAAACACATTATAAATTATATGTAGCTACATAAATATTTAACTGACAAACGATACATTAAAAGATTGTAAATAAACAAGTAATAATGTACAGGTTGTCA